>VWZF01002279.1:483147-591286 GCA_013396755.1 Sclerurus mexicanus | reverse complement strand
ACAAACCCCCACAACCACCCCCCTCCCCCCCCCCCCCCCAAAAAAAAACCAGCAAAAAAAGAACCCCAAGCCAAACAAAAAAAGAGAAAAAAAACAAAGAGAAAAAGGACCACACAACTATACTCTTGGCATTCTTTTATGTGACACTATTCATCCAGGCTACCATCACCTCTTTATTTAGGAATCTGGATCTGCTTTTCAATTTCAAAACAACAGATTTTTTCAGTATCTCCACACATCTTGTTCTTCCATGAAGCACAGATTTTCAGGTTCTCTAAGTGTTTATTTGTTGTAGAAATGTTTTGAAAGACTGTGCCATTCTCAGAGGAGAAGTTCTATCTCCCATGTGCAGAGATAGCATTATGTTTTACTGTTTACAAAACCTTTAGAGACAGAATGTATCAACCTCTAAAAATACATAAAGCTGCCATATTCAACACTGAGTTGTGCTGATATTTGAAATTTGTATGGAAGATACATTCCTCAGGTGGAGAAATATATCTTATATCTTGCTTATATCTTATGCTTGGCAGTGTAGGAAATCTGAGCTATGACAAATAGAACATTTTGATTATACTACTATTAATGCAGAAATAAGAAATGTTTGGCTGTGTTGGACAAGATGTATGCACAGATACACAATCATCTTTTACATCATGGACTAGAAGGCTAATAGAAAAAGCATAGAAAACATAATTTTCCTTCAGTTTACTTGGAGACCTTTTACTAATCAGTTCTGCAATAATAAAATTTAATTACTTCTCTCCTACTATAGCTTTGTTTTTCTTGACTCTAGAAGTCTCCTGATAATGACAAGAATTATTTGTTAAAAAAAAAAAGTAAATAAGATACGCTGTCCTGATCAATTGTTACAGAATATGTACTGCAAATCCAAAACAAGTTATAATGCAAGAGTCTTGTCCCTGCAAACATTTATTACTCTGGATATGGTTTGCTTATTATCAACATCAGGCACAATGACTATTCTGAGCCACTATTGTGCTGACCAGAGAACTGTAAAAATAGGACTATGTATTGTTTGTAGACAGCACCTTAAAACCAGACCGAATTTCAAATTGGGCTTCAATGGGAAAAAAACTTAAAACAGTAAGAATACCCAGATGCTTTTTTGTATGAAGCTTGTGTACAGAAACTGGTTTGATTTTCTGATGAATTGTGATTATCTAACAATTAATTTTCATGGTCCTTTTTAAAAAAAATATGCACACCTTTTTCTAAACCAGTTTGTTAAAAGTGTTCTATAGAAGCTCAAATCTTTCTGTTTAAAGATCTCTGAATTCGATAAATAATTTCATTTTCTGTGCCATTAATGGAAATAAAATGAACCTGAGGTAATTTATTGTGTAACAGTTTTACTTCCACTAATGAATAATGAAAAATGTTTCTAATTTATCCACAACACCACTTCCCCTTCATGTGCTAACTTTTGCATACAGTTACAGAGATACTGACATATGCACAGCTTGACAAATTTTTCTAGATCAATGAATGAGTGGTACTTTCTTATTCTTTCCCATTATTATAACATTCAGTTCTCCTCCACTGCTCCATATTTGTCCTTAAAATTGTGTTGTGTATCATATTTAAAGCAGCCATTTGCACTACTGTGGTTCCCAGCCTTCGTGGACATCTCAGTAAAAGAAGTTACAGAAGATATTCTCACACAATAGAAAAACTAGGAATGCTAGTTCTGCTCCCAAGTGCTTTAAAAATATCTTGTACAAGAAACACCCTGGGGAGAGCAACTCATTTTTTGTCATGATAGAGGACATCTAGAACAAGCTTCATTGTATTTACAAAATGCTGAACAATTTAGACCTTTATAAATACTACCTGCTGATTTATCCACATGTTGAAAATATATACCAGATATATCCACAAATATTGTACATTCCAGACCCAATGATGCTTTACTTACACTTCATCTGATAAAAAAAATTATTTTCATTTAGTGGCATCTTTCATAATAGTGGCAACAGAGATAGTAATTTCCTTCCCCTCCTACCTTTTCTGAGCTGTTTTCCAACACTTTTTCTAGACCACAAAATAATATACTGCAAGTTTTGAATTTCAAAGAGTCATTTCAAAACTGATTTTTCACCTTAATCCAGGTGACTGTTGCTGCTCACTTAAAATGCAATAATTCAAAAATGAATTTACAATATCCTTTTGAGATATTTGTTTATAGACATTTACTCATGACAATGCTGTGTGAGTTAGCATACTTTTAACCACTAACCACTAAATCACCATATCTGAGTTGCATGGCACGTGTTAATAAAGAGACTTAATAACAAGACATGCCTAAATAAACAGCTCTCCATAAACTGTTTACATTCAAACCAGCCACAGAAACCAATTTGAAAGAAACTACATTAAAAATGATCATGAGTACATAAAACATTTTAGTCACACTACTTGAAGATAATCTGAAGGAAATTAAATAGCAAAACTGAATCCTGCTAGCACTGGGAAATGCAACATGTGCCATCTTTTTATTAGGCAGTGTCAGTGAATTGGAAGGTCATTCCCAGCTTCCATCCATGTCCTTACTCCTTCTTCCAACCAAAA
The DNA here is from genome assembly GCA_013396755.1 of Sclerurus mexicanus. Taxonomy (NCBI): domain Eukaryota; kingdom Metazoa; phylum Chordata; class Aves; order Passeriformes; family Furnariidae; genus Sclerurus; species Sclerurus mexicanus. The sequence goes on along the minus strand of VWZF01002279.1, from coordinate 588,694 downwards.
CAAGTGCCTGATTTCTCTGACTTCATTCCTTATTTCCAGCCTTTTGGTGAAGCAGTGGTTCAGTGGCAAGAGATATTCCCCGCATTTTTATGGCAAACTAAAAGCATTTGCATCAATTAGGAAATAAAGAGTAATATATATGCAATGTGGCCCTTGGGCAGAAGGTCACTCCAGAACATATAAATCTGCTTTCACTATCAAAGCAGTCAACTCCAGTAATAGAAAGACTGCTTAAAATGGAGAAAATTTTAAAAGTGCTGAAGCAGTTTAGGAATAGTAATGATTTCCAAACCTTTTAGGAGGGCTTCTAAGCTAAGAGCCATAAGTATTTTCAGAATGTCTCTCCCTAAATTATTGTCTTAATATTAACACTGATTTATGACTGGATAGACAACTGGCATAGGCTGTTACTATTCCAGTATCTCTCTCTCTCTCCAGTTATTGTGTTTTAAGGAAGAACCTCGTTTGAATTTTTGTAATAGTTTTTGAGCTTTTAACCTGTCTCTTTTTCTGTCTTTAATAAAATCTTTAAATTATCTTTTCATTATGCTATTTTTCATTTATTACCCTATTTAACAACTGCAAAAATCAAACTCTGTTACACATTTCTACCCTGATTACAAACCTGGTATTGCTCAAAAACTTCCAAAACCACATTTCAACCAGATGTGGATTCACAGATTCACAGGTACTTCTTTGGGGCTTTTTTTTTGAGATATAAGCAAATAGCCAGTTTTCTAATAACAAGTGAAACTGGCTACAAAGAAGCACTTTAAAAAAGTCCACAGGAAGGAGACAGAACCTTTGTCCAATCATTTACACCTTCTAAAGACTTCTCAATTAGAAATCAAAAGGCATTAAGGAAGCCTGTTCAGTTAAAGATTTAAGCAAAGAAACTTTCTCAGAAAGAGATAGTCAGACTCAAAGTACAGAAATTTTTATTTTCTTTTACAAGATACCTCAGAAAAAGAAGAGTAAGCCAAACTGCATAGGATGAAAAGAGGAGACATAACAGGGCAAGGAACAAGATAACCGATCAGCTGCAACTCTCTGTGTTTGGCCAGCTGGAGGACAAGAAGAGATGGCCCATGCTGGGACATAACTCAAGTGCATGCCTTTTATCTTCTCTCTGCCTCCTGACAGCAGCACTCATGAGCCTGGGAATCAGCAGCATACCCTTGAAGCCAAATGAGGTGGTGGGGAGACATTCTGTTGCCATGACTGTCTTGTACTACATTACCTTCCTTCCAGGGCTGGTCTATTTCCCCATAGTTCAAACAAACTTCGCCAGGAGAGAAAAGCAATTATGAAGTGTGAGTCAGAAGTCATATGCCAATACAGCAGGTAACCAATTTCCTCGCTGCAGCATTTGGTAGATTAAGGAGACATTCAATGTTCCAGAGGTCCTTGGCAGAAGACTGCTACTGAGAATTACAGCCTTCAACTGTGTTTCTGGTTGAGAAAATTAAATACATTTGATGATATCTTGGGGAAGGTAATCCCTCTAGTTACCACTCCTTTGGGTTGTTTTTTTTTCAGACAGGCTTAGCATAACTTTGAGAAAAATACTGTTCCACTCAGAGCATTTGAAGGAAGTCGAACTGATACGCTGTTCCTACTGAGTTATCTCTGGTGCTGGCTGCCAGCTGACATCCATCAGCTCATTAGCAGTACCTTCTTGTCTGCAATAGAGGACTCCTGGCTCACCTCTCATACTGAAATCTCAGCTCAGCACAAGTGGCAGCTTTCCATCTCCTTGTCCTGAAGATGTGAGTTGGCAGATCCCAGAAAACACAGGGGAGCTGCAAGCAGTGAAGCACTGCCTCCCAGAACAGTCTCTGAAAGGCAATCACCACTGGTTTGCACTTTATGCAGCAGTTCTCATTCCCAATCCCATTTGCATTGCTAGCACGCTGCTCACCTTGGACATAGAAAATGGGAAACATTGTTGATTTGAAGGAAATAGGCCATTTCTAAACACTCAATTTCTAGCTGACAGTTTCTGTGTGCATGTATTAACCACTGATCATTTTTCTAGCTAATTCTCCCTGTAAATGTAGGCTAAGGACAGGCCACACCCTTAGAGGCATAATTCAGAATTCAAAGTAAGGTAAAGGTTTGGCTTCTTTTCCTGACTTTATGAATTTCTTCAGAGGATTATGACTGTCCAAATGCATTTCGGGTAGATGTGTTGATGGCAAAACTGTTATATCCAAGTTGCCTCTTATTCAAAGAGGTTAACATTCAGATTCCAATGTTGCTAAGAAATAAAGTGCAGTTAGTGTTATATGAGAAACAACTTTTTTCTAAAAGCTAGCTACAGATACAGCTACTTTTCTACAGCGAACAACCAAAGAATGGTATTTTTTTTCCTCTACATATTAAAACAAATAAACTCAAGATGGATAGATTTATGCCTATTTATTGGAGTTGAAGCACCCTATAAAAAGTCTACACTACAGAGATGTTCAGATATGAAGGCTGACTCTAAAAACATAAAAGAATGTTAAACACAGGAGGCATTCTGAAGTCAGCAGAAATTATAGAAATATAAAGATGATGTTCTGGCATAAAAAAATCAATCTTTCAAAGTCGCTATACAAAGATCATCTGTCAGTGTTTTCTCTCTGTTCTAAGAGAGGGAATGAGATGGTTCCAGTTGATGTGAAATTTTGACTATCATCCATAGCTGGGTGCTTCCTAGGTGGAGGAACTGTCAGAACATCTTACTAGTTCCTGCACTAAGAGATGGACATTTTTGTTAGTAGGAGGTCTAGGACACATAGACACATAGAATGAAAAATAATTTGAGGCCTCAGGGAATAAAACAGCAACAGACCTCCCACTTCAACACTATAAAGAAAGGTTGTAAAATGTTTCCTCCCTTTGAGGACTGATGGAGATTTAGAGAAAAAATTGAAGAAAATTCTTCCCTCTTTATCCAGCCATTCAAAATAAAGTGTTATTTTTCTGTCTTGATTTACTGACAACCTTAGAGAATAACTTGGAGAAACACAGAAAGCAAATTAAGGAAACAAGATGGAGGAGGAAGACTCCATTCTTCTCTGCTAACTTAACTGTGCAGGCTGCCCTAAGTACAGCTAACAAAGAACCACAGAATCATATAATCATAACGTGGGTTAGAAAGGACCTTAAACATCAGGTACTTCCAAACCCCCTAACATGGGCAGGGATACCTCTCACTAGACCAGGTCGCTCACAGCTCTATCTAACTTGGCCTTAAACATTTCCAGGGATGTGGCATCCACAACTTCTCTAGGTAACCTCTTCCAGTGTCTCACCACCCTCAGAGTAAAGAATTCTTTTCCTAATGTCTTGCATAGACCTACTCTTTCAGTTTGAAGACATCCCCCCTTGTCCTGTCATTACATGCTCTCAATCTTTCTTGGAGGCTTCCATCAGGTACTGAATGGGTGCAATTAGGTCACCGAAAAGTCTTCTCATTTCTAGGCTGAAGAAACCTAATTCTCTCAGCCTTTATTCATAACAGAGGTGGTCCATCCCTCTTATCAGCTTGGTCTCTTTCCTCTGGACTCCCTCCAACAGGTCAATGTCCTTCCTGTGCTGAAGACCCCAGACCTGGATGGTGTGGGGTCTGACCAGAGCAGAGTGGTAGAATCACCTTCCTCGACATGCTGGCCATACCTCTTTTGATGCAGTCCAGGATATGACCAGCTTTCTGGGCTCGAAGCACACATTGCCAGCTCATGTCCAGCCCCTCATCTCCCGGCACTCTCAATGGTGCTCCCAGCCTCTCAGTGGTGGTGCTGCTCTAATTCTGTGCATCCCCTATCTGAATCTGTGTAGTGATACTGGGGGTTGCTCCAACCCATGTGCTGTACTCATTTGGTCTCACCAAATTTCATCACATTCCCATGGGCCCACTTCTCGAGCTTGTCCAGGTCCCTCTGGATGGCATCCTGTCCTTCAGGTGAGGCAATCACACCATTCAGCTTGGTGTCATCTGCAACTTTCCTGAGGCTGCACTCCATCCCTTCACCTATGTCATTAATGAAGATATTAAACAACACTGCTCCCAGTATGGACCCCTGAGGAACACTACTTATCAGTGATGTCCAAGGGGATTCTGCCCACTACCCTCTGGATGTGACTGTCTAAGCACTAAGAATCCACTCATTGAATTCTTCTCTTTTCAATTTAGAGAAAAAGATGCTGTGGCAGACCATGTCAAAGGCTTTATGGAAGTCCAGATAAATGATATCTGCAACCCTTTCCTTGTCCACTGATGTGGTCACCCCATAAAAGCCACTAGCTTGACCTGGCAGGACTTGCCCTTGCTGATGTTGCACAGGATAGCAGAAAATAAACTGATCTCATTCCACTTATATGACATTCAAAGAACAAGTAAGACAAACAACTACAACTAAGTGAAGACATTTTTAAATTTATCAATCTTATCCTCTCTTCCTACTGACAGTATGGGTGAGTAGCATAGTAACTGATCTCAGAGGACAGGAGTAAAAAATGTTTAAAAATACAGTTTTATTTTTCCACCCCTGCCCTTGATCCTCTCATGCAATCCTCTCCTGTACCTCTCTTATATAATGATAATCTATAATGATATATAATATATAATATAATATGTAATATATATTCTATACAATCTCATATATAATTGATAACATATATATGATGATAATATATAATCATATAATATGTAATATAATTATATAATATAATGATACTGTGTGAAAAAAAATTGTGTGACTGAGTTTGAATCGCAAGTTCAGGTTTTATTCTACCTCTAGTAAATATAAACTTAACATCAGAAAAACTGTCTCAAACTGGAATCTTCCAGAACACTTTATGTCTTTAAGACTCTGAGAAATAATAAAAGGAATATGTGAAACTCCCTGTGTGTTCTTCCATCTATATATGAGCACGCCTCTATAAATACCATTTACTGAAAATTAAGATTACTTTTTAAAGGCTGATGACAGAAAGTATTTAACTTCAGATGGATATCAAAAGATGTGTATCTTTTATGGCCAATGCAGCAAAAGTTAAAGTAAGTTTCTCTGCCTTCTGATGCAGAAATTGAAGAAAATTAAAGAATACTGAAGAAAAAATTCTTATACCACATTGTTACCTGTAATTCATTATTTTTTTCAATATTCTTTCTGAAAGAAAGGAAAGAGAAGGCTGTCAATTTAACTCAAAGCAGGGAAAGAGAACTATGTATTTTTTAGAGCTTCAAGATAGGAGATGTGGCATTGGGAAGCAAATTTTTGTATTCATTAGTACATATATGTATTATAATCACTGTTATATATCATCCATTATAAGGCAATACCATGTGATCATTAGAGAAGTAAGAAGCCACAATCAGGGCTCAGACTGTACTCGTATTCTTCACCAATTTAGCACAAAATCAGCAGTCAAATTTTAGCACAAAATTAAGAAAAAACTTCAAACCCAAATCAAACCAAATCAACACAACAGCTTTTACTGACTTCTCTTTCCTATAGCTAATCAATCCTTGTAAATAAGATTCATTATAGTAAGATATATATTACAGCCCGATTGGAGTCCAACACAAAGTTTACTTGAATTCCAATGTAGTAATAAAATGCATCAATCTTCCAAGGACCTAACACAATATGAAGTTCCTTTAAACCACTCCAGTGCAGACATTCTGAAAGTGGAATTATATTCTTATATTTATCATTTGACAAGCAGAGTGCTGATCGGTACCCATAGTCCGTTCACCAGAAGTTTTCTGCTAAATACTGGGAAGAGAACATTTCTTTGCAGAAATGCAAACAATCTAAGTTAGACATAATAAGTGGGAGCAAAAACTCATCAGAGAGGACAGAGGTCCTATCATTAGTGCTCAAAACAGTGACTTGCCTCCTGTATCACTGCATGACAAAGATTGCACAGCAGCAGCCTAAGGAGCGATGTTACAGTACTACTATAAGAGCATGTCTTATTTCTCAAACACTGCCCTTTCAAGGGTACAATGTTAATAAAGATTTTCAGTTCCTCATAGTACATTATCAAACTGAGATCAAATTTAATGAGGGAACTGGTCTATGTCATGGAACTATTTTCACTATTATATCTCAGCTTCTGAAAGCTGTATGATCTTAAAACTAAGCCTTTGCTCTTTTCTGAATCACTGACTTGGAGATGGCTTGGGGAACAGCTGCAACATTATGTTTCTGAATACCATTCCACTGAAAACAGACCAGATGCAGTCAGAAAGCTCCAAGGATCATCTGGAGTCTGCTCTATGGCTGGGCAGACTCACCACTCAGGAATCACCTACAGGAAAATGACAGGGTTTCAGCAGGCACTGCTGCAGCCCTGAGGCAGTACTAGCAGCCTAGGGCTGCTCTCAATGCATATAAGCCACTTGCCAATTAAAAGCTGTTTTCACTCCTAATCCCATGCAAATCTTCTGTGTATTGTTTCAGAAACAAAAAAGGTAATTTCTAAGTAGGTATGGAGAGATTTAAAATTAAAAATAAAATTATAAGTAGAGCATTTAATAGTAATATTTTATGGGGAACTTTCAAGACCGTCTTGCACATCAGATACTATTATAAAACATGACTTGACCCTGATCTTTTCAAGCAACAAAAAACAGGGGTATGAAAGCAGAATACCTGAAACAATTTAATGAAAGGGGATTAGTTTCTCATAAATGTTCAAATAAGGCAGTAACACCTGTGAATGAATTACAATTTAGGATGCTTTCTGTTGATTTAAAAAAACTCCCAACAATTTCTTAAGTAAATATCTGATTTTCAAACTACTAAAAAGTCTTTACATTTAATACATGAAGTTTTAATATGTCTTTCTTGTGATTTCTATTATCATGCTTGCTTTCCATACTTGAATAGAATAATAATCTCTTATTCCAAAACAGAACATTTCAGTTTCCATGAAAATGCATTTCTATTTGAAGAAAAAAAATCAATGTAAAAATAAAAATATTTTAAACCAGTTCAAATTGCCAATCCGATAAGTACTGAATTAAACCAACCAACCAACCAAACAAAAACAACAAAAAAAACCCCAAACAAGCAAAAACCCCCAAAACACCTCTATTACCTATGTTTGTTATTACAGCAGTTGTTTTGCTGAGGTTTAAAAATTAAAACACTAGTACAAGCACTGGCACAAAGTCAGTGGCCTCTGAACAGTGCTCAGCTCAGGACCAAGATGAAATCACTGTAATGAAATCGCAGCGGGGAAATAAGAAAAAAACTGCTCTGTCTCCCTCTCTACTGATAACAACAGAGGTTGCTATTTATTTTTGGTTTAAGTTCAAATAACTTCTTAAAAAAGATTGCTCTTCAGCATTGTTAATTACTTTAACTACTCCTCCAACCATTACTCTGTATATAAGAATCGTTCCTGCCTTCAAAATAAACTGTTATTTAATTGGGCAGTGAACAAATTGTGGCACTGTATCTCTTTTAGCAGCTGAACAGCAAAGTGATATGGTTGTAACTGTGTGTATCTAATGCTTCATCAATGACACATTCAGCAACGAGTGTCCTCATAAAGTGCAAAGGATGCACAAGTGGATTAGAAAAGACTGATAAGCAAACCACTGCTCTCTATCTTGTCCTGTAGCTTCATAGCATTGGAGATGTATCTGAGCCATTTAGCTGAGGAAGCTCTATTCTGTTACTCCCCTGCTGCACCCAGATCAGCAGTGCAAGTTCTGTCTGTAGCTATCTTCCCTGGAGACTGTGATCTGTGCTTTCTAAGAAAGTTGTGTTGAATTCTCCTGGTTTAATTTTTATAATCACTATTTTCATTTTCGATGAACTAGGAATTGTTTGGAAATGCAGGAAAGAGGTGATCTTGTTACACTCTTTCAGACTCATCTGGGTCTGAAGAACATAAGTGTGGATGCTTCTGAGATATACAGCCTCCTCCATATTGCTCCTTTGCTCAGCACTGTGAGCGGAGTATGGGGCAGGACCCCACCTCCAAGTGGAGAAGCAGCTCAGCCCCTACAGTCTGTCCAGCTTCTCAAGTTGTGTACCACTCCCAACCCAAGAAGAAGACAAATCTAGAAGCAATACAAGCCCATCTGCACCATGTCAGTGTTTGTGCGTGAAGCTGAGATAAGGGAAAGGGGATTGAAGGTGCCCATTCACAGACCAGCCTTTTTCCTCTCACATGATAAGGCTCAAGGGCACACCACTTTGCTGCCTCTTCAGAGTCCCATGAACCAATGTATTAGTTCAGACCTTAGAGAACTGGCATCTTCATACAATGCCAACACCCTCACAAATGACATTCACTATCAGTTCCACCAAGATGGATAAAGCCTGGCTAGAGAACGGACCTGGTCACAATATAATCATATGTCAAGGATATCTGAGCTGCCGCTGCCCTTGACAAACTCCACCAACATGTAACTGAGGACTGGCTCCTTTCCTAACTTCATGATTTGGTATGTTTTAGCACTATATTTTTTTACTTATTGAAACACAGAAAGGTGGGAGGAACAATGCAAAAATAAATATCAGTGGAGGGAAAAATAGGACAGACAAGGACAATTTTTTCACTCAGTTTTATGAATAATATGGATACTTAATATTCTGTCCTCAGTCACTGTTTACAAATCCATGTTTGAAAAAAAAAAAAAGATGAATACAAGAAGCAAAATATTTGGAAATCTACTTCTGGCCTTCTCAGGCTTTGTACAAATTGCTGCTGCTGCTTCCCTTTTACCACAGTTGTCTTACCTCTTTCTAGACAAAACACTCCTGGGCCACAGACAATTGAATCATGGAGGAACTAGTCAAACCCGCATTTACCCTTTCTAATCCAAACTACCATAATGGCTAATCTGTCTGATTGTGTTATTTGCTTCAGATTTATGGTATTAAAGCTACATGCACTTGGCAGTTATTTTTAGCAAAAATTTCCTATTTATGTTATGATTTAGACATGAATACCATAGTGGCAATTTTTCAAAGGCCAAAACTTGCTGCTAAGAAATTGCATATTTTGATTCTCTGACACAAAACATTTTTAATCTATAAGCAAAAGATAACCATAAAGACCTGATGTTTCCATTGTTCTGAAAAAAAATGTTTTATCTTGGCAAGACTATTGCACATAGGCAGCAGATTTCAAGTCAGTCAGCAGACTAAAAATGCCCAATTAGCTTAAGAAAGACTGTTTTCCAAGTACATAATAATATGATTTCTTCAAAGGCTATACCATTATGTCTTAAAAAGGAATAGCATCAAATATGTTTGCACTAATACTGTTTTTTAAATTTTTTAAATCTACTACCACCTTCAAGACATAAAATTCACAAATTGTTCAACAAAATTCTGACACTGTATGCCAGTTTGAAAAGTAACTCATCCCAAAAATGAAGCCAGTAAAAAATACCATTAGATCATATTATAGATGAAAACACATAACTGAAAACTTTAAATCAGTAACATGTTAAACCCCCAATTTCTGAATGTTCAAAGTTAAATCAAAATGTCCTTAAATTTAGAAGTTAAATTAACATGTATAAATATTTTCAGCACCAATGCTTTTCAAACTTGCTGTATGGGTATTTCCAGCTTGATTTCAGTTCCTTAGTTCAAACCATGATTGATTTCCAAGCCAGTTGTCTTATAGTAAGTATTTTGGCCAGAGTGGCAAAACATAATTTATTTTTTCCTTTTATGAGAACATTTACTTTGAGACTCAAAGAAATTTGAAATCCTTTGAAAATGTGAAAATGTTTCCTTCCTAGCCTATTACATATTCATTTAGCTTTCAAATTATGTATCTGATGCTGCGTTTGTTTCTCGGCACTTCTGTTTATCCTAGTCCTTGCAATTGCAGATGACATACCCCAGCAACATCAGAGAGGTTCATTATTAAACCTGTTCTATTCATTTGATACTCCACTAAAAGCATATTACAACATAATGGGTTTGTTCTCAACCAGAATTTTGCAAAAATAATCCTGCTTGTCACTAAAAGAAAGATGGCTCTAAACCACTCAATATCTTCCATAAGCACCTGGGACAACTACAGTGCAGCAAGTATGCAGAGGTCCACAGGGGAAAACAGTGCTATGATCCTTAACAGATTTGCAGGATCTGGCAGGATACTGACTGGCAGCTCAGACCTTTGCTTAGACCAATTACTAGATGGGAATTTTAGTGCAAACCAAAAAGAGATAGAAGATTATGTTATTAAATCCATATAGACTGATCATGACGCTGTTCTGACTTATGTAACCCTTTTTGTACTAAAATAAACAGTCTTCATACATCCCAGATCTCATTAACCCTTTAGACTGTGAAATACAATCTCATATAATTTGGATTTACTATACCTCACTAAACTGTTTGCAGCATCAGGATCTTGTGCCGTTACTGTGCCAACAGGTGTCCCAATCTTTGCATTTTCATAAACTTCCATGACATAAGAAGGCATAGTGAAGAGTGGAGGTTCATCCACATCACCAACGATGATCTTCAGCATTGTTACATCTTTGAAGGGTCCCAAGTGAGAAAAGCGGAAATCAAGGTGAGTATTTGCTCCTTCTATATTAAGAGTATATGATTTCTTTTTTTCATAGTTGAGAGGCTGTTGGCAGAAAAGAAAAAAACCCAAAGATTTATCAGTGTCATTCTATTTTTCTGAAAGTTAACCACATATTTTCTGCCTAACTTAAACAACATTTCTTCATGTTACTGGAAGGGGACAATATTCTTTGAAATTCTCATAGCCACTGGCATACCTTGTAAGTAGAAGGATATACATGGAGCAAGATGGATTCAGTTTTTCTTTACAACAGAATATTGGACAAGTTTTAGAAATAACTCAGGGTTCAGAATGAGCCTCAGATTCTGCTTCCATGATAATGTAAAATTTCTGGATTTTATCACCTTTTGATTTTAATCAGTAAACACAAAATCCTGAAAAATGTAGAGACTGATGTATCCTGAATTAAATTAACTTTATGTCTATAATTAAAAAGTTTCATAGACAGTAACAGGGATACTAAAACTATTTTGGTCATCTCTTAAGCCCTCAACTGAAAAAAACAACTCCTTACAGGAAAACACTCAGTTACTTTAAGAGAGGGGAACTTTTATGACAAGATGACCCATCCAGCGGATGAGGGAAAGGCTGTGGATGCAGTCCATCTGGACTTCAGTAAAGCCTTTGATATTGTCTCCCACAGCATTCTCCTGGAAAAGCTGGCAGGCCACAGCTTTGACATGAGCCAGCAGTGTGCCTAGGTGGCCAAGAAGGCAAATGGCACCCTGGCTTGTATCAAAAATAGCATGGAAAGCAGTACTAGGGCAGTGATCGTTCCATCTGTACTTGACACTGGTGAGGCTGCATTTCAAGTCCTGTGTCCAGTTCTGGGTCCTTCAGTACAAGAAAGACATTGAGATGCTGGAGAGAGTCCAGAGAAGGCCAACAAAGTTGGTGAGTAAGTCATATGAGGAGCTGAGGGATCTGGAATTGTTTAACTTGGAGAAGAGAAGGCTGAGAGAAGACCTTATTGCTCTCCACAACTACCTGAAAGAAGGTTGCAGTGGGGTTGCGATCAGTCTCTTCTCCCAGGCAACTACCAACAGGACAAGAGGACACAGCCTAAAGCTCCACCAGGGGAGGTTCAAGTTGGATATCAGGAAAAATTTCTTCACTGAAAGTGTGGCTAAGCATTGGAATGGACTGCCCACAGGAAGTCACTATCCCTGGAAGTGTTCAAGAAATGACTGGACATGACAATTAGTGCTATGGTTTAGTTGGCACGAGGTTGATCAGTAAAAGGTTTGACTGGATGATCTTGGAGGTCCTTTCCAACCTTAATAATTCTGCAATTCTATCAATGTGTAAGAATAGGCTAAACATACTTGAGTGCTTTTCTAATCAGAAAAATGCATCTTGCTATTCTAGACCACTTTCTTTACAATTCATCACCAGTAGCAAGGGAGACTTCAGCCTGTCCCACCATGTACTGCTCTACTGCGCATGGATTACTCTATCATGAATGGGAAGAAGTCTACAGCTGGGGATATGCCTTCTACAGAGCCTAATGTTCCAGTAAAACTCAATAGAAGGCACATCCCCAGCTGTACCATACACCAGAAACACCTCTGACATTTTAGCGTTGCCCTGACTTCACATCAATAGGTTCCTACAATGAATCCTTCCTGTCTGCTAGGAGAGAAGAAGCTGGAGATCTGATTTGTATATCACACAGCATGGATACTTCCTTTCTTAGGACTCTCATTGCTATTTACACATCTGAAAATTTTATGTCCAGTTTCTCTAGATTTCAGATTATTATGAACTAATTTTACTGATTTATTTTAACCGTACATCAAGATGCCATTACGCAAAATATAAGACAAATATGACACATCTGACTCTCAACTCTTCAAGTGTAGTAAAGGGGACTAAAAAGGATATTTGACTTAAAAGTTTGATGTAATGAAGCTCATTAACAGATACAGAGTTAGTCTATGTTTTTTTTACTAGAAGCCATATTTACAGAACCACAACTATTTTAGGTTGGTTTCTTCAGTCTTACTGAAGTAACTGACTACTTCCCATAGACAGTCCATCAAGAATTTCATGTGAGAATTTTTTCTATATATTGTCTGTTAGTTCTAATTACTAATTAAAAGGCTTTAAAAATACCAGTTCAGTTCTGGGCAGTCATAAGACAGATTTCAAATTTCAGATCATTATTTTTTTAAACGTGCAAGTATGTTGAGCAAAAGCACTCATTCTTGATAATAGAGATCTCAATACTTACTGGGTTACAAATTTATGGCTTCAGCTGAATTATAGAGTACAGGCAGGTTAATTCTTTTTATCATACTTGGCAAAACAGGTATATATAATACCACAAAGTTTTCAAGTCTCAAAACACAGGCATAACATTAAAAGAAACTGCATATGCATGGATATTTTCTTAAGAATCAAAATACTTACGATATTATGAGATTCCAGAATTCCACTACTACCAGTAAGTATCATTCTCTGTGAACCTGACAGCCCCTCTGAAAAACACTCAGTACAAGCATTGAAGCCTTGATCCAAGGCTAAACTAGTATTTCCTATGATCCCAAAGAGTGGAAAAGTAATACTTTAGGCACAACATATGAGGAACTCAATACATGACTTGTCAGTGTCAGTTTGTATTTTACAGATAAAATCTATAATCAATTTGACTGATCATGTGTTAGAAAAATAGTTGGTCAGGATTTATATATGCTTTATATATTTCTTTGATTTCTTCTTTCTGAAAGACAATTAATTGATTCTCTTAAATTTAATGTATGAGACTTTTTTGACCCTTTCATTCTCTGGCTCCCTTTTCTGAATGTAAAAAATAAAAATTTTCAAGGCATGGAAATAGCCTGGTAAATCTATTACTATAAGAAAAAAGAGCTAAGTATGCTACTTGATTAAATCAATTCATAAAAGAATATAAGTTTAGTAAATTCTAACTCAGATGCTCTTTAATTTATGATGTATTTTTGTTATGAGCAGGGAAATATTGAATAGTAATTTGCATTGCTCTGCAGTGTATATATTCTAAGATTGAACAAGTTTACAATAGGTTTGAAACTTGTAATTATGATGTCTTTTTGGAAGATTAGGGTTTTAATCACAACAACTGGATTAATTTGTACAGAAAGATTAATTTCTCCCAGAAAACACATGCAAAATTAGTCTTGTAATAACACAATGTCTTGTTTTCTTCTTTTGTGTCGTTATTCAATCAGACAATACTAACACTTTTCCCTGTTTTTTTCCAGAATACAGGAATAACCCATTCAGATAATCAGAAAAAGCTGACATTTCAACCATAGCCAAAGCAGTTTTTGCTTTCATTTGCTTTCTCTTCTTCCCATAACATCTCAATCATTAGCTGTAGCTATAAGGTGAGAGGCAGAATTGTCTTGTGTCTCTAGATACGTAAGTTATTTCTACATTTACTTAAAACTCTCCCAACACCGAAAATCATTAACTCTTCCCCAGAACTAAAGCAAAGCATTTACATTTCAGATGAACTGAACTGAATTTTTGTTCATGCTTCTTATTTTCCCGAAGAATAATGCCTTTCCATGACAATTACCCACATAACTTCAATATGTATTCATTGGATATTATTATGATTTTCACACCAAACTGCCAAATGTAGCTCAAGTGATCAGTTACAAGGATAAGTAGAAGATATTGCTGTACATTATACTGCAGTTTGTGTTTCTAATGTAAGGCTTACAAAAGGAATAATGGAATTTTATGAGAGGTAACTTGCTGTTTCATGAACATCTCCAATCTCATTATACAAAATGGAAGAGACATAGGATGTTCAGACCACTTTTTCCTGGAAGCCTGAATAATAGTTGCTGACTTGAGGTCAGAAAAGTTCTAGCATACTTTTCTGAAAATCATAACAAAGGGGGGAACATGATGACCATCTGAAGGATCCAGAGACTAATGGCTTTCACAGTGCTCTTTTGTTTAGGTTTCCTCTAGTCTCCCACTCAAACAAGGAACTACATGAGGCAAGGGGGAAATACCTCATGTAATCAATCCTTTGTAGAAGGATTTTTGAGGCTGAAGAATGGCTCCACAGTTTTGTCAATAGGGAAGATAATGAGAGTACTGGATGTTTTGGGTCAGCCCAATATGAGAACAAAATGATTAATTCCAAGGCTCATAGACTTTGCATGCCTGATCAAAAACCTAGCTGTAGGCATTGAGAAATTTGATTTTTTGCACCAGAACCTCAAAAATAAGTGAAATTTTAAAAGGTTTGAGGAGGATTTCAGATTGTTAGACACAATAATATATTTACTTCTGCTTTATCTGATGTGTCTAATATAAATTCTTCTAGAGAAGTACTAGAGGAGAAATCACTATTTTACTGTTACAGAAAGTAGTGGCATCTGATATATAAAACAAGACCAGTTCTGTTCTTCGTGGAGATTATCTGTTTAGGGTGGGCTATCAACCAAATTCAGCTTGAAACCCAATCTAAAGCAAAAACAATAACAGCACACAGAATATAGAATACTTATTAAACTGCATACAAAATTTGAATTAAAAAAAAAATCAAACCAACATCACTTTTTTGTACCTTAAAAGGGAATATTATCTGAGGAAATAATGGAGGTATTACAAGTCAATTTATGCAGCTTTAAGTGCTGAATTTCTGCTCAACCAGAATATAACATTACCTAAACAAAATGTACCCCTTGTCCTGATGGGAAAATAACTCAAATCACTGTCATGTGTATGTACAAGAACAGGCAACATATGCATTTGTCATATTCTGAAACGTAGTGAAAATTTCTCTGAAGCTATGTTGTCTGCCAAAACCAGTAAGAAATGTGATTTAACACATTTTTATGTCTTTCATTTTGTTCCAAATTTTTTTCTTTCTGCTTCATGTTCTCAATATGCATAAATGTTGCAGTTAATGAACAATAGCCATGATGAACTTTTAAGTAGAGTATGATGCTCATTTTGAAGAAGAAATAACAGACTATGGCATTAGCTGTATCAAGGCCACCAGGAAACTATTTCAGTGGTAAAAAAACCACAGTTTACTTGTATGTGGTTGAAAGAGGTAGATATTACATAGCCTTTATAAAAGACACTTAAAACTTTTTAAGATACTGGAACAGATAGAAACAATTTTTAAATAATTATGAATTAAAAAAAATAACATGTCTTTTAGTTACAAACTATTTTAAAGTTCTTAAATACAAATTTGCATACATATATATCTATTGAGAAGTAAAAAAAATATAACATGCTTTATGATAGTTTTTATTTAATCCCTTTTTTCCCATTTTCTCTGGATTTTATTCCTCCATTAATCAAGCCTAGAATACGGATTAGGAAATACATACTCGCTTTTATTTTTTAGGCTCTATGGATATAATTAATGTCTACAAGATCCAATAACAACTCCATATGATAATTGGTAATTGATGTTTGTTATTCCAAATAAAAATTGAAATCAATAAATTTCCCTTTGTTGGAAAGGTTTTTTAAAAAATCTTACTTGAATAGAATATCTCTGGATTATTATAAAAGTAGTTTTAAATTTAGTTATAGAATATTAGCATAAGTGGGCAGACACATCAAGAAATGTCCACTATGAACCTAGTTCAGAGGGATTAATATGGAGATGACATTATCTACTTAATTTGATTTGTACATTGAATTCACTCAAGAATGGAATTAAAAGGCAATAATTGTTTATAATTAATGGTTTAAATAGACTGGGATAAATATAGGAAATTCATATAAATTATAACTATGTGATAGCTTAACCACTAACATTTTAGGTCTTTATCACAATACTGGACCATTTAGATGTCATCTGTCAAATAAATCATAGCATAACAGTAAATGAAAACTGAATTACACATTCATTGTCACAGATAAACTTTCTGTGTCAAGATTCAAGCAGTTCGGGGACAATAGTACAACTTTCAGCCATATTTTCCTTCTTCCAAAGAAATTTAATGTGCAAAGCCATCACTCAGAAAAATTAATCTATCTTAATTAAAATTTGCGGAGATTTTTATAAATTGGGGTATAGTAAATATTAGATAAACCCTTAAAGAAAGCAGAGGGGATTTAAATAGCTATTTCTTTCCTCAAATTTCTTTTCTCCCTGCCTTTCCTGCAAAGGTTAAAAGTGTCTCTGGAGACAATATGGAGAAAGTTACATTGCTGAAGGTCATAGCTCTAAAGATTTCCACAGTCAAACATTTTTGGTGTGGTATCTGCTTATTCAGCACTCATCATTATATTTTAATTACATACACAGGAAACTTCCAAAGTCCATGGCTTACCTTCTTCAAGGAAAGAATTCCTTCCCTTGTTTCTTTGTCAGTAGATATGGAGAATACCCCAGAGCCATCGCCGTTTATAATTGTGTACTTCATGTCTGCATTTGAACCAGTGTCTGCATCATTTGCTTTGATTTTGCCAACTGCTGATCCAACTTGAGCTGACTCAGGAACATACAGCTGATAATGTTCTGGGGGGGGGGGCGGAAAAACAACACAATAGCTTGGACATTTTCTAGCCAAACCATTATCTGCTTGATACACCTCAGAGTTAATAGAAGAGTATTTCATATGCAAAACTGGCAAATAAACCAATTCAAATTCCTGAAAGAATTCAAAACTAAATTGTATTTTACTTGGGATGCCTTCATTCCCTATTCAAAATTCAAATTACCTAATGTAGGATTTTGGTTTTCACAATTACTATTGCTGTACATCACATAACACAGAAATTAGCACTGAAGTTTACTTCACATGAGTACTTTTTATAAGTTTGTATTCTCCATAACCAAAAATATAAATATTCACAAACTTGCACTTAAATGAGTAGTCAAGTGAGTATCTTTGAATTGGAAAATCTTTTTACGTTACAATTTGTTTTTCTGAAATTCAATCATTTTGCAACTTTGCATCAACATTGCAACACATATTTTCTTTCTAGAGAGAAAAGTAATAAATCATATTTTTTCATTTGTTTGTAGTGGTTTTGCTGCAGCATAAAACCCTTTGTACAAAAATTTTAATTGATATCCACAGTAAAAGGAAATTAAAATAATGGGTACATAAATGTATTACATTTGTGTGCCCATAAAAAGCACCCTTTACAGCTATGGGTTCCTTTCATTGTTTTTATAACCTGTAAGTTTAATAATTAGAAAATGAAGATTTTTTTCGGATATAATTTTCCTCTATCCTCTTGCATGAAATCTCCTAAAAGGTACAAAATTTCCTGGTGGACAAAAAAGTGCCACAAGGAAATAAAAGTGGCAAATAGATACAATGTCATTACAAACCCCTTAATTTCCATCAGAAACACAGCTTAAAGATTTTATCTCAAATAATTCTACCATTGTAGTACAACAAAGATGCTGAAACCTCCCAGCACTGAAAAGGAAAATACAGACCCAACAGCAGATGTGCACCTACTAACAGCATCCTTATTCCCCATCTAAACAACCCCTATCCAAACACCTACAGAACACTCTGCAGAGTTTACACCACAGTCCAACCACCAACACAGAAAAGAGAGCAAAATAACTTCTGTTATTATACATCTTCTGAAACTCTACAAAGTGTCATTTATGTTCCTTTCAGGTATTCTGTGATAGAGAGTGCAGTAGTGCAAAACTGAGTTGCAGGACAGTGGAACAGCAGATTTGAAAATGGACATAAGAAAGCTAACATGTTGTTACAGTTTGATGAGTTTAAACCAGCTAGCATAACTATAGAGGTGCCTGGTTAAGTATGTACAAAGTCAAAATTGAAACTGAATTCAGAGATTAAACCTGAATTATGGCAGAAATCCACTAAGGGAATGGATGCCATCACTAAAATATAGCTAACTAACTTTACAGACACCGGTTAGAAAACAGAAGATTTTATTATAAACTTATCTAATTCCTTTCACAACAGTTCCTAAATGTATTTGTAGTTTTGAATTAGTTTTGTAATACTAGCCCATAATATTTATAAACAAATAGTAGTGTGAGAAGGATGGATGAATGCACTAAATTTTGTTAATCCAAAAGGAAAGAGAAGTTTCCCAGGAAAACAAAAAATAAGTTTGCATTCATTAGGGAAATCTCAAGGAAAATCAGAAATTCAATCATTTTTGCAACTTTGCATCAACATTGCAACACATATTTTCTTTCTAGAGAGAAATGTAATAAATCCTAAGTCCGGCAGAACAAGAGAAAAAGTACTATTTACCATGTAAAAAATACAATACCAACATTTATGTAACATGGCAATTACTTAATTCAATTAAAACATAGTTAATACTTAGATGCCATTCTTTCATATGCATATAAAAGCCACCTCCACAAATTTCCAAATAAATGCTCTGCCATGCTTTGTGCTTACAGATGATGTCCACTGATACTTTCACATTGCTGATTGCTTTATTTTAGATATAAAAATATAGTAACGGGATAAAATTCACTTTGAGATTTACTTATTGTCACTTTTTTTTACTTATTGCTCTGACTAATGATATCAAAAAAGGAAAAGATTGAGACCATTAAGAATATGTTATATAATCAAGCCACTTCAAGAACTGGATGTGTTATTACACATGATAGGGTGAACTAATTGGAGACTTCAAAATAGTTGAGCTAGTTCAAATAAATCTACATGACACTCCACTCTGCTTTATAATCACACCCCAACTGTTAGCCATCTGTCTCAAAAAATCATTTTACTGATACCAGCTTCAAACATTCTTAAATACTAAAACTGCAAGCAAAACAAATATTTGAAGCGACTCATTAATTATTTGCCAGTATTTGTTGAACTGAAATATTTCAAAGATGTGGATGGTACTAAAAGAAAACTGTTAAAAAAACCCCTCTTAGATCATAAGGTCAGAAATCTCTCCCAACAAGTATTTAACCACTGCTTGACAGAGACAGCCTGAAGATGTCTCATACAGACATGAGCCAAATAGACAAATACAAAAACTACTATCTAAAATCAACAAACATAGAGCATAAAATTCAGCAACATGAAGGTATTATAGACATTTATTTAGTCTAGTGGTAGAAATTAGAAATGTTCTTAGTGAACACTAAATCTGTACTTTAGTGCTACTAAGACAAACCAACTAAAGGCTCAACTGAACACTGAAACAGGCTCCCCAGGGAAGTGGTCGCCGTACCAGGCCTGTCTGAGTTCAGTGTTTGGACAATGCTCTCAGACACATGATATGATTCTTGGGGTATCCTGCATAGGGTCAGGAGTTGGACTTGATGATCCTGACGGGTCCCTTCCAACTCAGCATATTCTGTGATTCTATGATTCTATTAACATTTCCTTGGGCATTGGATAAAGGAAGTTTGATAGTTCATTATAAAATGTGAGATGTGTAGGCTGATAATTTATGATTCTGTCTTGTAAGCTATGAGTCTTTCTCAACTCTCTAAAAAAATCGTTTGGGAAGACAGGAGTCCTGAGGATCAGGTATCATCGGTCTATGTCAAAATGTTTCACCAAATCTGCCCAAGTTGAACAGATTGTTCCTATCCTTCCAGCATCAAAGACTTCCAGAAGCTGTTGTAAAGTAGAAATTTCTTGGGTATGCTCTATTTTTTTTCTAGAGGATCTGCCCAGTTTCTTATGAGTCAAGAATCTATAGGGTTTTATTTTGTTCTCAATTTTTATAATGTTCACTCAGAAGGTTTTTTTTATAATGTTCACTCTTACCTCATGAAATCAGGAAATTAATACTCCTTTCCAGATAATTTACTGTACAGAATAGTCATACCACTTTGCAGGACTTTAATCTATACTAATTGAAACATTTTTCAAATGCATATATGGGATCTTCATCTATGGCTTATCTGTCATTATAGTACAAAACAATTTATTTATCTTTAGAACAATTGACTTTTGTTTCAGTTAGTCTACAGATAACCTGCAATGCTGATTTTTGTTCTCAAGAAAGTAATTTATCTGTCTGACTCTCTCAAAAAAAAGTATGACAATATTCATTGAAAATCAATATGAATATTTTTCAATTTATTCATTAATCTATTTTGTTGGTAATTTTTATAGATTATAATTTCTTCTTGAACAGTAAGAATTACTTTACCTAACAAAAGAAGGGAGAAGAATTATAATACTGAACTAATAGAGAAATAAGCAAGTATTTGGTGTCCTTGTTATTTTTTTAATCTGAGGCATAGTTTCCAGCAACGTGAGGATAATTACTGCTTGGTGATAAACCAACAGATGCATTCATTTATACTTCACAGCTCATACACTGATGAGTTATCTATCTATTGGCAAACTGATGAATTCAGCATTTGATGGTCTTAAAATAAAATACCACCATATATCCAAAATATATATCAAAATGCTATGCGAAGAAAGTTGTGCTTGAATTTACTAGCCAAATATTCAGTCATGAGCCAAATTGATGAGATATGGAGAATAAGGAACCAGTGAGCCAAGCTCAAAGTCTGATGATTATGAGAACAAAATTCCAATTATAAAGTTTTTGTGCAGGAATCAAAACTGTGGCCAAAAGTATTTAATGTCTTAATTAATCACCTGAATGATGGGTTGCATGTGGACAATAACATCTTGGGAAAAACTGGTGAGTATACTGGAGGGCAGGGCTGCTGTCCAAAGGGACCTGGACATGCTGGAAAAATAGGCTGACACGAACCTTGTGACATTCAGTGTTGGCACTGGAGGAGGGATAATGCCATTCATCAGTATATCTGGCGCCAGCCACCTGTAAAGCAGTTTTGCAGAAAGCGACCTGAAAAGGACATTTCAACCCTTTACTAGGCAAGGCTCTTAACAACTTGATCTAACTGAACCTGCTTTAAGCAAGACTTCATATCAGATTACCTTTTCAAGTCTCACACAAACTTACGAACCTGCCATTTATGAAGGTATGTCTTAGGTTTTAGTCTGCCATCTTTGATAAAACTAAACTGGAGCTACAACTGTGGACCATGCTCAATCTTCCTTGGTGGCTTTCTTTGAGAAAGCTACTCTTCATTCACAGAGATCCTTGTTTTCTTTAAATTCTGGATTTCTCTTTTGAGACTGCAGCTTTATAGAAGTCTATTTCTCACAGTATGTCTTGGGCATTTATCACATCTTTCTTTACTATGCTTATTTTTAATACAATAAATCCAATTTTAATCCATCATCATTATGAATACAGCAACTTTTATGATTCCAGAAGCTCAGTCAATTTTATGTCTACTGTCTTTGATCTGAACATTCTTTCTGATGCCAACATCTCTTTCATCCAACTAAACTCAGAAATTTTTAAGAGGTATGTTTGGCTTATTCTTCTTCTCTGACACAAAAACAGTGCTTTTGCACTTTCAAAAGTATTTGAAGTGTAAGTGAAGTTGCTTCTCATTTGCAAATATGACACTAAAACAAACTTCAAAACTCAAACCCTTCAAACTTTTTCTTACCTTGAAACTCTGGAGAACTTAGCAATCTTGGGTCAATTTAGGAGAAAAAACCCCTCTCCTTCAATGCAATATACTCCTTTGGCTGGAACAAGACTTGTGTATCCCCATGTTCCTCCTTCTTAAATCCCAGTGTAAACCACGAGTTATGGTTGTGATTAAGACTGTAACCAGTGATGGGTTTATGTTCCATGACACTTTGCCTTGAGGGACAGTAACTAAAAGTTCTTGAAAATTTTCTGACTAGTTCTCAGAGGTAAAAAGTGTCCTGACTTCTTGTAAAAAGTGTGATGTTTATGCCACTCATGGGTAAAAGGAGAAACTGGGTTTCCTGGATTTTCAGATTCAGTACTTTCCTGTTGGCATTGAATAACTAAATACGCATTTTCTATGTAAACAGCGTGGGAAAAACAACATATACACTTCATAATCATCACTAATTAGCAACTTAATGGTTGGCTGTGATCCCTTGCAGTCTCTAGAGCTGTGCTGTGCTGGGCATATTCTATGCCATTTAAAGGGGTACCATGGCTAAAACAGGCAGCTTGGGTGAAGCAGAGGAACAGCAACACCTGTAAAAGGGTTAAGCTCCATTTGAACTATGTTTGTTTTTGTTGTTTGTTTGCTTGCTTTTCCCTGGCATTAACACAGCTAGGATTGTTCTCCCACTGGGGTTTAGCTTCACAAAGGACAGGAAAATGAAAGCAGTTCTGAAGAACACTTCTTAAAATGGAGTGGTCCTGTTCCCAATTCTCCACTCAGTGGAAAAAATGAACAACATCCCTCATTCTCAAACCATTACTGTCTCATTCATGGCCCCACAGAAAAACAAAGAAACCTACACCTTTTTTTTTTTTTCTGTCGAGAGTATTTCAAATATATTTTGATATATATGATATATTTAATTAATAATGCACAAAAATCTTCATGGGCAATACCAAATAAAGTGAAATAAAAACCACTGCTAGACTCTGTGCTACTCTTAAGAGTAAAGTTGGTGCACATATCTGGTGCTAAAACTTAGTATGTAGGACACATATTTTCTACAAATATTTCATCTGATTTTGACATAAACATATTTTTCCTCCATCGATCTTCCTGTTATATTTTGACTCCATAAACAATTCTGTGACCAAGTTTTATTGTCGTGAATTCTTGCTAAATGGGAGTTTAAAAGTGGGATACTTAATACTCTTGAAAAGTATTAGATTTAATCCCTTTAATTTTTACAGTAAAAAAACTGATCATGTCAATCACACTTATTCTGCTCAAGAAACAATATAAAGAGATTTCCTATGTGATCAAATCCCATTAAAAAAACTTATGTCAGGTTTCAGTGATAAATGAAACACCTGGCAGCTTTAACTTCAAATATTGTGCAAATATAAGAATATGTAATTGTTCTCACAAAAAGAATAAGAAGACAAACTACTTTAGATAACATTCTCCAGTCTATGGATGCTTACACTCAAAGTTACATATATTTTCACTTTGTATCTCTTAACTCCTTTTGGTGCATAAGGAACACTATCGTCTCTTAAGTAATGTGTTCCTTATCTCATATATCCATCTCTTTAAGTATATCATAGGAGAATGATTGATTCTAGGACATTAAAAAGATACAATACAAGAGGAATTTTAGAAAATCACATCAGCAAGGCTTGTCCCTTTTACCACTCTATTAGGCAACTCATTGTCCTTGTGCATCAGCCTTGCTAGGCAGGTGATTCTAAATACTTCGGAAAAATCAAACCCCACTGTTCTTCTCTTATGTTTAAGACTAACATTTTTACCAGGTAATACAGCTATATAATAGCATTTTTCCCCTTTACATTTGCTTCTGGCTCTCACAGTCAGGAGGATCCTTCTGAAAACTGACAGAAATAGAAACCTGGTAGCAGGCAAATACCTGGTAGGTATTTACCTGCCCCTCATTCCATTTCTGATGTGACACTTTAGCCATTTCTCAAGAGAGGTCATGGGACTTATCCATATACTTAACACCAACTGCACTCACAAAGGAAATTTCACTGTCTGATCATTCACTCTGAAAACTGAGCATGCACTTTATAGACACAATTAATTCATTCATTAACTGTTCCACAAATAATTTGAATAAATCTCTGCTTTTAAGAATATGTAAGAAGCAAAACACTTTTTAGCACCAGAATCATGGTGTTGTGACTATTACATTTTCTCATAATAGTCACAAACATAGGAAGTGACGAGTGTGAAATATGAAAAAGACATTGCTCTAATTATAATGAAAAAAATCTTAATAAATAAGCAACATTTAAATGCACTCATCATTAGCAGGTAAAATCATAGACTCATAGAATGGCTTGGATTGGAAGGGACCTTAATCTGATTTTAACTCCTCTGCTATGGGCAGGGACACTCACTAGACCAGGTTGCTCAGAGCCCCATCCAACCTGGCCTTAAACACTTTTAGGGATGGGGCATCCACAACTTCTCTAGGCAACTCATGCTATTGCCTCACCATCCTGACAGTAAAGAAATTCCTCCTAATATCGAATCTAAACCTACTCTCTTTTTAGTTTAAAAATGTTCTCCCTTCTCCTATCATTACCTGCCCATGTAAAAAGTTGCTCTCCATTTTTTATTATTCCTTTTTAGGTGCTGAAATGCTGCAATGAAGTCACCCCAGAGCCTTCTCTTTTCCAGGTTGACCACCCCAAGCTCTCAGCTTGTCTTCACTGGTGAGGTGCTCCAGCCCTCTGATCATCTTCACAGCCCTCTTCTGGACCCAATCCATCAGCTCTCTTGAGCTGCAGACTCCAGACCTGGACACAGTATTCCAGGTGGGGCCCCACAAGGGTAGAGTACAGGGGGCAGTCCCTTGACCTGCTGAGTGCAACTCTTGATGCAGCCCAGCATGAGGTTGGCTTTCTGGGAGGCAAGGACACACTGCTCATGTCCAACTTTTCACCTACCACAACCCCCAAGTTCTTCTCCACAGGGCTGCTCTCACTGAGTTCTATTCACAGTCTGTAATCATGCCCTGACCCAGGTGCAGAACCTTGCACGTGGACTTCTTGAACTACATCAGGTTCATGTGGGCCCATTTCTCAAGCCTGTAAATGACACAATTAACAGGAACTACATTATAGTAGATATGAACAAAATCTAATTTAAAAGGGTACAGTTGATCAGATGTCAGCAATCTTAAGCAAAACCAATAATCATGTCCTTGTCTTATTTTCTTTTAAAAACTTTCTGAGTTTTTTTCTAAACCTGAGGACCTGAAACTTCTGTAATCATTGTAGCTCAATATTGTCCAGTAACTTTTTTTTAACCCTTGTCCAATGTAAAAAATCTAATAAAAGGGTAGAGGCCTAAAACATTATGATTCAAAAGCCTCTTAGCAATTACTGGGTGAATAGAGGAGAAAGACCTGCTAAAAGAAAAATATTAATAAGTGCACTTTACTCATCACATTTGGCATCATCCAAATGGTAAAGCAGGCAGATAGCTCTGGACTAGTCACCACAGTAGAACAGGACAACCTACAGTGCATGGCAGTGGGGAGGGAGAGGATGCTGATGGTTACATATGGGAATCATGGAAACTGGATGTACTGTGTGGAACGGGGGATACAGAAAGAACCACACAGGATTATAAATTTCAAAAGAAAATGAATAGCAGATACTTTTGCATTTAATTACCTAATGAGTTGTATTAACAAGGCTGGAGAGTAGACACCTTACTAGTACTGAACAGTCTACTTCTCAGATGTGAGTTCACTTTTTCACTAGCAGAACTAGCAGGAATAACTTCATACACCATTCCTATTTAAACATGGCTGTGTACTTTTCATACAATGACATTGTAAAAATCGAGGCCAAACTAATTATGCATATACATAATTTCACATTATATTTACATACTATCATGAAACAACCAAGCCTCAACAATGAAGCTTTATAAAAAGCGCTTTAAGCCATGACTTGTGCTTCAATTCTGCTTTATCCTAAAAAACTGAGCTAGATGTATCAAACGACAAAATCTACACATTAGACTCTAGACAATAACTAAGCAGTAACACAATAACTACAGATCTACACACTGGCCAGAATATAATCATTAGCACTTGATGTACGAAGCATGTCAGTCGAAGCATCTGCCTAGTGTGATGGTCTTGATGCAATCAGAATCTCTTCATACTAAACAAAGCAAAACACACTGAATTTATTCATCCTAAGCAACACCAGAGAAAATTAATGAAAGAAATCAGAACATTCTGATGTAACTCAAAGCTGATAACAGTGTCATCACTAGATGGAACATCTTCTATCAAATTACTGAAATAAATTTATGGGTCTGAAATTAGGGCTCTCAGTCATCAATCACATGGATCCATCAGTAACACTAAGAAGACCAGAGAGACGCAAAAATCTTCCCATTCAGAGCACTGTCTGTCAACTTACATTAAAATAGATAGTTCATTATAACTCATCTCTCTAAAGAAAGGAAATTTGTGATGATGAAGAAAAATAAATCAGTATTATTCAAGATGCACTGAAGTAATTGACAAGCAAAATGTATTCCAGGTTTCAGGCCATTTATTGTCCTGCTGAATTTGCAACCCCTTGCCTACTTCTGAGACGTACTACAGAATGTTTCAGCTATGTCTCCTATTGCAGAAATCTTTATTACCAACTATTTCAGAACTGTAGACATAAGTAAACTCATTTAAGCAGATACATTTATAACTTTTATTTCTAGGTTTTAATTGGGGTTTTAAAGTGTTTCTTTAAGGGGAAAAAGTTCTGCATATCTCACTGCAAATGCATGTCTAATGATCTACCAAAGCCAGAAAGGTACCATCTTTTAAATATATACAATAAAGCATATTTCTAAATAAAACAAGTAATAAAAGAATCAATCAGGTGTGTTTCTCAGCATGTTCTCAAGGTACTCATACAGTTAGACTCAGATCAAAACTCACAAGTATGGTAACGGAGAAAAGGAAACTAACCAAAAGAAAGTCTGTGGTTTAGCTGAGGCTCAGCCTGTCCCAAGGGTTATACACTTGATATATGCAGTTTTGGTTAGCACTTCCCTTGAATTCAATTCTGAATGTGACAAGCCTCAGTAAGTCTCATTTAGCATTCCGTCTAATAAGGAAATTGAAGAGAAATTTAACTGAAAATCATGGCACACAAAGAAAAGAGAAGAAAAATAAACAATGATGTTATTTCTATTAGTGCAAGACATGTACTTACGTAATAGTTCATGATGCTAAAACAGTCAATTTTAGATCAACTGTACTTTTGTTATCTATTACTACCATATAGCTACTGCTCTTTTGCAAGGGGTTTAAAATATAGTTCTTGAAAAGGAGTAAAGAAGCAATGTCAGTCATAACTGTGGCATAGAAATCTTCTGTGGGGAAACAAAGCAAATGTTTGTCCTCTACAAGAGTTGTTCTAAGATTTTATGTTAAAAATAAATATTAAAATACATTTTTATTTTGCCTTGTTAAATAAGTTGCCATTAAATTTAAATGTTGTTTTGTTGTTTTCAATGGTATTACAATCTCTTAAAATGTATAAAGTATAAATTGAATATTTCATATTTCTTTGATTTCTAAAAAAAAACCAAAAACAAATAAATATATATAACAATGTACATTTCTGCCTGCCAGTCAGTTTGATATCCAAACCTTCCCATTCAAAATAAAAGAGGCCAGTTCTTGAAACCTGATATGTAGGGATCCATTTTTGCATCCATTGAGTTTGCAGGAAACAGGACATTTTTTCTACTTTAGCTCTTTTAGATATTGCATCTGTTCAAATATCGGCCTTATCTTTTGCTTTTTCAATAGTTAGGAAATATTAAATAGAATGATGGATGCAATTAAGTTTTGTAGACTATGAAACCAAACATATTTTATGTAAGTCTGTTTCAATGGCTTTATATTTTCATGTCTTTTCGAAGCACAGAAAAAATATTCATTTCTACAACCCTTTTAATAAGCCTACTTACTGTTTGGCCAGATTTTACATAATATTGCCAGGGAGCTTTGTTTTTCCCTGGAGCTTTTTGATCTCTACTATTGTTTATAAATCTTCTAATTCAAACAGCTTAATGCATTTCCTGGAGGATGTACCTATAGCTACCACTCCATTATGTTCTACAACAGCTCATAAAATGTCTGAGACCACATTACAATATTCTTATTGGCCTTGAGCCATCATGCAAAGGAAAAGCATTTACATTCCAGAGGATTTTTAAATAAATTTTTGACAGAATTCAGAATTCTTACAAGACCCCAGCTAGTGTGTTAGATCAATATGCACCCAATGAGCTGGATAAAAATGAACTACCTATCAGTGGTCATATTAAGATACTCAAAGAGTATTCTAGTATATATTCTTAATATATGCTGTGATAACATTGTTTGACATCAACAATTCACTTAACTAAGATAAAGGCAGACTCCATCACAGCTCAACAACAGTGAGAAAGAGCTAACCTTTTGACCATCTCTAAAGTAATAATTGATCTTAAAGGTTTATTTGGGTGTAGAGAAAGAAATAGAAGAAAAAAATTGATAGATGTGTATGGAAGCAGCGAAAGGCATGCTGGATTAAATTTTTTAATGCATTATCATTTGTTGTTATCTACCATTGGAACAGCATAATTCCCTCTTGGGATCAAAATCACATAGTTATTGAAATAGATATTCAACAAGGACTGGAGAATAATCAACATATGACAAGAGTATTTCTTTGTCACCTATCTCACTCTTATCCAGTGGTTAACTGAAAGAAGTCTTCTGTGGTTTCAGTAGTCTAGCTATGCCATCTCTGTGCTTCATCTGAAAACACTGGAAAATTAAAAGACATCAGTGAATCCAGACACTTTGCAAGCTGCCTTCTCCCCATGAATTTGACTACTAACTGGATTTCACTAATAGCTTCTTGTTTCACTGAAAATCAAAATGATTTTTAAATCAGTTATATGCTGAAATTGTACATACTCTGAGGAAACCTTGGCGGATTGTCGTTGACATCAGTGAGTGTGATATTTACAGTTGTTGACCCTGACAGCCCTCCGACCTGCCCAGCCATGTCTTTGGCTTGAATGACAACGGAATAATGCTCTCTGGCTTCCCTGTCCATGTTGTGCAAGGCAGTCCTGATGACTCCTGTGAGAGAAAGAAAACAAACAAAAACCCAAAAGATCAGAATTAGCTTTTCAAGCAAGAGCACAGGCTGGGCAAAACCTTTCTTTAAAGAAAAGATGAAACTAAACAAAGCTCTCTTTTGTTGTTGTTTGTCTCATATATATATATATATATATATATATATACATGTATATATACATACATACATATATATATATATATAAAAAAAGCACAACACCAGATGCTGCTAGACAATCAACTTGCTTGAGGTTATAGAGAAATCAAAATCATATTTATTGAATCAATTATTATATTATTAAACAGTCAATCCAACTTATATAACATTCCTAGTCCAAAGGTACATTGCCAAAATACCGGTGTTTTCTCATATACTACAACTGCTTAAATAGCTAATTAATAGAAAAATTAATGAATGGGAACTCTTGCCACACTGAATAAGGCAATTTTTTTAACAAAAGTCAATTTCTTAATTAAAATATGACATACCTCTTAAAACTATCTAAAAGCTAAATTTGACAAATCTCAAAAAACATACTTTTGTATTTGTCATTCATGTAGATTTATGTTCCTAAGTGTGACTTACTAGCTGCCTGCAAACTAAAAGATAAGCTTTTCATTTGGTTTACTACAGTACAGAGAGAACACCAAAACTGAATTATTTTAAAATTCTATTAATTTTTAATCCATCGCCATTAGACTTTTTTTTTTTTTCACAGTTTTTTTTTACAGGCAGAAGCAAAGATTAAAATAAAAGGAGGGACAGTCAACACTCTGGCCTCAGCTTCAGTTAGGGAACATTTTCACCTATCATGGTACCCGTAAATTAGGCCCTGCTAATTTCTTTGATCACAGGCTGATAAGAACATCATGGAATTCAATAAAGGGAAATGTCAAGTTCTACGCTAGGGAACCAGCACATGCTGTGCATAGACTAGCTGGGAAGGAGTTTTTGAGAAAAGGATCTGGGGTGGCCCTTAAGTTGGATATGAGCCAGCAATGTGTCCTTGCAGCAAACAAGGCCAGCAGCTTTCCAGGCTGCATTATGAAATGTATTGCCAGCAGGTCAAGGGAGGCGATCCTTCTCCTCTGCTCACCATTGATCAGGTCAAATCTGCAGTGCTGCGTCCAGCTCTGAGCACACCAGAACATAAAAGACATTGGTAGACTGGAGCGAGTTTCACAGAAATATAAATAATGAACTATAAAAATTTATAAACATTAAATACTCAAAGAATTAAAATTTTAACTTAACTTGTTTTGGACTCTTAAAGTGAGTGGTTGTGATAACCAGTAAGAAAATATACCACAGAAAGACTGGATGTTGCTTGTGGGTAAATTCTAAACATAAAATTGCTACTAACACAAAGAATCTTAACAAGTAGAGTCTTGCTCTTCTAGACAACCCTCTGTGCAGCATGATACTCAAGCTTTTTGACTCCCAGAGTTTCAGATGATGTGATAAAAATGATTTCCAGAACACTACTTGTACTTTAAAATCACTTTCTTTGCATTTCTTCAGTAAAACTATTTAGCCATTATTACATTAAAAAATGGAAATTTTCATGTAGCTTATGCCATTGTTTCCATTCTATTGTGAAAACTAACACATAAAGGAGATGATTCCACAAAGAATAATATTTTAAAGTATTGATGAAGTTTCAGAATTATTCTATCACAGTTTTGCACTCTAAGTTCCTTTTCATCAGAAACATATATTTTGGACAAGCTGGCTAAAAATAGTATACCAGTCTGTTATAGTTCATCAGTACTTTCTTCCTTAAAATAATACAGTTCGAAACAGATCTTTTTTTTCAGAAATTATAGCATCATATATTGAAATTAACCATGACTAATACACATTATAACAGAAATTTATGGAGTCATTTGGATAAAAGGAACTGATATAATTCAAATATTCATTTTCAGCAAAATAAATACGGTTCACAATATTTGGTACTACTGTTCTCAAAATTCATTTAACTGAAAAATAGGAATATATAAAAGTATTAAAATTAAGAATCTTTTGCTTTATTTCTCAATTAATTTGCTTCAATTTTCTACATTGAAACCAAATATATTGGAGCATTTCATGCTTACACATATGCATGTAGGAAGTATAACAGGTTTTACAATCTTCCATTTCAATTTGAAACAGATCAAATGTTACATAGTAAAACATCTGTCTTCTGTACTGCCCTTATAAACATCACTAGTCACAATTTTAAATTAATTTAAACAAACAGAAATTCCTCTCTACTATGATTATTTTTCTCTTCTTTTTTTGCTTCAAGGGGTATGATACTGAATCAATGCTCATAGATAGCTAATACAAATTTGTGGATGACAGATCATTTGACCTCTCTCACTTTTATCAGATTATGAAAAATTACTCTTTTCTGAAAACCAAGTAAATGAAAATGTCTGAGTTTTAATTTCAAGAGCTCTTATCCAAAGTTTAGAATAAGAAAAGTAGTTTTAAATTTTGATGTGCTGAAGACAGGACATAACAGAAGATTTAGTTCCCTCTCTTTTCTTGGATGCATGTATATTTATACATCCTAAAATCATATAATCAATATGAGGTATGTAACTACTGTGAGGACCCTAATACTTGATCCTTGTCACTAGCAGCTCCACTAACAGTATAGCAGTGGCAGCATAGCACTGAAATCATACATAATTTCAAATTTCTCTAATGATCCCAAAATGTGTCAGGAGAACTTTCCTAGTTGCCCTTTACAATAAGATAATATTAAATGCTCCAGCAATTTCTTTAAAATTAGAAATTGCCCCTGAGTATCTTCTGTATACTTGGCAGGGGTTCCTATAAATTCTACAAGACAGGAAGTTCATCTCAAGAAAGATATTTCCCTGACTAAAACAGTGAGAAAAAAAAAAAAAAACAAACTAGAAAAACTTTCAGGCTTTTTAAATTCAAACACAGCCCTACTTTTGCCTCATATTTGTTGGGCAGCACTGTGACCCTGTTAACTGAGTACTTTTCAGCTACGACTCCAATATTTAATCATCTTTACTAGGAAAAAAATAAAAAAAGAAAAAAAAAAGAAAACAAACAAATAAAAATCCAACCAAGATATAGACATCATTACACATACAACCCATCCTGTTTCTGGTATTAAGTGAAGAACTTTTACAGAAGTTTGGCTATTGTGTCATATTGTGTATATCTGTTGGAATGGAGTTGAGAAGGACACAAAGCTCTGGTCCTCTGCCCTCACAAATGGTCATACCTATTTCCATCTTAAAATTATGAGAGATGTTTTTTTCCACACAGAAGGCTCTCCCAGAACACACATTTTGTTATAACTTATTTTCTAAATTTACTCACCTCTAAGTTACACCAGTTTTGGCAAGGTTTTTAATTTTATTTTTTGGTCACAATTTCTACAGTTTTTGAAAGCACATTTTCCAGTTTGCATTTATCTGCCTTGACCATGTGTGGCATGAAACCTACTTACTTTCCGGATAAGATTTTAACACCACCTTTTCTAATGACATTTTTATTTTTCATACAGAGTACATGGCATTGGCAGATTCATCAATTATTGACTAATATACCCAGAGCATCTTCGTCCAATGATGCTTCCAAATTAATGACAGCAGAATTATGGAAGAACCATAGAATATCTTATGTTGGAAAGGACAAATAAGGATCGGGTCCTACTCTCTGCTCCTCACAGCACCAAGATTAAACAATATGTCTTATAAGTAGCTTTATTACATAATACTATCTGACTATGCTTCTCCTGCTCTTGCCCACAGAGACATAAGCTTCTTCCTCTGTTGTGACAATTCTTCACAAATGTTTTCAAGACATTTCTTCATGATGGTCCTCATTTATCCTCAAAACACCAGACAAAACTCAGAGAAAGGAACACTCAGATGAAAGATTTATATGTGTACAGCTGTGGATAGCCCCTTTTCTTTCCTTTCATCCAAAACTTCTGGATTTGAGAAAGTCTTGAAAAAAAGTTTGCTTTTGGCAAGTTTTACTTCTTTCTCCAGTCTCTCTGAATTCGTTCCTGATACTGAATTGCAGTCAATACCTTTTTTTCCCCCAAGTTTTTTGTAAGATATTTCTATGTTCTGTAGCATCTGACAGTGTGTTATGTTGTCTCTTTCAGCATTCTGTGAAGAACAATTTTACTTGTATATAAGAAAAGATACAACAGAAGGCTCCACTGTAACTGAGACAGTAAAAATCAAGATTTTTAATTCAAGTGCAGACAAATATTAAGAAAATGTCTTCCACAGCCAAGTGCCTAAGTATACATTTACCAAAGTAGTTAACTATGTACTTACCTATCGGTCTGGTACACTTGAAATAATTTATCTTATTACTTACACAAAATAAGAGCTCATTTTAGATTCAATAATCACTGCAGAATTTTAGTCAGCTTTGATCTAGATCTACATGATATCTGAATAGAACTGCCTGAGAATAAAAAACAGTTTAAAGTTCTGAGCTCAAAGGTTTTCTATCTAGTGGGGAAAACAAAAAAAAAAAACCCATACAACTTCACTTTAATGACAAACTAGTCTGTCATAGCTAAGTAAGTGTTTGGGTTTTTTGTTGGAAAATTTCTATTCTGTTGGATCATGAGCCTGGTCACTAGAGATTTGATGAAGGGCCAGTAGGTCATACTAGATCCCCCATATTCTACATATTCTAGTTTCTTATATATCTGTCTTGTCATGATCATAGCCAATAATGATTCAAATGTAATCTTAAATATCTATTTAATAACTGATTAAATGTGGGATTTTACAATTTACCGAGGGATGTGAACTGTTGCAGGTGGTAATCTTATTATTTTTACTTTTTGAATAAAAGCACTATTTTTATCGCTACTTTGCTCTAGGTTATGTATTTAGCTTATTTTACTGTAACTTAATATTCTGAATATATTGTATATATTAAAATACATTTCAAAATCTAATATTATTCTACCTTGAAAGAGAAAAAAAACCATTTTTTTGCATTTTAAGACAGATACTGAGCAAGTCAGTAAATATATTTCTTTTTTCTCAAAACTTCAAAATAAACTTCACATTTAGAACTCCCAACAGACTTCGCCTAGGACTCACGATTCAGTTCAAACTTTAATTGTAAAGAAAAATGTGTAATACAAAGCTTATGGTCATACTCCACATTCTGAATACTTCTATAACAAAGATGTTTTTATTCTAGGTCTTTGAGTCAGATCTGCTTTATATAAGTAACACTATACATTTTGTTCCTTTACAGGGACATCACTAGATGCTTCATGGCTAGCAGTCATAGAATTATAGAAATGACAATCAGTGGTCAATTTTCCTCTCTGGTCATGATTATAGCACTGAAAGACAGTATGCCTGTTCTTAAGAGAAATTATTGTTGACATGAAATACATGAATCCAACATTTAAAGACAACTGCTAAACAAAAGTACTGAGGAAAAAAAGTAAATTTTAAAAGGAAAATAGTAAGAGTTTTTAAAGAAATATGTTAGAATAGCATTCATTTGGTATGGAGTGGGGGATTAAAAGAAGGTGGGGGATTAACCAGACTGACTGTACTACAATGTATGGCCCCAGGAGAAAAAAAAGAAAAGAAAATCTATTCAAATTACTAGTAGTAAATATAGCCTTCTCTGAAATCTCTATGAGTAGCAGACTGAAAATATAAAAAGTCTTACGCTGGAGCCTCCCAATTTAAGGAATCTGAATAAAGCTTCACTAACTGAATGGAAAATACACCAATTTATGTGGCAATTGTATGAATGCCAAATGTAATCACAACACCTTTCCCTGTTTTCATAATGTAAAGCATAATCAAATTAATTAAATTTAGAATTTGCTGCCCTGTCATCTTCCAGAAAGCAGACAAGAAACTCTAACCTGCCATATGTAAACGCTGTAAACAAAGGAGAATTTGTTATAGAAATATAATTTCAAACAGCCACCCTATTTGAGCAGGAAGCTCTCATTTTTTTCTCGTGCCATTGATTAAAGTATATGTAGATGTTTGCCTGGTTTGGCACCTCTGACTCAGTTAGTATGGTTCTCAGTTTTTCTAAGTACATTTCTTTCAGCCTCATGTAGGCTGGTTTAACTATCAGGACATTATTATCAGGGTTCATTTTCTCCTGAAGTGTTGTACTTGTCCCATTGTCTTCAGCTTGTTGCTACTTCCAAATCACTGTGCTATGAAGGGATATTTTCTGTGTTTAGTGGTAGGGGATTGTTGGTTTATTCCCCTGTAAGTGTTGCCATTCCTGAGAACCTCTGTGAGGGTTGGACCATAAACCTGAGTTTACATGCACAACTCCAGTTGTGTCTGGCAGGTTGTATAGCTGTGACTTGACGTACATACTTTTTTCTGTGTTTAAAAGTAGCAGTGTGACAGAATCAGCCAGCAGAAATGAAACAGAATAAGGCACTGCTGTCATAGTAACAATTAAGTAAAATGCAGAGTCATTAGATTGTTAGATCCAGTAAGACAAACAGCATTGATTCTTCAAATATTTCCTAGTTCAAGGAAAACAGCTTGTGTAAGCATCTGCACAAAACAGGCACAAAATGGACACAATGGACAAAATGGATGAAAGGAAAACAAGTGGTCTTCAGTTTCCAAAAGTATTTTCATATTCTGTAAAGAAAGTTGAGGAGGGATGGAGCAGCAAAACCACCACTTGGGAGCCTTAGAGGTGGGCAGTAGAGTCACTGGAAGCCAGAAACCTAGCTATTTTCTCTTCTGTTTAACCAAACCAGTACTTCCCCTTCCCCCCTCCCCACCCCAAGACATTACTACTGATCACATTACATGGCTTAACACCTAATTAGGTACAGTGCTTGCAATAATTCAAATCTTTAAATTTTAGATTCTTTTTAAATAACAATCTTCACCTTGGAAAGAAATCTATGCATAGCTTGGACTTTTAGTATAATTTATGCAATCTGATGCATCCACGTGAAACAGAGCAAGACCCCGAAAAGGTTAAAACTCCTAATTAAAGTCGATCTCGCTCTGTCTCTGCAAGGCCCCTAAAAGGCTACCCCTCCATAATGCCTCAGCACATTAGGAGTCAACAATCCAAAATGATAAAGTACATGAGAAGCTGTTCAGCACCTGCCTTGCTTGAGTTTATCAGAGAACATAGAGTTGCGTTCTGTTCAAATCACTGGACCTGATCTTAGAAAACTATATACAAAGAACCTAGTGCTGTTAATCATGATAATGTAGACATTTGAATAGAGCAAAATGGCCTTAAGCCAGTAATTTTTGTAAGCTTCAGTGACTAGGTCATAAACAATAAAGGCCAAAGAGTTCAAGGTGAAGAAGAAGAGTTAAAGACGCCTAGAGCGAGGCTGAAGATTGGGAACGACCACCTAATCCTGGTGCCAAAAGAAGATTCGGGAAGGCTCCGCCCAGACTCCGCCTAGTCTCCACCTAATCATTAATATGCATAATCAGATGTTGCAATCTTATTACTATGCAAAATTGTATGTTGTAATCATGCAGTGAAATGTATAAAATGGATCATTTTGCACTGTTGATTCGAAGCTCTTTGTCCGGTGCGAACCGGGAGCTTCCCAACGTTGTTTGCAATAAATACCTTTGCTGTTTAAAGGCTTAAAACTCTGTCTCTAAACAGTTTTATTAGGCCTTTTTGGGCTTCACACAGTAGGAATAAATTCTTTCAAAACTCTAAGATATTCAAGTTTAATGGTTAATTCTTCATCTAGCAGATTCACAGTTAATAGATAAATGGGACCACCAGATCTCCGTAGAACTCAGGCCATTAATTGAATTTGCACTGGACTGAATCTATTCATTTGATTTGGCTAAAGCAAGTCCTTCTGAAAGCATGTAATTTTGAACTGAAGTGATCGAGAGGTAGAAAATATCACATATTTCCTTGACTGAATATTCCTTTCACTCATCATAAAGTCAAAAGCCTACCCTTTATTTGATAATAGATACTTTCAATTTCAAACCATTGATTCTTGTTTGCCTCTTTTAGACTGTTAGTTCCCAGTATGTCTCCTTGTAAAGGTACCACTATGTTCTCATGAAGCTAACATTTCTGATAAACTATATGCCAAAAACTTTTCACTCGACAGCCTTTTCTCCCACTCATAGTGTTATTTCCTCCTTTCAGTTTTGAAAAGTTTTGTAAAAATAGACAAAATTAATTTTTTGTGTTACCCAGAAGTTTCTTTCATGACAATTTCTCCCAGGTAGCCAATTCATTGCCATTTAATATGTGCTTTGTTGTTGTTGTTACTACTTAGAACCTCTATCTATTTAACTAGGATTGCATGTGACACAACAGGTATCTTTTTCAATATAATTTGCCATTCCATAGAACAAAGAAATCATGTTTTTAGCATGATCTGCTTTCCAGAAAACCACATGGAAAGCCATGATTGCTTTTTTTGTTTGTTTGTTTTGTTTGGGGGGCTAAATTGTTTCTCAGCTCCTCTGTTTTCCTTTTTACTGTTTGCCTAAATTTGCCAGCCTCATCTTACAGATGTCTTTAGCTTGGTCTTTCAGAAAAATGACACATATCTACATTCTGCAAATTTCCTTATCTACTTCTTTGTTCAGGAAGAATATACTACCTTTCCTACTTTTGGGACTTGACAACAATTATAATTTACCATAAATCTAAATTCTGTTTCTAAAAGAGTCAGCATTTCAGGGTGAGAAAAAGGAAATTACATTGTTGTGTTGTTTTGGGCTTTTTTCCTGTTGGTTTTTCTTTAATGTGAAGATTCTGAAAAGACTTCAAAAAAAGGTTAATTCCTCCAAAATTGTTTATCAATATGTTATGTCCTGAAACTGTGCAAGTAGTTTCTTCTGAAGCACAGATTGCACAGAAGTTTCTGTGACTTTTCAGGCAGCAAAACAGAGTTAAGTGTTCTTTCAAGCAAATCTCCTGAGTATTTTTGACCTCTTTTAAAATTGTCTCTCCATTATTGAACATTTTAATTTTTTTTACACAAAATTGTTGGAGATGTGGTATAGAGAAGTAGAAGAAAACCTTAAAGACAGACTTCGAATAAAAATACTCTTGTGTCTAGTGGGAACATGCCAGTATATACTAGTTCGCTGCATAACTGTGCATGATGAAATAATTTAACAGAAGACGCTTCAGTGGTTTTGCATAGACTCATGAATCCTTGGATTTGAATCTGAATTGGTGTAATTTCTCTAGTTCTGAAGAAGAATGTGGTTAGAAGCAAACAGGGATCAACAGTCAGATTCTCCAGCTTGAGTAAAACATTCTAATGTGTTCCTGTTAATGCAGTAGTCATGTGCCTCAGATAAAGCCGCATGAGGCAAGCCTGTACATGTTAACGCCATGTTGAGAATGTATTTTTCTTTTTTTGACAAGCTACTTAAAAATGTATTTAAAAATCAAAGATCTGTCCCCTAATGGGGGGTGGGGAGGAATACTGAAAGATGGTAACAAGTGACGGCTGGTTATATAATGATATAAAGTACTAAGTTAAGATAACTATGAAACATACCTAGATACATATATATATATATGACTAACACATATCTTAATGTCATTTAGATATTGAGGACTTCTCCACAACAGTTTACTTGTCAGGTGGACAAGCAGAGAAACCAAGTAAATGACGTCAGTGTGAAGGCAAGGGAAAAGAATTCTGAAAGAGATGAAATGATTCATTAAGTGCAATTTCTTCAGATATAAACTTCTTATAGGTGTATTTAATCCTTGGTGAGAAGGAACAACCTTATGACACATGATGAACAAAACAATTAAGTAAAAAGGGGATGCACTCAGTAACCTCTGAACATAGCAGATGGCAATTAAGTACCTGAGTCTTCTCAAAGGAAATCCAATTTGACAAGAAAGCTTAAAACTATGTGAAAACTATCTGCTTATATTCACAAGCTTGGAAATACTGCTCTCTTAAAATAGAATTGACAATCAGTATCGAATATTTCTTCTTGTAATGTCACATACCTTCCGACTTACACAGAAATGTATTTAATCTATAGCTTGAATGAAAATGACAAAGTAAGAGACAGCTGAAGGTTAAAGCTGCTCATAATACAAAGCTCATAATACAAAGCTCCTTATTACTTCCTTCAAATGCGAAAAAATAAAGATGGAGCCACAGACTTGACTTCATGTTTCTTGCCTACTATTATTAAATTAGGCTTTTATACAAAACTTTTTGCCTTTAATATGTACATTATAGCATATCTAAATGATTGGAGATAATTAACATGTTGCCTATTATGTTGAATAATACTTTGGTTTCTTTTCAAAGTAGATCGCCAAGAAGAGAGATAACGACTATAAGCACAGCCGTCCCCTTTCAAATTGGTTCAAAATAGAGTCCAGCTAATCAAAAAAATTGAATACAACATACAGTCTTGAAAAGATTCCACATTCAGACAAAATCTCACGTGCTCACTAATTTAATTACAACTGACTGACAAGGTCAAGACATAATTCAGATAATCTGTTAGTAAGAAAACTTGCTTAGCCAACAGGTCAAGCATTTACACGATGGTTGTTTTGTTTTCTGCCTGTGACTTACCCATTACATACCCACGAGCATTCTATTGAACTGCAATGCTTCACTGACCCATGCATAACTCACTAAGGACCTTATTGCAGTATGGCATAACTTATAATTGTTATAAGTCATTTAGAGTGCAACCTTACTGACAGCTTCAATATGCTTATTTGTAAAGTGTGAATCAAACACAATGAGACTGGTGTCAATATGGAAATGTGAATCACTTTTTCTATGTAGCCTAGGTACCTGAATTACAATGAAACCAATTCTGCTTGACGTGTTATGACATTGGCCATGCAAGCTAATGTCTCTTCAAAGCAAAATTGTTAAATACAACCAGCAGAATACCATCAACAAAAGAATTCTTAATTGTGGAAAGTACTTTAGTGCTAGATTTAGTGTGTCAGAGTGCAAATATGTATACATGTACATATATGTATATATGATACAATGACTATGAGTAATTTGTTTCCTTAAAGGTCCTTGAAAGAAAATTTCTAGAAAGATTATAATACTTACTATAAAAGAAAAAATTACTGAACAAAAAATGTTTAAGCTCATTGACACCTTGATACTTGTATAAAAATCTCAATCTATTCACAGAATAAAAAATATTAGTTCAAACTTCGCATAAGAGAAAAAGTATCTATGAACTGCACTCTGGATAAATGGAATGCTGACTAAGGAACCATGGCAGATAACAAATAGATATTTTTGAATGCTGAAAATGTGTCCGTAGCAGTATTAAGTGAACCACAAATTTCGGAACTTTCTGATTTCCGAAAAAAATGCTGAAGATCTTACATGGGTAATATTTAAAGGAATCCTATTTTAGAACTTCTGATACATGTTCACAAATGTTATTTTCCTTCTTAAACCCAACATCCACAAAATCTTTGTGTATTAGGTGACATAATAGGTAGCTATTGACTTCTGTTGAGATTCTATCAGGATTTATTGAATTGAGAGTTAGATATTGATCTGGTCAGAGAAAAGATTAATCTCTACCTGGAAGTACAATAAATCTTACAGTTGGCTGAAAACAGAAGTCTTTGTTGCTCCTTTGTTACTTGTACACTGCTATCAAGAAAATGACTACTGAATTATTGGTGTAGCTTGTTGAAAAGAGGCACCCTCATACTACAGTGAATTAAAAAACTTCACAGTAAGGTCACACAAAACACAAAATGTGACCGCTCTATGACGCAGTTCAATTTTATAAAGTTGTTTCTCATTTTAATTTGAGTGAATACATTATTCTGCAAGGTACTCAGTCTCTGCTGTACATATTAGCATTGGTTTGAAAAAAGTATGTTTGCATTTGAAATTTTTCTGAATTTAGACAAGACACACATTTGAAAATACAAGCTCTGACTCTTAAAAGATCTTTCCGGAGCAAACCTTACTTAGTAATAACTCCACATACATTTTGTTATTAGTGCTGAAACAGCCAGAACTTCATCACAGATCTGACCCACAGGGAGGGAAGTCATACAGTTCTATGAATCAAAACACAAGTATCACAATTTTACATGCCACATATTTACTACTAAATTCTATGTGGGTGAAAGAGAAAGCAAGAAAGAAAAGGAAAAAGCAAGAAAGCAAGCAAGCAAGCAAGAAAGAGAGAAAGAAAAGATCCTCTTTTCTTATTGTAGTTAATTAATGTGGTTGATGATTGAGCAAGGAAATTGAGTTCTAACTTGGTAGATTTCATTATTTTCTTAGAGGAAGAATTGAAACTTGAAGGTACATTCTCAATAATTTTACATGAGAATGGAAGGTAGGAATATGAAAAGGAACATTTGTACATTTATTATGCAACTATAAAAATATTGTGTTTATGAACAAATCTTTTCCTTGTCCACACTTCTTAAGGTCTTCTTAAAGTACATACATGATGAAGGGGAACAGGATCTCATATTGTAAATCTTGATATAGTATAAATCCAGACACTTCAAGATAATGAAGTTATGCTGATTGACATCGGTAAAGAATCTTAACTTTTATTTTTAGGCAAAAAGCTTCTTACTACGATTAGGACTAAATTGTCACTCTAGTAATCTAGCTGATGAGTTTTCACTCTGCAGGTGTTACCGGTGATGGGACCTCACATTAAGGAAGAGTGTCTTACAGGAGCAAGTTTGTTGCTACAGCTCCTAAGAATCTGGATATTAACTATG
Organism: Sclerurus mexicanus; assembly: GCA_013396755.1. NCBI lineage: Eukaryota > Metazoa > Chordata > Aves > Passeriformes > Furnariidae > Sclerurus > Sclerurus mexicanus. The sequence goes on along the minus strand of VWZF01002279.1, from coordinate 546,736 downwards.
TTTTGTTTATATTATAATGTTATAAACCACAGGTGAAGAGTAAAATATATATGTTTGGTTCAGTATTTTGAGGTCAGGAATTGGATACACAGACAGAATGCCTGTTTGGGCCATTTCCTTCCTCTTAGGAACCAGAAATTAAATTTGAATATCTCTACCTCTACCTGCAATCCTACATTTTCTTTTGTGTTTAAATTTTAGGTTGTCCAGAGTTTTTCACCATCTTGTCTTACTGGAGAATGTACAAATGAAACTCACTATCTGCTATAGGGTCACAGTTATGCTCAAATATACAATGCACAATAATTACAGAAAGAATCTTTGTGAGCGGTTTCTACTAATTCTGTCATTTAGAACTGCGTCTTCTCAGACAAGCTTTATGCAAACCAACAGTGTGAGTGTGAAATAAAATTCTGACCTCCTAAAGCTCAGCTACTGCAAATTAATCCAAATATTGAAAATTAAATACATATATGCCTACAAAGAACTACATTTTTCCTGGATCTAGGATAGTTATTTCCAAAACTTAGTTGTGGTAACTCTCAGGAAAGTGAAAATTAAAATGAAGCATGGGTATTTGAAGGAATTTCGTATCTAAACAAATGCTATGGCTATTTTCTACTGTACTTGAGTAGTTCTGCTGTTTATGTAAGAAAAAATAACCTCTAATGTATAATTGACCATAAAATGGCAATGGTGAACAGTAACTGCTTTAGCATCAGTAGAGGTTGGCCATTTCTGTTAACAAGATTTTCTTAATTTTATTAGAAACTCTCCTACACTTGTAAAATTCACTTTTAGTGTAGAACATTTTCCTGTGTATGGGACAGCTTGAGCTCAGAGGACATACTGTCCTTAAAAAAGTATTTTAAATACTTTCAAATACTTAGTAAAAGTTGTATTGTGATTGTTAGAAGACCAAAAAGTAAACCTCAAAAATATATTTTGACATGCATAAAACTTTCACATGCTGATCCATAACAGTGATACAATACCACTTGGGGTTTTCATGAACTGTGTTGCAGAAGCCATTTACAGAAAGATTGGAGTACAGACTTTTATTACCCTTTTTACATTTTACAATGACATACAGGTCCTCAGAATCTTGAGATAATTTAAGGGTTTGTACATGCATAGTTTGCAAAGGACACAGCTATACTGCTCTGCTTTGAACAAATTTTGTCTTTTTTTTTAAGATACTAGAAATTTCTAAAAGCTGTCTCAAAGCATTAAGTCTTCTATTTTTGTTCTAATTCTGAGAAAAAATAAAGCCCTAGCAAAATAATTTTCTTTACATGATAGCAAGATAATACAGATAATACAAGTGCAATTTTCACCCACAAATGCCTGAAAACAGTAATTTAAAAACATGGCATGCAATTAAGCGTGCCCACTTATCCCTAAGAAATCAGCCCTAACCCTGGGCAATGAAATTTCAAAGCATTGTCTTCACCCTTAGTTTCTTCTACCTATAAAACCAATTTTTTAAATAAAAGGGTCATGTTTGAAGATTCAGGCCTGCTGTGTAAAGCAGAGGACAGTGACTAGATTTAGAAGAAACATGGGTTTGGTCATTTATTATGTCTGGGATAATGCTACTACTTATTAACTGTTGATAATTTATGACTGAATAAATAATAATGACCAAATAGCAGAACATTTAGAACCACAGTTCAAACAGTCCTAATAAGAAATCTATGTATAAACATGCTCTTGTAGGATAGTATTAGTCTCTTTTTAAAAAAGAAAAAAATATTTAATATGAAGACAAGATAATTTGATATCTTATTTTACACTCCAGTATCTATATGTCACCCTTTTCATGGTGGTGTTAACTGACAAGAGTTTACTGAACCATACACTATTGTGTCACATACAGCTTTTGAGCAACATTGAAATAATTTTCCAGACCACTGGGTGCATTCCCAGCTTAAAAGACTTAAATGCTGATAGTAATGCAGAGATAATTTAAAAAAGTACATGCAGGTGCAAACCTGTCAAATGGCAAAACACTGGAAGGATAATGGGTTTTCAGTCATCTCTTATAATCCTCTACTTCAATGCAATGTTTGTGTTTGAGTAGCTGGCAAGAACATTAGTGAAATGTTTGTGAAGACAAAAGAATGGAACCAAATTCTGGTTAAATAAATTTACTTCAGAAGGATTTATGAAGTGACGTGAAGAAGAAATTATCACATTTTTCAAGTCTAAATGATATGGCTTCTCTGGTATTGTGGTAAATTACCAGACTTGGTATGGAGTTGCTTTAAGCTGGTAAAGAACTGGTGAGGCTGGTTGAGAAAAACACAAGCTGGGCACCTCACTGATCTGCACCAGGCTTGAACCAGGCCTAATGTCAGAGGGATGCCTTATGGCCTGATGTTGTCCCTGTGAGGCACAGAAGAGCACCTGCATCTCTGTACCAGCCACCAGCCTCATCGCCCCCTCACTGGGCATAACAGGCCTTGTAAATCTGGTCCTTCAAGGAGATAAGAATGCTCACAAAGACTCTCCGGCAAAGGTCAGACAGCCTTTACTGACGCCTCAGTGGGCAGAGGAGGACAAAAGTATTTATTTTACCTTTGTATGAAGTATAAATTATGACTGAAAGCAATCAAGACCCTCATTAAACCCTATTTATATATTAACTTTCACACCTCTTAGAATGCAAATGAAAAGAGAACATGTATGACCACAGTCACCAAAACTCCATCTATAATATGTGACTGTTCCATCCCTTTGGAAAGGGACAAAAATTAGAATATAAAAGAGGATGTTTGGGACAAAAAGACAGAGAGGGGGGAAAATAACATCTGTGCTTGCTCAGTATTGGTTGATGGACTGTGTCTCTCCCCCTCCCCTGAAGGGACACCTTTAGGTGAGCTTTGTGCTCCAACTGCATTAGAGCAGACCCAGGAATATTTTTTACACATATCTATGCATGTATGTATGTGTGTATATATACGTACATATATGTGTGTGTATATATATATATAAAATATATATATATGTGTCTATGATCTCTGTTACTATACGTTCTGTCTCAACACATTTAATACTCTGTAGTTAGTACATTTATCACCAGCAATCTTAAACATGCTCTTCTGTTTAAACTGTACTATTCATGAATCTGGATTCTGTAAGTTCTCATTGAACCTGGACAGACCTATGGTGTCAGATTGGCAAACTGCACTAATTGTGAATCAGTGATTGTACAAGTTCTTCTGGTATGCAACCGGACCTGTAGTGATAAAACTGAATCTGTGCTTGTGAAAGTTCTTAGGGAACTCAACCAGTCTTGTAGTGCCAAATCGGCTATACTCAGAAATTAAGCCCAGCTGCAGCCAGCCCCTCTGATCACTGAGGACCAGCTGGAATGCAAGGGTTTTATTTTCTGCTATATTACTATAACCTTAATAAGGAGGTATAAATCATATGGCTATTTTACATGAATAAATGAATAAGGAACTCAACTTGAAATTACTCATTTGTTTCTTGCACAATTATGGCTTTGTGCCATTATCTCTATTCATCTCTGCAGTAATTCAAAACATGAAAAGGAAATGCAATGTCTTGAAATGTACTTACGAAGAAACGAAGCAGCAGAGCTCAACTTTGTGTATGTCTGAAATGATGTGTTGCAACAAATTCTCAAAGGCATAACTCCTCTGAAGATTTCTCAGAGACAACACCTACTAGGCCTTTAAAACTAAGGGAATAACAGATTCCCCCAAATTTCTGAAGACTTCAATAATTCATGTGAAACATCGTAATAATTATTTTGCAAGAGATATCATAGCAAGTGAAACAGTGGAAATGTTAGACAGAAGCCTTACTTTCAGACTTCTAAAACAACTCCTTAAAAAAACAAAGAAAATTTTTGAATCATTGTAGCCATTACTCCCTTGTTTGGAACTATGCTTTCTGCTACCTGGTGGAAAAGGACCTGAGGGTGCTGGTTGACCAGTGGCTGAACATGAGCCAGCAGTGTGCCCAGGTAGCCAAGGAGGCCAGTGGCAACCTGGCCTGTATCAGCAATAGTGTGGCCAGCAGGATTAGAACAGGGGTTGTCCCCCGTACTTGGCACTGGTGAGGCTGCACCTCAGGTATCATCACCAGTTCTGGGCCCTTGACTACTAGAAGGACATTGCGGTGCTGAAGCGTGTACAGTGAAGGGCAGCAAAGCTGGTGGAGGGTCTGGAGCACAAGTTCCATGAGGAGCAGCTGAGGGAGCTGGGGTTGTTTAGCGTGGAGAAAAGGAGGGTCAGGGGAGACCTTACTGCTCTCTATAACTACCTTAAAGTAGCAGCTTTTCTAACATGTAACAAGTGACAGGACAAGAGGAAATGGCCTCAAGTTCAACATGAGAGGTTTAGTTTAGGAACAGTATTAGGAACAATTTCTCTACTGGAAGGGTTTTCAGGCATTGGAACAACCTGCCCATGGAAGTGGTTGTCACCATCCCTGGAGATATTTAAAAGATGTGTAAATGTGGCACTTAGGGACATGGCTTAGTGCTAGGTTAGTGGTTGAACCTGGATGAACTTGAATGGTTGAATGGATGATCTTGGAGATCTTTTCCAACCTAAAGAATTCTACATATATTTCCATTTTATTAAACTGTGCTATTTAGAAGAAGCAGAACTAAACACTGCTACAAAAGAACAGATCTGTGTGTTAGTACAATGCTGCAGTTCCTAAACTTGTCTTGCATCCATCACATCATTTTACTATTCTTTCTAAGCCAGACATTTGATGATACAGACAATCATGAACCACAACAGAACCTGGTTACAATTTCAGCATAGAACCTATACCTCTAGTGTATAGGTTCTGTCTTTGCAAGTATTCTGTATTTTCCAAAGAAAAATGATCTGCTTATTGTAGGAAAGAAGAAAAAAAAAACAAAATACCCCTGCAATTTGTTTGAACATGGAACACAGGAAAAAAAAATTCCCTTTCTCCACAATGGTTTGTGCTCTGAACTGGCAAACTGATGGTGCCCATGTTAAGGTGAAAACACTTCAGCTAAAAATATTTTTAATTTTTAATTATAATTTTGCATTGACTATTTTGAGAAAATGTAAAATACTGTTCAAATCTCTGAAAATCAAAGTAAGCAGTGAAGTTGCTCATTTTGACTCTTACTAACTAAACAACTTCTAATTTTTGGGTTCAACTATAATTTCTCAGGCATTTTATCTTTCCAATTTCATATAACATAATACATGAAAATGGGAAAGATAAAATACATGGTGAATACATTTGAAGAAATCTATTTCAAAATCTCTGATGTAAGGAAGAAGAAAAAGTAGAAAACAGTGACAGGAAGGGACTTGGTACATTGTATAATTTGCATCATATAAGTCTGAGGAAATGTCTATCTCTAACTATACATCCATAAATGTTTCAAAAAATATTTCTAAGGAATAACGTAAAGGTTAAAGTTAAAAAAAAAAAAAAGAAATTCTGAAATGCCTAGTGTTATGTTTTATTTAGTATGTGCTGCAATAAAATTTCTGCCAATAAATTAAAGGGAAAGGGCAGCCTTAAAAAGTGAAGTTTCATGTTCGCTTTTGATGCAAATGTTTATGAATTGTGTATCACATTACTATGATGTATTTACAATCTGATGGGAAAACCCCATATGATATATTACTTAAATATATATGATTTTTAAATTATAGGTTTCTCTTGATAATGCTCAGTTACAAATCCCACTTTTTGGCTAAAACATGATTCTTTGGTGTCACACCGTTCTTGATTTTACACTTTCAAAGAAAAGTTGTTACTGATTTCAGATACGATACCCAACTTGTTTTGCATTTGAACACTGTCCATGTGAAAGATACTGTATTTCTCAGTAGCTTTTCACAACTATGAACATAGACCTTGCGACTTATGACCTCCTGGACCATACGGCTTCCCTTAGAAAATAAGAAGTTAATTCCTGTTCCTTAAACCATAATTGCAAAATACAAATTGAGTTGTCTTCTATTCAATTTAATTATTTTCTCAGTAGAAAAACAAAACAAACAAAAATCCCAAAACAAATAAAACACACACACACACCAAAAAAAAAAAAAAAAAAACAAAACAAAAAAAAAAAAAAAAAAAAAAACCAAAAAAAAAAAAAAAAACAAACAAAAGACGTTTGTTCCCAGATTTGGAGATGTTTTAATTACTCCTGTCTATGAAATCCTTTATATTTTGTCTCAACTATGGAAGTATGTTTACATTATTTTTTCAGCTAGATATGTTGGAAGTCGTGAAGACATTAGTTATCAGTACTTCAATTACTGGTGACTATGCCTTTGTGGACGCTGAAGAGACATGGGAAAAAAGTGTCTCAGTAAGACTTGATGTTATGTCTGATATTTATCAAATGTATTTTAAAAATATTTTTCATTGTCTATAGAAGTTTGAGACAGCAAAATATTTCTCCGTTCAGAGTCAGAATGAGAGTATAACAGCTTCAGAATTTTTTATGGGAAAAAAAAGACTATAAATATCACTAATATTGAAGATGTTAATTTTAAGTTCTTTTTGAGTTGAATTCCCACTTATAAACATAAAAATACAATGTATTTCAAAGACCTTTAATAAAAAACAAAACAAAACAAGACCAACTCTACGAATTGTTTTAATTTCAGTAGTCTAGACTTTTCCAAAATTAATCTATTTTCTAACAGAATCATTGTCTGCTGTGATGGAAAACTGGATATATTCAAAAGCATGGAGGGGATTTTTCTCAGTCACAAAATTCTTGGGTTTATATCTTGATGACTTTGTGAGAAAAAACCATGCATATGTGTAACTAAAATGCTTGAGTATTGCAATTTCCTGCCAGAGGTGACTGTTGGCAGCATTTCAGGTTTTTTTATAGTTGGTACAGAATATAGCATGCTACCTAGAAAAACTGTTCAATCATCATGCCTGTCTTTCAGGCTGGCTGCCTAGAAGGTGGTAGAATAACTTTATATTGTTAAAGTTATTTTTTGTTGAAAGCCTTTGATAGCATAGCCCCTAGCAATCTGTCAGACTTCCTACTGGAGTGGTGTCCTGAGAAGTAACTATGCTTATATAACCTCGCTCTTTACAGATCATAACTGAATCTCCTACTTTATAACAACAGGTGATTTTATCTGCGCTGACATATTGCTTAGATTTATCACTCCTATCATTTCCACTTTCATTCATCCTTTTTCATCTTACAATTTTAATAATTTTCATCATCAACCACAGTATTTCTTAATAAGCCTTCTCTGACACTGGTGTCCTGATTGCCAGTTTTGCTTAGCTTTTAAATGGTTTCATAAAACAGTAGAATCATAAAATAATTTGGGTTATAAGGGACTCTTCAAAGTCTATAGTCCAACTACTCTGCAACAAGCAGAGAGATCTTCAACTAGATCAGGTTGCTCAGGGCCCCATCCAACTTAACCTTGACTATTTCCAGGGATGAAGCATCCACCACCTCTCTGGGCAACCTGTTCCAGTGTTTCACCACCATAAAAAAAAATTTCTTCCTTACATCCAGCCTAAATCTACCTTCTTTCAGTTTCCTTGCCCCTTGTCTTATCACAACCATCTGATCACTCTGGAGCCTTCTCTTCTTCAGGCTGAACAGCCGCAACTATCTTAGCATTTCCTCACAGGAAAGGTGCTCCATCCCTCTGATCATCTTGATGGCCCTCCTTTGAACTCACAGGCCCACGTCCTTCCTGTGCTGGGGACCTCAGAGCTGGATGGAGTACAGCAGCTGGAGTCACACCAAAATAGAGTAGAGAAGTATTATGTCCCCTGAACAGCTGGACCAGGATATGGTTGGCTTTCTGGGCTGTGAGGGCACATTGCCAGCTCAGGTCCAGGTTTTCATCCACCAATACCCTGTTAGGGATGAGTTGTCAGTATGAAGTATTTTTCTTGCTAGAGATGAGATATAATAGAAATTGCATTAGAACATGCAGTATTGTGGAAATATCAGTTTATGACCACAAGGTAGTTTTGCAGCTAGATCCTGTTACTGCCTCTGATAACAAACACACTTAAAAGCCAAAGGTCTAAGATACAGTTAAAACCAAGGTTTGTAAAATACCCTTCAAAGTTACTCTATCAGAAATAAATTCAGTATAAGTGCACAGACTTACAGCTACATAACTCTGAAAAGAATGACACAAAATGAAAATTCAAGGACTGTGTAAGCATACTGCAGAACTGGCCATGAAGTGCATTACAAATACAAGTCAATTGATCAACTTAATTACCATCTGTGGAAATTAAACCACGTATAGGTTTAAAGTGGGAGGGAACAGACTTGCAAAGTCATCTTATCTTGATTATTCCATTATAAGATATAATTCCATTATAAGATATAATGATAATTCCATTATTCCATTATTCTATTACTCTTATATAAGATTAATTTCAGTAACATTTGGCTTTAACTTTCCTTGATGGTATACGTGCAGTTGTTTGAACTGTCAAGATTTTTTTTCTTTTTGTTACTAGCAGTTCTTCCATGCTATTTACTAGAGGAACACTAACAAGGAAATTAATGTATTGTTCTACCCCAGTCCCCACGCTCTTGCCTACGAAAACTGTATCTACAGAGTATGATTTCTTTTTCATTCAATATAGGGGCAGGGATGAAGAGACTATACATATTGGATAACCACCAGAACACACAGCAAGAGAAGATGGTCTTTTAAAGCAGCAAGAGCAGGTCACAGAACTGCTTTTTGTGCAGTGTAGCAATGTATGGTTGTAAGAGAAAAGGAGAAATGGAAAGGGACTGATGAGTAAATTAACTCAATCTTCACTAGACTACAAGTTGCTGGAACTGAGCTTCCGAGCAAGAAAAAAATGGTATTTGGCTACAGAATACATAACATCTTAAAGAGATGTTAGATCTTAGATTTATTATATGTATCATTTGGATAATACATGGTATCTGCTACTGGTTGTTAAACAATGCTGACACTAACACTGCTCAGAAAACAAAATGGTTTTCATTTTCTAATACCTAAGTGCTAGTTCCCAACTAACCCTTACCACCAAGGAACATTTTTATTTAGTCTTTTCTTCCTCTCTCATCTACACTTTCTTTTTCCTCCTAGGGCACTAATACACTTACTCTAATATCCAGTAAGTTAACTAAAGGCAGACACACTGGCTGATACATTCATCATACTAATTATGTATTTCATGCTATGTTTCTCCCATCAAGTGCCTCCTACATATTTGATACAAACCTTTCAAATCAAGAGGAAGAAAAATGAACACAAGTCTCAAATCCAAGCTGTCTGATAGAGAAAATCACTTATCCTAGTGTCATTAAACTACAAAATCAATTATGTCTTCTGTCCTCTTCAGAGAGTGCTATCTAACAGGCAGCCTACAATACATTACACCTGATTTCAATGGAAGCAATTTTTTCCATTTAGGATAAGAATGTAGGTAAACTGACCCTTTTTCTACATGTTCACAGTGTAAAGAAACAGGTCAGTTTTCTTCCGCAAGCCTTTCAAAAAGATTCTGAATGGCTTGCTAGGACAAACCAAGGTCTAATTGAAAGTCTGGTTGAGGAATTCACAAAGGAATATTTAACTGAGGTATAATTTCTATGTAAAGTAACTTCCCCTACATGCATTAGTGCTTCATATAATTTAAACAGTGGAATTGACCCTGACTCTAAATGGATTTAAAGACGAAGTCAACCCACACAGTGTCTTTTCAAATAAACAAATCTGCAGAGCTATTTCATTACCATATTTACTATATCTGGGTTTTTTCTCTTTTGATTTCCCCAGTGTGAACAGTCATCTTAGTACTGAGCAGATGTCTGATTCCTTTTTCACAGCATTTTGCCAAAATTCACCTGACAGGGTATTCAAGTTCCACATTGCAAATCACATTCTACGGATAAAGCCTTGTCCCTTTCTTCTATTAGTCTGCAAAAATAGGGGGTTAAAAGTAAGTGGAAGCAGATTGGTATTATGTCTTGAAAGAAAACTTTCTAAAAGGCAGTCAGTTCTTTTCCTGTTGTATTACTGGTCTCTCACTGTAGGCTTGTGTTAGATGCTTAGCCCCAACTTCCTTTTGAACATGCCCGTAATTCTATTTAACTGTCAAATTTGTCAGAAGGTTTTATTTCTCACTTCTTTCTGAATGAAACTCAAGCAGTTAATTTTTAGCTGTAGCTCTTCACAACATAGGTACAGAGAATCTTAAGGAATACCTGCTTTCATTTACCAGTTTAGTTTGTTGAATTATCCAAGATAGCATTCATTAACTTGAATGAACATCTGGAGTTTAAAACTGGCAATTTTTGGTAGAAGATCCTTGACTGAAAACTGCATGAACCAAATGTAGCTTCACTGATGCATATAAAACGCTGCAAAGCTGCTTTATGTAAACTTCTCTTGGGTTTTAACTGATCTAAGACACTGATTTCTCATTTACACTGTGAAAACCAATATTCTATTGTGCAGAAGAGGAAATATCTGAGCACTGGCTTCCTTGCATTCCTTTCTTCTTAACAGGGCCTACACTTCTTGCCAGAAGCCATTTTCTCCAAGTCAGTCTATATAATAACACTTCTGAGACTGTCACTGACAGGTTTCATGAGTGATGTTCTTCAGTCTTCACTCTAAAATAAATAAATGGAAAGAAGTACCACTGCTCTATTCCTTATTCTGGTAGTCAAGGCAAGGCATGGAATTCGGATTAATTTCTTCTCCTGGGCCCCTAAGTACTCCACTTCAGGCTAGCTTTAATATATGATCTATTCACAAGGTACAGGTTCAAATTCATTGCTGAATAAGGAAGTAAACCAGTCCGTCTCTGACTGACTACATTTAAAAGGACAGTTACCTCACCTGGATTATCTTAACTATGAAAAACAAATTTCTTTCTAATATAATAAATATGCTAAATATATTAGTAGCTCAAAAATACATCCAAATAGATACAAATTTAGCAGACAGAAAAAGACAGCAGATTTCAGGAGCCTTTGTATAATAATTTTGAATAGGTTAGTTGTGCATTTGGTGCAGTTTCCCCCTGTGCAGATAGTACATTGCTGTCCAGATAGTACAGTAATGGAATATCATCAGAGCCAAAACACAACTTAAAAATTCTGGCAACATTAGAGAGTCTTAAAAAAAGTCATGGGGGGAAAAAAAAAAGGAACAACATCCAAAGGAAGTGTAAGTTTAACATTTTCATTTCACTTCAGAAATAAGCAATGGTTTATGGAAATCTGTAATTCCCCTTCATTGTCCTTTCTTCTGTCCCAGCGGCCCTATATTACTGTGACTGCCCTCCTAGATAAAAGAGCTTTGACACAACTTCAGGTGTCTGCCAGAAAAGGATGATCCTGAATGACACAGTATTCTCAAACTCCAAGGATATATTCTGCTATGTTTTCTTGGTTTTGTTTTTGTTTTTTTTTAAAAGGGTTTTTATATTCTGACATTAAATGATGTCCATTACTCTGAATGAATCAGTAAAACAGATAATGCGTTTTGACTTATACACAAGCTCTGTTCATACATTTTAGTCCCAACCACTCCTGCATGCAAATCCTGTAATTGTATTCCATTCTATTTAGACCCACTGTATCTATTCTTTACATATATATACATATATATATATATATACACAGAAATATCAACATACTTCTTTCCTTCCTTATGATACTTTTAAGAAGTACCCTCTATAAACCTTTACATAACTATGGAAGTGTGAAATGGTAACTGTGGAAAGCTATAACAAAATTAAAATTCTTAATTCTTTGTGTTTTCTTTTTCTATGTGAACATCTGCAGGTATGCAAAAAAAAGGGATATGTGATTGATTGCTTAACTATGAAGTGTATGCCACCCACATCAACAGTTGCCAGTAAATCTATTCTTAGTACAAATAGCATGCAAGTCACACTTATGTCAGGCTATTTCGTGGGTAGACAAACACTGTATTGCAATGATCTTGTTTTGTTGTTTGTTTGTTGATTGGGCTTTTTGTTGTTGTTTCTTCCATTTGTTTATTATTTTTCCTTTAATTTTCTAAGCTATGATAAGAAACAAACCGACACAGTGGGAATCTTCATCTTAATAAAACACTTCTCCTAGCCAGATGAGACTCAATCTTTTTGAGAACTGTCTACTTGACACATTCACAGACAGGAATAAATTCTTTACACACAGGGGGTGTACACTTGAAAAAAACAACCAATAAACCTAAATGCTTTCCCTCGAAGTAAAGGAGAAACAACTCAGTCTTAAAATACCAGGTTTTTGTGTTATTTTTTACTTTTGTATTGCTATTACTGGCAAATACATACATCTTGGATAGATTAGCTGAAGAGGACAGTACAGCTTGCTGGTCCTATTCTTTTTGCTAGTGAAGGTCTGTTCTCTAGTAAATAATCAGCAAATTGAAAATCACACAGTGTAAAAGTACTTGATGGATCTTTCATTTTTCCACCATGTTGATGGAAAATTATTCTACTACTGTGAACACAAAGCATTTCTGAGAAAACTGAAACATAGATTAAACATTTTTAAAATACCTATTAATAGAATACACTGATTTTTCTTAGAAGCTATCTATTCAAATAGTTATGCAGCATACTGTGGAACTGAAATAAAAATACAGTCTATAGAGACATAAATAATCTTAGGTTTCCCTTCCTATCCTGCCTTTACTGCTATATAGCAAGGTGTGTAATATTGTAGGCTGATGGACTTCAGCGTCCGTGTAGTAAAAAATCTGGGCTTCTACAAATCTTAAAAAAAAACCTGATGAAGAGAACTATTTGTGTCCAGGATGTTGTAGACTTTCCAATGAGATGACAAATGACAGAAGTGCCCATTTCCCTCAAAAAACCATAACAGAAGTAAAGACTAGTAGCAAAAGACACGGCAGGGTCTACATATTTTAGAAGACAAATTTCCTAGAAGAAAAGGAAAAAAGTGATTCTGAGTAAAAAATGTAAGCTACACTAAGACTTATGTTTTTAAGGACGTGGATGTTCCACTGATTCATCCATTGGGGCATGGAAGAGAACAGATTTTAAGCCTTTAAACTTTTTTTTTTCCTTTGGCATGGCTAACGGGCATTTTCTGAAGACTTTCAAAAGATGAAACTCTTATAAGTAAAACAAGCAAATGTAGAAGAGGCAAGTAGTTCTCATAGTTAAATTATCAAATCAAAGCATTTAATTTGGCAATCATCTAGGTCATGTTAAAACTTCTGAAACTATTGAAAGCTGAGATGTAAATTTCTAAAAAAGCCAGAGAAAAAGATAAACTATGAGCTTTATTTGCCATAACAGTCTATTAACAGCAGCAGGCTGGATATCAATGTTATTAATTCCTTGAAATTCAGTAAAAAAACAATCTATAAGAAAATATTTTTATTTTTAACAAAGCTCATTAAAGACTATGAAAGAAAAAAGTGCAGGATTGTGGCCTGTTGGATATCCCCAAGGTTTTCTTTATAAATAAGGTTTGAATTACTTCAGTAAATTTGGAAACGATAACTATACTTCAGTTATTCAAGTAAAAATACACCTGTTACCCAAAGATAGTATGGACCAGTGCATGTTAAAGCCTATTGTAATTCTCCTTTCCATATTAACTGGGCATTTGTGAACTCATCTGATCTAACTTTAAATACCTGGCATAACTAAACTTGAGCTGATTATCTAGATTTTCTGTGTAACCACCTAAGAGAACTAGATAGTTGTAGGATTCTTTAGATGTTTCAATGAAAGGAGAAGTCACAGAAATTCCCATTTTCCCCAAAAACACCATAAGAGAATTTGAGGTTGACTAGCACAGGCAAAGAAGGGTGTATTTGAACAGTGTTTATGTTCAGTGGTATCTTCACCTGTGTCAACTTCTCAAGTGTTCCAGATCACTCTATGTCAAGGTCCATTCTCTCTATCATTTCTCACTAAGTTTGTCAGTATTAAGCAATAACTACTAGTGATCACACAATTTCTTCAATCCACTGACAAATTTTTACTAATGTACTGCAAGAGAATCATATAAAGACTTGACAGCACCCATTGCTATTGTACCTCCCTGGAAGGTTTACAGGAATATTCTAGAGCAATTTCTCTTCCACAGCACCAGTGGATCAAAGTTCTTACCACAGAGTACAGGAGTTTCAGCAACTGAGGACATCTAGTTGAGAAAGAGATCAACCAATTGGTTGAGGCTTGCCCTGACACTGAAACTGATTTTTTGTCTTGCAGGATGCTCCAAGAACACTCCCTCTGCAGAGAGGAACTTCAGAGATAAAAAGAGGTACATGGTGGCAGTGAAACGATTTAACTATTATATACATAGGTAATTAATTTTGTGACAACTGAGAGGTCACAGGTTAACTTGTCTGCTAAGTGCAAAGGTCTCTTATTGTGTCTAGAGAGCTGGGACATGAAGGGGAGGACCCAGCAGGCATACTTCATGTTGTTATCAGGGACATAGGAAAGTGTAGCAGGGATGCTCTGGTGGTTTGCTAATGCCTGCAGGGTAAGGAAACTCATGTCCAGGATCTCCATGATGAACTGCTAGGTTCATATATAAAACCTGAAATGCAGGAGAGATTTACAGTCTCATTATGTGGATGATAGTGTAGTGTGGAGGGGAAGAATTCTGGCAAAGCAGGAACCAGGGAACTTCTTGAGACAAGAGAAACTCGGACAGAGCCATCAGGCTCCACTTTAATAATAATGGAGCCAAGCTGCTGGCACTGGAAACTAAAAATGTCACAGAACACCAACATGAGGCAGAAATTCTAAGAAGCACAAAAAAACTGGGCACAAAGGTGAAAGACAAAAGATGAGCTTTAGTGTACAGAAACATATAATAATATACCATCAAAAAATAACCTAAACTCTGCCTATGCATACTGGCAGTTGCAAATAAGGAAAAAAAAAGTTTTTATTTATTGCTGACAGTTATGGATCACAGGAAAAATGACAACTGAAAAGAACAACAATGGGCACATTTGAAAATTTATTAAGAACAGGACAGAGGATGACAATTGTGCCACTCATTAAAACTTAATGTGCCCACATCTGGAGTACCAAGAGAAATTCTGGCCTTTGAGTATAAAATACATGTCTTACGGTCCAAGCAGAGTTAAGTAAGGTACAGAAATCAACTAGCAAATTGACTGTTCAGTACAGGTACTTTACAAGGAGGGACTAGAGAGGCTCGCATTCTTTGATCTATTGACTGAGAGCTGCAGGAAGACATACTCAAGATTTATGAATGAGCAAGGCAATGCATTTTCCTGCAAGAAAACCAGGATTGCTACATCTTTCTTTTTGTTTGTTTGTTTCTTTGTTTTGTCTGTACTATTATTCAGTATTTCTATCAAAGACCAAGTAGTGTTCAGTGAAACTTCAAAGTCAGTAGATGACAGTAAGTTCTTCTGGGTAGTAAAATGCAAGATAAGATAAATACTAAACTGTTGTTTTTCATCAAATCCAACAACACTATAATTGAAGATAACTAATGAATTCCTAAGAAAGGCTAGTTTAAAAGAGATTGAAAGTACTTCTTCAAAATGCAGGTAGTGAACTTTTGGAACTTGTTACTGCAGGACAGTACCAGCAAGTTCAGAAATGGCCAAACTCATGGACAATACATTCATAAAAAGATAGTGTAAGGACTAGGCAAGGTAACACACCCTTAAAAACCTAATTGTTGTGGATGCTGGGAAAGTATTAGAGGAGCAGACAATAGAAGGTGCCCAAGTTAATGTGCTCTCCCTAAACAGCATCTCCTCATCGATATTGTCAGAGGCAGGATACTGTGCTAGATGGACCACTAACCCAGAAGGCTTTTCATATACCTTGATTTCTTAAGACTTCTTTGTTCAATAGGTTTTTATATTTTCCATCTTCTCAATCAAGACTGAATTATTCATGTATTAATGATTCAAGGAAAATCAAACAAAATATATCTAATAAAATACAGGCTTAGGTATGAAAGTTCAATTCTAAGACAGGATGACAACTTGTGCCAAAGGCAAGACTTGCATAGATTTTGAAATCAAAAGCCCTGTGATATTTCACAATAATGTAAATAATACAAACGAGTTAAAGATAAAGGAACACACACATACACACAAAGAGACAATAACTGAAGTTTTAAATGTCACAAGTGGGGAAACAAAGAACACTAGAATACTCGAATACTAGAAACAGAGGACAATCTGTAGAGATGATTTGACCTAACCATTTCCCTTGGGCAGCTACTACTTGTGAAATGATAACCCAGGAACATGTCTTTCCAGAGGCAGTAGAAGCTGGTACAGTCATTGAGAATAAAAATTACAATAAACACAGCAGAGTTATTACACAGGATTTAAACACAGCAAAGAGTTATTAATTTTGTTGAATGGATTCACTCATTTAGCTCACTTAAATTTAAGTCTTCACTCTGCCAATAAGCAATGCAAAAGACAGCAACCAGTTTAATCAGAAAGAAATTAATTTAGCTGAAGGTGAAAATCAGAGTGTGAAAGGATATTGAATTAAAAAAATAAATAAATTGCACTCCCTCCTTCTATCCATAGTTTTCTACTTACATGAATTAGTGAAGTACAATCCTATTATTAGGGACTGATTTTTCAAAACAGTGTTTTCCTAAAATTGTTTCTCTTTGATACTAGGGACAACTAAAAGCATAACTTGAAGCAGTACATCTTTCATGCAGCAACATGATTTCTGTCATTCAGCAGTTCAGAAACTGGGTTAAGACAGAAGTTAAGAAATACTGCAAATTGAATCTATCAGGTTTTGACTGTATTATAAAGACATTATGACATAATGATAATATCATTATGATGATTATGATGAGTTTAAGGATACTGCATCAGCTATGGAGGTTTCAGTACAAGAAAGATACGGACCTTTTGGAGTGGGTCCAGAGGAAGACCATGTAAAATACATAGGGCTGTAGCACCTCTCCTATGAGAACAGGCTGAGAGTGTTGAGGCTGTTCAGCCTGAAAAAAGCTCCAGAGAGACCTTATGGTGCCATTTTTGTACTTGAAGGGGCCTATAAGAAAAGTGGGGACAAACATTTTAGCAGGGCCTGTACCAGTAGGACAAGGAGTAATGGTTTTAAACTGAGAGGATAATTTTAGATTAGATATAAGGATGAAGATCATGAAACAGTGGAATAGGTTGCCCAGAGACTTTGTAGATGTGCCATCATTGGGAGTGTTCAAGGTCAGGTTAAAAGGGCTTTTGAGAAACCTGAAGGAGCTGAAGATGTCCCTGTTCACTGCAGAGGGGTGGGACTTGATAGCCTTTAAAGTTCCCTTCCAATCCAAATCATTCTAGCATTTTATAATCTGGCAACTGCAAAGTTCTGTAGTTCTTGATGAGAGGAAAAGGTGGCAGCCTCTATTATGCTTATAAAATATGATCAGTAATTCTTAAACATGCTACAAAAGGGCTGTTTTAGTCCAAAATTGCACAATCTTTCTTGCTTTTACTTCTCCAGTTATTCGATGGGGAGCCAGTTGTTTATTCAGACATCTGTGTAGCTATCATGACTCACATTGGCTGAGTATGTGGGCATTACCATAAACAAGAATTTCCTTTTCCCATAGAAAATATCCAACATTTTCTCTCTTGATGTATTTGTTGCTGTTCTTGCTTTTCCTTTTCTGTTTCCATTTCCCTTCCCTTTCTCTTTTCATTTTCCTTTCATTTCTCCCTTTTTTTTTCAGTTAACACATGACTTTATGTTATTTAATTTACATTATTATGCAGGATTTTTTATAGCCAGGGCTCTGTTCTCATTCACTTTCAACAAAGTCACAACACACAATTAGAGAGTATTTCTGTACCTGCCAAACTAGCCATTGTAACCACTAATAAGCCACCATAAAAATTTTACTCCATACTGCAGGTATGAAATCATTATAATTGCAAGGTGCCACATGGTTTTACCAAAATATACACTTACATAAACACAGAAATGTAATATTTTCACAAATTCAGAAAGAATAGACTAGACTAGACTAGAATAAAATAGAATATTTCAGTTGAAAGGAATTTGTAATTACCATCTAGTCCAACTGCCTCAGCTGTTCAGGCCTGACCAAGACAAAGCATGTTATTAATGTACTTGATACAAAAAAAGTCCACAAAATTGATAGTGAGAATAACGTTGTGCAAACACATTTGCCAAGAAATCAATAATCAGTGTGGTTTTAAAATGTCAGACAGAATCACTGTCTGGTTAAGATATCATTTATGTATTCTGCTCTATGTTCCAACCATACTGAAACTTTTTGTGACCTTCTGAGATGTGAAAAAGCATGGAGTTGTTCATCACCAAAGAGACAAATGTCATGTCCAATTAAGACCAATTATGAGGATATAACATCTGAATTATCAATAACAGAAAAGGGGAGAATTTATATAACTTATTCACAAAAAATGTACTGGAATTTTCAACAGTAATGCATAAGGTGAGCAATAAAATAATGGATGATTTCATGGGCCAATCAACATTACACAACCAACACAACAATGTCCACTCACATGGGAGTAACAAAAATGGGGTTTGGCTATTTATTAAATGTACTTTTATTTTTCAGAGAATAAGGTTGTCAAAAAATGAGATACCAGAAAATTTAGTGTGGCACACAGCCCACTTTAAGCCCCCACAGTGAGAAAACCCTGAAGCAAAGACAACAACTTTTTTGGTTCCAGTGACTTATTTCTTTTGTAACAGATCTGATAGGCAAGAATTTTGTGAGGGCACATGGTCTCAAAAGTAGAGAATATTAATTTAAAAAAAAATTGTTTACATAATTCTAGTCCTAAAGACCTCACAGATACAGAAGTCATAGACATTCTAATGCAATGCTTCAATTTTACCTCAGCTAAGATCTTAATTCATGATTTCATTTTTATTTGCCTAGACTAATATAGTAATTTCTTTCACGGTTTCTACAAATTCCCATTTTTTAAATGCAAGACAGCTGAAATAAACACAGTTAATATCTATCCCCAAGATAATTCTTATTTTTCTTCAACATCACATTCAAAATACTTTTTGCTCTTGAAGGCCTAAAAATAATAGCTTTCTAACTTTCCCAAAAAGTACAATTAGTTGGGGTTTTTTGCCTTCTTATTGGCATTATCTGATAGTCCATAGTTTTGAAAGAGCTTTTGCGTGCTTTTGTACCTCATTTCTTCTTTATTTTATAAACTCATGCATACCATTTTATCTCCTATTTGAAATGAAGAAGGCAGAAATTTTTAAGTCTAATAAAAAAAAAAATCACCTTTTGCTAGACAGACATCAAGACTGTGTGTATGTATGAAGTGTTGGAGTTCACATGTGTAACACTCCAGATTGAAACAGTTAAAAACCCCCAGTTGCATTATCTTCATCCATTTCATGTACATTAGGGCATTAGCCAATGGAGGCAGGTTTGTATTAAAGCTGAGCACACATATAACTGTTTACAAGATCAGTGCTTTATCTTGGAGCAGAAATTAATACATCCAAGGAAAAACAAAATGGAAAAAACCTACATCTACCAGTTCAAATAGGTCTGGATTATGAACATCATGAACTATGATTGTGTACCACTAATAATCAGAGGCATTGTTTAATGTATTTGTTGATTTATTCTATCATGCTGAGAATAACTGTAAACACACAATCTCATTTGAGGGAGTAGTTCCAAATAGAGATTTCATAGTAGGTATTTTAATCACATTATATTGTATTGCACAGAATGACTGAAGACACAAACAGGACAGTTAACTGAAGCTGGGATCCAAGATATTAGAATATATGAGAAATTCAAGTCTTTAGTTTTCATATATAGTGCAGATTTCTTTTTGTAAACCGAAACATCTTTAGAAATTTTAAGATCCTAGTATAAAGGATCTTAAATCTCTATGTGGGATTGTACTGCATGCTTTCATAATTGCAGCATTCTTTTTGACACTGAAAAAAAAAAGAGTAATTTTTTTTAAAATGCCTATATGCAGCCCCAGTTCAGATACAAACAGGTCTTTTTAATTTAACTGTAGACAAAAAAAAGTAGCTTAATGCTTTCCTTGCCTCTGTCTTCAACACAGACCAAGGGGGTCTCAGTGCCCTGAGCTGGAGCACCAAGGCTGCGAGAATGATCTACTTCCAGCTGACCCTGAACTTGTGTGGGATCTGCAGTTCCAGCTGGATCTCTACAAATCTATGGGGCCTCATGGGTTTCATCTGGGAATCCTCAAAGAGCTGGCTGATGTCATTGAAAAGCCTCTTTCACTGATTTTTGAGGGGTCTTGGGAATATGGAGAGATCTCAGCTCCCTGGGAGCTGGTGAACATTGTCCCAATTTTCAAAAAGAGATCAAGAAGGAGGACCCCAGAAACCACAAGCCTGCCAGTCTCCATTCAGTGCCTAGTAAAATAATGGAAAAGATTATTCTGGGAGGTACTGAAAAATATCTGGAAAACAAGGCAGTCATTGGTCAGAGCCAGCATAGCTTCATGAGGGGAAAGTCCTTCTTATCAAATCTGATAGACCACCTGGTTTGTCAAAGGAAGCCAATTAATCTTTTTGGACTTAAGCAAAGCTTTCCATGCTGTCTCACAGTGTACTTCTGGACAAAATGTCCAATATAAAGCTGTTATAATCATGTTACATGTTAGGTTAGCAACTCGCTTACAGACCAGGCACAAAGAGTTATAATGAATGAGGTAACATCAGGCTGGTGACCTGTCACTAGTGAGGTTCTGCAGGGCTCCATCCTTGGCCCAGTTCTCTACAACATCTTCATTAACAGCTTGGATGCAGTACTCAAAGGAATACTAAGTAAGATTGTCAATGACACTAAATTGGGAGGAGCTGTCAACTCCCTGGAAGGCAGAGATGCCCTGTAGAGAGACCTCGACAAATTAGAGATAGGCAATCATTTACTGCATGAAGTTTAACAAGGGAATATACCAGATTCTGCACCTGGAATAGGGCAACTCTGTTTTTCAGTATAGACTAGGGAATGAGGCTAGAGAGCAGCACTGCAGAAAGAAACCTGAGAGTCCTGGTCAATGGCAAGTTGAATGTGAGTCAGCAGTGCCCTGGCAGCCAGGAGGGCCAACCATGTCCTGGGGGGCATCAGGCATTGCCAGCAGGTTGAGGGAGGGGATTGTCCTGCTCTGCTCTGCACTGGGGCGGCCTGTTACCAGATCAGTTATTATGGGCTCAGAATCACCTTGTGGGTACCTGTGTATGTGTGGAGGGGGAAGGGATGAGTTGAACCTCACAGAGGTGTGGTGGCATTGTATCCCTCATGGTAGACCCTGGAGCCTACATAGGGTAGCCCTGGAATGGCTGTCAGTCACAAACAGCCCGGGAAAATTCTAACACCCTACAGCTCCTGCAGCCCCTGACCCAGCTTGGATTGGCAGGGACAATGAGAACACGGCCCCTCGCCCTGGCCTGGGACCCCAGAGTGGCCAGGGGGTCAGAGTCCTCACTTGGGGGTTTGGTCATAGAGACCAGAGCAGATAAAGAGGCACACACAAGGTCTCCATTTTGGACCCTAGCCTGTTCTCTTCAAAGCCATCAACATGTGACCTTCTAAGTGTTTTTCCCTTCTCTTCTTCTCTCTTTATTCTTTCTTCTCTTGATCTCTCTTTCTATATCCTTTTCCTTCCTCTTGTGGGTAACCTAAACACCTCTTTTATGTACCTCAATTAAGTTGCACGGAATTTGTATTTGTTGGGTATAACAAAAGTTCCTTACTATAGCAATGCTTGCTAGTCCTGGTAATCTGTTGTAAGGCTTTTGTGAAGTTGCACATTTTTTTTCCTGTAAAACCCTTTTTGCCAAAACAGCTATTTTCTCAATAAATTAAAGGAAATCTCTTAGAGAAAAATGTGTAGTTATTCTCTGGACGTTAATTCAAGGCACCAAAGAACCAATGGCTTTAGAAGATTTCATGTGAGAGAAATCTCTTGGAGTCTAAAATTAAAATGTACACCCAGTAAAGTCAGATTGGATTGTAATCTGGCCTCACCTTGAATATTGTGTGTAGTTTTGGGCACCACAATACAGGAAAGACATTAAGCTATCAGAGAGTGTTCAAAGAAGGGTCATGAGAATGGTGAAGGGTCTGAGGGAAAGCCTTATGGAGAGTGGCTGAGGTCAGCCTGGAGAGGAGGAAACTGAGGGGAGCCTTCATTGCAGTCTTCAATATCCTCATGATGGGAAGCAGAGGGGCAAGTAGTGATCTCTACTCTTGCAACCAAGTGACAGGACTTAAGGAAATGGCATGAAGCTGAATTAGGGGTGGTTTAGGTTGCATATCAGGAAGAAGTTTATCACACAGACAGTGGTTGAGCACTGGAACAGGCTCCTCACGGAAAAGCTCTGTAGAAAAGTGATAATATGAAAAATGCTTCAAAAAGTGCTTCATCATTGTCCCTGCTTCGCTATCTTTCTTTGGACACCTGAAGGCTACATGCAAAATGAACTGTAGCAAAAAGGTCTTAAACCTTACATAAAGTGAAGCAAAAACTGTGCAAAACCAGGAGAGGAGGGGAAGAGAGGCACCCACTCTGCAGGTCTCTCTGTCTACAGAGACTAGAGCTGAGCACCTTTCTCCCCATTTCCCACCTCTTCTCACCACCACCTGCAGGGCCTACACCAGGAGCTGAGGCACTGCCAGGCTGGGAACAACACAAACCAGCTGTGCCACATGTGCGAGTTGTGAAAACCCTGTTCCTGCATCCCTACCAGATTCCTGAGAGCTGAAGTCACTGCCTGCCAAGACGGGAATCATGACTTTGCACCCCTCAGCAGCTGCCCAACTGGAACATGGCTAAAACATGAGTGGCAGGGGCCACATATCGTGGCTGCATTCCAAGAGACAAGTCAGTGTCTTTCCTGTTTGTTATCTGCTCTTTGACAGTGGCAGAAGAGGTCTTTTGAGCATCTTACACCTTGAGCAAGTTTATAGTAGGCAGAGTTTTTCAATTGTTCAGATTTATCTTTAAGATTTCCAGAGCTGACCTATTGCAGTTTCTGAGTCATGTTATCCATAAAGGCCTTTTGTGTATCTACTCAACAGTAAGTCTCTAGAGCTTCTGCTGAAATAACATAATCACCAGACATAACAGTTTGTGATAGACTGAAATGTTGTTAATGTCTTAAACATTGTCAAAATCATAGAAAGACTTTTGTCAAACTTCAAGGAAGCAACTGCCTCTCTGGGACCACCAAGGCACACCCCCCCCTTCTGAACATGCTTCATGATTGTAATTTGGACTGTGAAAAGAACTTGAGATATGACCATTGTCTAACTGTCTATGAAGAAGTAAACCAGGCTTAGCAGGTGGAGGAGGAAAAGAGTTTTGGGTGTGTGATGGTGAAATCTCCCCACACCAAACCAAAGGAGCAACCGAACCTCTCCAGGAAGACCACATATTCATGGGACAGTCACATGAGGGGCAGCGGAGAAGACCTCTGAAGCGCTCCCCCAGACTCATTCCCGAGTCCTTCTACCACCAGAGGACTTTATGTGATCCAAGTGGGGCAACAAATTCAGTCTGTTGCAAGAGATTGCAAAGCTTCCCCCCACCCAGGGGAGGTGCCTGGGCACCTCCTGAACATGTATTAATGCACTGGACTATGTTTTTGGAAGACCCTCACCATAAGAAGACCAGAAGATCCACAGGACTCCACCAGGTCCATGGAGTGGTGAGACGTTTTCTATTTTAATCTCTCACACTCTCTTCCTTCCCCCATCTCCTTTTTCCTATTTCTTTCTATCTCTCTTTCTCTGCCTCACATTTACTGTTAAATAAAATCCATACTTTTGACTTTGGCATATGGTCTCATTTGCACCTTAATTCGGACAGAGGCATTTCTAATAATTTTAATAACTAGATCATAACACAGTTACATAATAGATAATTTCAGCTTAAATAATAAAATGTATCAAAGTCTATATGCCTCACAGTGGAAACTGTTACTCAACCTCAGCTACAGGCACTGCCATCAGCTCTTCTCAGAATACAGTAAAAAAACCCCAAACATCTGAAAGCTGATATTTTCTTCCAGCTAGCAGATTTTTGTTATACATAATTAATTCAGAGATATCAGCAGTCTAACCTACCACCTGCCACTTGCAATTTCTAACTTTAAACATGTTACTTCTTATGTTATGTTCTCAGTATTCCACCCACATTTCCAACAAGCACAACAGTAAAATTAGATTATTATGTATTACTTCATCAACAGTTACTGAATCATGGAAACTATAAATATATATGAGAATGGATTGTCTAAACTGACAAGTAACATAAAGTAGAAATTGTTTGTTCAAAGATAAACACACAAGAGTGCTTTTGTGCCTTTTGTTGGGCAGGGAAGTAGGTGGTTGAGCAGAAAAAGTTCTTCCTTCTCACTTTTCCACTAGACAGGAATCCCTTAACTTACACTAAACTGTCTAAAAAACACTGTGACTACCAATCTGAACGAAAATTCTTGCAAATCAGAGGTTTGATGTGGAACTAGAGGCACCTCATTTAATTATTTCATAACTGAAAATGTATATCTACTAAACGTATCACTACCAGTTCTTTTTCACTTTCATTCAGAAAAACAATAAAAATATTTTCCCCCACTTCTTTTAAGTTATTCATAGTATCCTGAGTACCAGTTATTTTCAGTTAAAACTATAAGGATAAAAAAAACCCACTCCATATAGACCCTTTAAATATGCTATCTTGTGATATTGAAAAAGTGATTAAAAATATATGAAGGCATTTTAAAATTCCTTTCTTCTTCAAATAGACTTTACTCTTTTTCTATTTGTTGGTCTTTCTAGTGGGAGAAAGGAGGCACTGAAACAAAACCAAACCTCACATGAAAACAACAAAATACAGTTAGATCCTCTATTCTTGTCTTAATAATTTCTGATTCACTACTGAAAGGTTAGACTTCAGAAGCTTAATACAAATTTCAGTCAATAGCAAAAGAAAATAATTTTGAAATGAACAGAGTTTAATCAGATTTTCTACAACTGAATTCTATTATATCTAAGTCGCTGAAGTAGGCCATCAATGGGCAACAAAAAGGGAGCAATACCATCATATTATATTTTGGACTATGGTCTACTAAGCCATTATCTTAGAACGGTAACATGATTAGATATATATTGCTGTGCTTTCCAAATTAAATCTATATGAAACTGATTTGGACTGGAAGACCAGAAGCACTTCCTACGGAACCAAATGACATTACAGTGTTGCACAGACACCATGATGATTACCACCAGATAGGAGACCCTTTTTACCATGGATATGGGGACCAGTGATCCTCAGACAGATTTCCTTGCTATCTGACATATGGATGTTTCAGTGTCCATGTTATAAGAAAATGGCCAGCATAAGCAAATGCTACCACAGAACCATAGAATCATTTAGGTTGGAAAAGATGATTAAGATTGTTGAACATGAACTGTCTCTTTCCACTTTGATCAGTCAAAAAGGAAAATGCCAACAAAGCCTTTTTCTATTCTTCTGTTCACTATGCACCAGGCTGGGTCTGCAAGCAAAGCATGTCCTCAGCAGCCCACAGCTACAGGGAGCACCAGTCCAAAGGCTGAGTGCTCTCTTCATGCATCTCAGCGATGCAGCACAGCTGCTCTCAGAT
Source organism: Sclerurus mexicanus (assembly GCA_013396755.1). Lineage (NCBI taxonomy): Eukaryota > Metazoa > Chordata > Aves > Passeriformes > Furnariidae > Sclerurus > Sclerurus mexicanus. The sequence continues at coordinate 521,020 of VWZF01002279.1, read as the reverse complement.
CCTGCTTGCTTCTGAGGACAGGAAACACACATGTGGTATGGGGACACTGATGGGTTAGAATATGCTGGAGTGTCCTTCCACACATGTCAAATGAGTGAGCCCTGGCGAGGGCCCCAGGTAGAAAATGAATTGAGACAACTATGGCACTACAGAGACAAGTGCTCTGATACTCTTTTGAGCCACAGACAGCTTGCAGCACAGCCTGCATCATGGGCTGGGTTTAAAAGCACCGCAAAAGCTGCAACTACTGAAAAAAAACACTTGGCTAGACAGTCTTCCAAGTTCTATCTCTGTAATAAAAATATTTTCCTCTATATATTTGCACAAATGAGTATTTCAATTCATATGCTCTGCAGGAAGAAGTTGTTATTCAACCAATGGTGCAAAATTCTTAAAAATCAATAAAAAATAGATAGTAATGCAGTGAAAAGCTGAAGTAGATTAAAAGCCCTATCACCCAATGTGAATTTAAAAGCACTGCTTCTTTTTTACCTATTGCTTCTTACATTCTTTCCATGTAGTACAGCCCTATTAAAAATGAAATTTTCACTAATAATTCAGGATCTTTTAAATAAAATGGCTGACTTGGGAGAAAATGTAAAGGACACTTAGTTTTGATTTGCTATTCTGCTACTGCCTACGAATATGTGCCAGCAACTACATGAATCATTTTTAATTTTGAGGCCTTGAAATTCACCCTGAGGACTCCCATCCGAAAGAAAGGATCTTCCAAATGAAAAGAAGAAAATAGTAAAAATACAGCAACATTATGGCTGTCATAGGGCAACAGCTGTTAGCTGTATTATTAATAGAAAATGAATCAAGAAAAGAAATCTTATTAGATTTTGACAAGCAGCTTAATGCAGTGCCTGGTGAATGCAGTAGATACTCTACAACAAAGGTTCATGGGGGTTAGAATGTTCCCAAACTCTTACCAGGGACTCTCTCTCTATTCAAAGGAGTACAAAATTTCTGTGAAGTCAAAGCAAACCACTTTCAAATGAAAAATATCTGTGGGTCTTTCACCTCTTGTAAGGTTAGCTGGTCAAGACAAACACAGTCAATTCCATTTATTTCAGTGTTTGTTTGAAGATAAGTGGTAGTGAGTACCTGACATATAAACCAGTAACAAATTACTACACCTAGAGGCCACTCCTATGAGGAATAAGACATTCATTATTTTGCATATCTTTCAAGAGCAATACATCCTGAGAGAAGCACATGGATGGTGAATATGTGTCACTCTCTCCTCATGAAACATTGACGAGTCACAGACTAATCAACTATATTTAAATTTGCATTTTTTTTAATTTCATTTTGCATATGCTGTTCTTTGAAAAGAAGCAACTCCAGGTATAGATGTTTCAAAAGGTTTAAAATTAACAGATGTTGATTTCAGGTACATTTGCTACTTTCTTTTCAACAGTCCGCATTAAAAAAATCCCCTTGCAAGATCTTTATCATGGAAGTGCTGTCAGGGAAAAAGAAGATTTTACTTGAAGAGAAGCAGAAAGACAGAATTTACAAGAATGATGAATAAAGCTATGTCAAGAAACAGTATTTTAAAAACAATTACACAAGCCAAATTAATTTGTTCTACACATGCACTTCATATTATATTGCACGCACTCTTAGTTTCCTGATGTAATAGGATATTGGCTGAACAAGGATATAGTATCTCAAAATAAATAAATCAGCATGTTGAATACAACATGAAGAGGTTTTGTACTTATAACTATGTTAAAATTATTAACAGTAATCCATCATGTGCAGAAAAAAAAGGTACTTTTACAATAATTTTTTTACCTTCTTTTATGATACTTCACAAATGAGGCTTTTACATGAGAAATTTATAGCCTTATAATTAATCATTTGACATGGAAGCAATTACAAAAAATAATTTGAAGATATACCTTACTGCATTTTGTACCGCTTTGTATTAATTTTATTATCTCAGTATACCTTGCAACTGTTGTTTCACCAGAGCATTCTGAAACTCTAGCATAATGTACTGCACTACACAAATTAGAGGTTAGAAGAAAAATTTTGGAGCATTTTTTTTTTTATAAAAATATATATAGTACTTTATGTCAATTTTTTCAGAATCCAAAAATGCAATTGATAATATATATTATTACCATTATAACATTATTACTTGGAGATAGTATCACACCTGAACCGCAGGTTTACTAAAACAGAGGATTATTAAAAAAAAATCCCAAAGCATCATTATATATGTTCTGTTAAAAACAACAGAGTATGTTTTTTTCTGATTTTCCTGATTGCCCTGCAGATGTCCACTTCAAAAATGGAGGCTTCCTCTCTACAACACAGATGGGTACTGTATTTAAGTAAAAGCAAAGGATTACACAAGTAAACATACTTGTATGTTCTTTCACTGAGTCAGTTATTTTTGCAGATGATTAATCCACTTCACTACAATAGTAACTTTTAATCAGAACGGATTACAAACGGATTAAAGCCTAGACTTGGGAAATCCATTCAAAAGAAGGGATCTGCATTGTGTTACCAGTCCTTGCCATTTCATGTTGAAGACAAAAAACCTGGAGAAAACCTCATCATAGGAGAGATTTCTGAAGATGAAACAGCCTTAGCTTCTGAAGTCCCTTCTTTTCTTTTCATCTTCAAGTAAAGTGAAGTCTAGCTCATGTAGTGGTTAGACATATAGAGAACTGTTGCATTTTCTGCCTGAACACTTTTAGATGCAATCTACTGATCTAAAATGTATTTCCTGAAAGAACAGTTTAACCTACCTTCTTCTCTTGGAACTCCTCCTGTTATAGCTACATCTGCTTCTGGGACTGCAAGTGCTTTACTAAATTTCAGGAAGGCTCCTACTATTGCACCTTTCCCTATTGTTAGAGATGGAATTAAACTTTTCCTTGCAGGTATCATAAGCATGCTATCAAAATACTATCTAACAGAAAAACTAAGAATCTTATGGACCAGCTAAGGAACTAGGAAGAGGATCAGCAACTTTAGAATACTTTAATATTGTAATCACAACTATTAATATAATAAAAATTGTCATGCTTTAATCCTGAAAAGTGTGCCAAGAGAAAAGCAAGACAAAACTATGTGAAAAAAAACCAAAAGACTTCCTTAGGGACCTAAAGTATAGACTGCAGACTAGGTTTTACTCCTTTGCAATGGGTAGCAAACACAGATCTGCTTCTCCTAATTCTAGCATGAGAATTTTCAGGAGCTTTATCTAATGCTTCAAATATTGCATATGGCTGTGAGAGACTGAATTCATAACTCACTAGATTGCTTACCTATTGTGTCGGATCACCCATCTTGTCTGTGTGTGTTGTGGGAGGGACCATGGTCAGGCCTGCAGCCTCATGGCTGTGTCCAAAGGCTCAAGGTCTGCAGTCAACATGGTCAAGTCCACAGAGCGCATGTGGCTGGGGAGCCGCGTGGCTGGGCTGTCAGTCAAGGAAAGGCTGCCCGGTAGACCACCCACACCACATCCCCTCGACCCTCTGACTGGCTACAGCACACCTCACTTGGGCTAGGAAGGCACTGTGAACCAGATGTCCAGCCTGGTGGAGTGCTCACAGTAGCCAGACCATATAAATAGGTCTCCATCTTGTTTGGCCTTCTGTCCCTGGACCTGGCACTGTGTGACTCTTGGTGGTAACTGTTTCTTCTCACTTGCTTCACTCCTTTCTGCTCTCTTTTCTGCCTCTTGTGGGTACCTTAAAACTGATGGGTTATATTTCACTAATACATGGGGTTGGTTTTTCTGGAATCCTCTCCTGGGTTGTATGCTACTCTTGTAAAATCCTTTTGCCAAAACACCTGTTTTCGCACTAAATTAAGTCTCCTGAGATTAAGTGAGTAGCTTTTTCTCTTTATGCAATTCAAGGTATCAAAGAACCAAAGGCTCTGCAAAAGTTTGGTTGAGCGAAATCTTTTGGAGTTTTAAATAAAATGCCTGGGGCAAGCATATGACTTTAGACCCAGCACTTAACTGACTGGGAATTTGAAAAACTTTTTTTTTTTCTTTCCTGAGGGATGGGTTTTGATAATGGGTTTTAAAATGTGAAGAAAAACATCCAAGTGTTGTTGATAACACTTGCAACTGTCAGGGCATCTTCCTGGGGCCAGGCTGGGTGATGGCAGGGCCTGGCAGCCTTCATCTGTCCCACCCCAGCCAGGGGCAGGGAGCCAGGGACACCAGAGCAGTTTGACTTCCAGGCACTGAGTACCTCCCTGGGCACAGCGACCTACCACCTCAGCCAGGTGGACACAGTGCTGATTAATCAGACTATCAGATTAAAAAATAAACCCTAACTCTTACTATCATTCACAAATTAAGTCACGGAATGTATATGTAAGCAAAGATAAGTAAAAAAAAACCAAACCAGCAAACTAAAAAACCCAACTAATACTAAACAGAATCCTCTCATGGAAGTACAGTTACAGAGTCTCAGGAAGTCTGGTTATAATCTCTCCTAAATTTTAAATTTACAAATATGCTATCAACTCATAAAAAGACAGTTACAAAAGATCTGAAGTAAATTTGCTGGTTACTGTGTTTAATCAGAGCCTATCTTCAGTCCTAGAGACGAGAGAAAGGCCACTGTACTGCTTTTGCTGGGCAAAGGGCATGAAAAAAGTCTGGGGTAAGTTCAGAAAAGATGAACACCACCTAGGAGAAAATGACTAACCTTATTTTCAGGCTTCATGTTCTTCATTCACAGAGGCAGTGACGGTGTAAAGGCACCAGGCATGAATATTGAAGAGAAGACAAATTTTGTCATACAGTTGGTAAATGTCAAGTTGCCTGGACAGATCACAGATTTCTTGGTGTTTTCTGAAGGCAATTTCTTTTTCCCTTTCTATTCAGGTAAGAACTGAATTATAAAGGCTCCCCAAATGTCATCTTTGTTGTTAGCATATTGTAAAACTAGTGTAAAACTGGTTTGTGATTGTTTGTTCTTTTTAAGTAGATGGCCAACAGAGTGTTTGTTCAATTTTTCTTAGGAGGCTTCTCAACTGCAGTTGAATCATTTTTGCTGGGTAATATTTCTTGAAAAGCAATGTATTTATACATAATCTTTGGCAAATAATTATCATCATACTAGTTTTTTGTTCTGTATGGTTTATTACAAGATGTTATCAGACACTTATTCAGCATGTAACTGAATTTTTGTATCTAACTGTACATTTTGTATGCATTGTTCTAAAAGATGAAAACTGATGGGAAAGCTGACAGATGCATATTTATTGATCTAATACAGATTATGCATTAATTCTGAGAGTAGCTATGTTTTTAAATCACAGGATTTGTGAGCATTATTAAAAATAACATAAAAAAATTAATTAAAATTAGATATAAAAGTGATTGAGGGCAGTGTTTTATATATCACTTCCTTTTCACGTCTACCACTACCAGTCTTTTTTACTCCAGCATAAATTAAATATAAAACCTAAAAATATGAAAGGCAAAAATGTGAACTTACTAAAGCTTATTGTTAAAGCAATAACATTATTAACACAAACTATCCATAAAAAAAAACCAAAATACAAACCAAAACAAAAAAACCCTAAAAACAAAAAAGAAACCAACCAACCAAAAAAAACAACAAACCAACATAAAACAGAAATACAAGGATTTAAGCTATTTAAAAACATATACACCCAGTGTGTCTCCAACTATAAGCATTACCAAACTGGTAGATAACATAGCTCCTGAAGTAGAACCTCAATGCTGCTTCATCTCATTTTCATTGCCACTGCAAAGTTTCGTTATCACCCTTTAACTCCACTTCTGAAATTATTTTCCTCAACAATAGCAACACCCACAACAGCTTGTGAAAGGAAAAATTAAATTGGAAAAGGGAAATGTGGATCAAGGAGAGATGGGTATGAATTAGGGCACCTCTGCAAAGTTCAGCCGAATGCTTTGCTCTGTATCTTTATTTCAGTCCCTTATCCAAAAATTTAAGGAGCAGGTGGAGAGAAAGATTCAATGTCTCAGTAATTATTTCTTGTAGAACTAAAGATGTAAATAACAATCTATTGTCTAGAAAAAAGACATCTGTTACCAGAATTAAAGACAATAAAGTCAATGCTTAATTTCACAATAATAAAGGCTGATCTGTAAAAGTATTGCTGACATGTGAACTGGTCCTTAAGGGAAAAGTCTTTAAACAGTCTAGTGCATTAATCTTCTGAGTCAGTGTCTTGGTTCTCATCCCAGTTGAGCTAAAAATTACAGTAATGTATTTTTTGCTTTAGGGTGAAATCTTATTCTTCCCCTTTCCCTAAATTTAAACACATTTTATCACACATGTAATTTCCACACTTTGGATGGATTACACTTCCTTGTTTAAAAACAAAGAATCTAAATTAATGGTTAATATATCCCTTTTGTAAAGTTCAAAGACACAGAGATAAACATGTTTTCATAAAAGTAATTCTATTCTGGAAAAACAGACATTTTAGACACTTTTCTAATAGATATAGCACGGTATTGTAGACCTTAAAAACACAGCAAACTCCTTAAAATCCTCACTATATCTGAAAATATGTCAATGTCTAGAAGTATGAAAAGTCAACCTCAATAAACATGAAAATTAGGAACCTTTTCTCAATGTCCAATAGAAATCAAAAGCAAAACCTGGCAATGGTGAGCAGAGAGCAATTTTACATTGTGGAGAAAGACTGTAAAGGATGTGGCAATGCAATCCAGATTAGGTGATCATATATGTCTCACTGCTTTCAGTTCAGGACTTCAAATCTGGTTACACAAATAAAGACCGTGCTTCACCTGTGTACTGGTCTTGGCTGGGATAGTTAATTTTCGCCACAGCAGGTCATATGGTGCTGGTTTGGAATTGTGACTGTGGTGGTTTAGTTTTCTTGGTTTCGGTCTAGGCCTTCCCTGGTAACAAGGTTATAACTAAGGAAGTATTCCACACCATTCCTTCATGTAAGCAGCTGTATATAAGGTGAGGAGGAAGGTGTCCTCTCTCTCTCTTCCTTTCATCTGCTGGGGAGGACATCAGGTCTCTGTGTTGGCTTAGGTCTTATCTCTGTGAGCTGAGGTCTATCTGGGAAGCTGGTGTCTCAGCCGTACGGAGGTGGAGATTTCTACTGTTTCTCTTGAGGGAAGTTTTGGTGAGAATTTATTGCGCTAGTTACTTATTTGAGCTTTTCCCTGAGTTTACAAGTGTGTATCTCTGTTTTGTTTTGTTTTTACCCATTTTTGTCCCATTCCCTTTCCCTTTCCCTCCTTTTCCCTTTTGGGGTTGCTTTGGGGTTCTTCTTCTGTACATGCATAGTGGTTGATTGTATATAATTGTAATATATGTGAATATATATATCTACTTTTACTACAACTGTCTTTGGGTACTTTTTTTTTCCTTCTCTCTGGAGGGTGGAATCTGTGTGGACAACAGCTGCGTTGGGCAGGGAGCCAACCCAAACCTCCACAGTGACCCAAAAAATGCTGATAGTACAGGGATGTTTTGGCCTTGTCAGGCAGTCTTACAGAGCACCAAGGTCTTTTCTGTTCCTCACACCACCTGACCAACAAGAAGGCTGGATGTGCACAAAGAAGCTGAGAGGGGATACAGCTGGAACAGCTGATCCCAACTGACTCTAGGGACATCCCACATCACATGATGTCACACTGAGCCATAAAAGTGGGAGGAAGAAGGTGGAAGAAAAGGCACTTGGAGAGATGGCATTTGTCTTGCCAGGTCACCATAATGTGTGATGGAGCCTTGTTTTCCTGAGGGATGGCTAAACAGCTGCCTGCCCTTGGGAAGGGGTGAATTAATTTCTGGTTTTCTTTGCTTATGCACGTGGCTTTTACCCTCCCTATTAAAATGTCTTTATCTCACCTGTATCTGTCCTATTCTCTCCCTCATCCAATGGTGTGGGGAGTGAGTGGGTGGCTCTGTAGAGTGGTCATTATGTTTTAAGTGTAAACATATATCTGTGTAATTATAGATGAAAGGTTATAAATATATATATAAATAAAACCATGTCTAACAACAAAAGAAATGCAGTTACCATATCACAGTAGTCCTGGTTAGGAAGCCAAAATGATATTATAATCTGGGAATTTGACAATTTTTTTTTTTTTTCCATTTGAGGATAACTTGTGTCTGGACAACAGCAGAGATTGTCCATAGTAGTTGTTCACAACACCAGATGGTGAAAGAATAACAAACAAAGAAACAAACAAGAGTGGCACAAGCAGTGAATAGTTTCTTCCCTATTTCTGAAATCAATCTCCAATATGCATGGTCAATCTCATAGGAGAGGAAAAACAAGGTTTTTCATCAGGCAATCTTTTTGCCCTAACTTATCTGCCTCCTATGCCTGTCACTTTTAACTGTATGATTGATGCTGGGAGAGCTAATGTTGGCAGGTATCAAGCAAAGAAAGTACAGTGCCAGAACACTGGTTCTGATGAGTGATCAATCCAGAAAGTGCTCCTCAAAACCTGCTCCAGCAGATAGACTACAAAATCTCCTGAGGGTGGATGGCAAAACTTGCCATTAGGATCACAGGAAGGATGATGTCCCAGCAAATATCAGTCACGATAAGAAACACTAAACTAGGTTGCATAGAACATTTTGCTCCTCCTCTTTGTACACTTTTGATTAGCAAAGGCCCTTTTATGTAGTTTCCATGATAGTGCAAAACAAGGCCTAAGCAACAAAGTTTTTAGCTGTACCAATGCCCTCATAAAGTCTTCCACTGTACCAAAACAGAGTCCTTGGAAAGCTAAAAGAAATAGTAGATTGTTCAGCCTGTCATTCTGATGGCCTGAGTTATCCTTTCAATGACTCCTGGGAAAACTGTAAGAGTATATAAATATTTTGAACACAGCAGAAAACCATGAGAATTAAATCCATTGTTCAGGGTTTTTTTAAAAAGCATTAAAACTGTAGGTGTAGAAAATCCAATATTTACTTAAAACTGAAAGCAAAAGACAATACAATACTTACTCTTATTCAAGAGCTGGCAGATGACACTCTCAAACAATTGTTCATGACAATATTTTTAGAAGAAGCACATATTCCTGTTTGTTCAGGAATGGAGGAGTGCATTGTACCAGTACCTGGCAGAATTACAAGGAAAACATAATACTTTTCCAAATATTGAGTGTGAATATCTGGTGATTATCTTGTCAACAAACTGTAGACTTTGGCAAAGGTCTATTAGAGATGTAATTTCTGATACAACATTTCAGAAATTCCTTGAGGGAAATTAAACATATGAAAACCTGAATATGGAATGCAGTTCTCAGAACTTCAAGATAAAATTTCTGTACCCATGCACTAAATAGATTTATTTTAATCCTACATACTATTAGCAAGATGAACCACTCATTAAAATAACCAAACTTCCAAATTGATTCTTCACTGTGACCTCACCCTGATACTGAGTAGAAAACAATCACGAGTAAAATTCAGAAGTTTCATCAGAGATATTTCCTTATCTAGATCAACTAGGATGTGTCATTAGCAAAATTTTATGCTTGACAACCCTTTTGGTGGAGAATTTTTTCCTAATATCCAATCTAAACCTCCTCTGGCCTCTTTGTGGCCATTTCCTCTTGTCCTATCCTTGGTTATGTGCAAGAAGACACAGACTTCCACCTTGCTACAATCTCCTTTCAGGTAGTTGTAGAGAGCAAGAAGATGTGCCCTGAGCCTTCTTTCTCCAGACTAAACACCCCCAGGTCCCTTAGCCACTTCTCATAAGAATTATGCTCCAGACTCTTCACCAGATTTGTTGATCTTTGGACACATGGTGACCAATAACAGTCTAAAAGCCTGTGTTCAAAACTGTGACAGAGGAGGTTAAGGTTACTTTAAGACCACAAGAGGAACCTGGGAATCACCTGTGGTGTCTTAGTTGTGGATTTCGGGGGTTGTCATAATAAGATACTCCTTTAGAGCAGAAGTATTCAGTTTATGTAAGACACTGCTATAGCCCTGTAAGGTCATTTAAATTTTATTGGAACCTCTCAGCCTGAAGTAAATAGATAAACACAGGACTCTCCATTTTCATATTCACCCAGCAGTCTAACCTGTATATCAATAAGGAATCATTAAACCCAATAAATATGCTCATTTTAAACCAATGCCACTAAGAAAGATATTTCCACTAAAAAAATAAGAATTCTTAATAGGAAAAATAAGGATGCTTATTCTAGTAAGTTGTAGAAATTGATTTCTGAAATTATTTTCTTAACTCATATGATATTCTATGCACACAGGGACAGAGGGTCATGAAATACCTTATCATTACTGCAGTTAGCACAGTAGATTCTTATCTGGGATGCCATGACAGGCTTCTTCTACTAAAGCATGAAAAGTGTGCTCTTCCTCTTTCCTCCACTGGAAAATTTAATCAATTCATCTTTACATCAATGTAAATTATTTTCTCTATAATAAGAAGATGAGGTAGGCCTTAATTCATTAAATCAATAATTATTACCTCAGTATTAAAAGAATTTTAATAGATTTTATTAATTAATTATATTTTTAACCTTAGTGTTTGTTTATTTAGCAGTATTAAATCTGTGAACAACTTGATAAACAATATATTTTTCTTGTTTTGCATAGGAACACACACGGAATTTTAAAACTGCACTCTACTTATTATAATACCACAAAATCTGCCATTCCCATATGAACCATGACCAAGAACTTCTAAGAAAGGATATGAATAGTTACAGATGTGGACAAAAGTCTTGAAATTGAGGGGTGGTTAAATGGTGTATTAGGATCATCTCTATATTTGGAATCTCTATATTAAGCCATTGACTACCTTTATCACTAGATAATCAGTGAATAGGTCATTTCTTGTAGGGATCCTTGAAGCTATTGTTCATATTTTGTGAAGACAGAAAGCAGAAGGAGATTGACACTTCTCACACTTCATGGACTAATTTACAGTGACATTCTTTGATAAACAGAAATACATATTTATTATTTAAAATCCTAAAATAATAAAAAAAAATCATACCTGATTAACATCTTTATAACACTACTGCTGTAACAGCAGAACTTTATAAATACAAATAAATACAAATATCTAAAGTATTTTTTTCACACTCAATTTAATGAATGCATTTCCAATCCCACCAATATCTGCATTTAATTTCAAGACTGTAATGAATTAAGGTTTTATCTCTTATTTTATAACAGTTACAGCAGAACTGCTGATTTGAAAAGACACGTGCTCCACAGATTAATCCACTCTGTATATTCAGTTCAGAAAAGTTGATATATCTGAGAAGAGCTGTGAGTAGCTAACATACTCCACATATGGTTTACCATGTAAGCAGTGGAATTAGACTACAGGTTGCACTGCCATCCCCAAAGCATGTGGCAATTGAGAGTGGGCTGCTAAAGCTGCTAGAAAAAACACAGTTTAATTTGAGATTTCCTCGGACACAAAATGAGCTCCTGTCATTGGGTTACCAGTCAAGTGTTGACTTCTGCTGTTTGATGAGCCACACTTGACATAAGGAAAGAACAAGCAGGGATAGGTTATACATGAAGTTCATGAATCAAAAGACCTCATGGTTTGGGAAAGGTGGGATGTTGAGTTTCCAATTCAAACTTCTAGGAAAAGTTTTCATATATATTTGGGCATTTCAAAAGACATTCAAAGTTTGGAGATGGAGGGTGGGGAAGATGTGTGTGAAATGGTGGGAGTAGGGGAAGGAGGACCCATATTAAAACACTAAGTATACGAATAAGTTCTTTGCTCTACTCTTCAGTAATAACTTCAAATTTTAATTTATTTTCTTTTTACAGTGAGGTTAATGATACTCTAAAAGTATAAGTATACCCTTTTTTCTGGTATTCCCTGAAAATTCTGATTAAAAAAAAAAAAACAACAAACCATATAATCCTATACACATAATCTTTTTGAATATACCTAGGATCTAGTCATTGACTTCCTTCCTCACTTTTGTCAGCATTATTAGTACATGCTTATTTATAAAATTTCAGCAGAATGTTTTGCTGTAATTGGGATAAAAAGCAAAGAGGAACCAGTTGAGGCTACCACAGGTAATTATTAATTACATAACTAATTAGTATTACACCCCACAACTAATTACCAAAAGAAATTAATAAACACAAATACAAAACACTTTCTAAAAAGCTATTTAAATTCCAAGGATTTTGAAAGTCTTAAAACTTCAGGTTATGCATGGATAGTAGTTCTGACATTCATAGCCAAAATTACATAGTTGTAACAAATTTCTATGCACAGAATTTACAGGCTTTCCCTAGGGGAAAACAAAACAAAGCAAAACAGAGGTCCTAGAGCCAATCTAGATTGTTGGGAGCTTGATGGAGATGAGGTTGCTGCAGCTCCCTATTTTTAATTCATGATTTAGAAGCAAAATGAGGTCAAGTGGTGTTCCCATGAGGCATACACACAGATGCAACACATACACACAACAGGTGACACATAGATAGAGCCATTCAACACTCAAACACACATGGCATATACTGCCTCATTCTTCTCTGGCTGACCAGGAGGAAGGATGATTTGTAACCGGAAATATGCTCACATTCTCAACATGGATCACTCCTGTAACTTGCCTTAGACACTCAGTCTATCAAGTAGCCTACACTTGGTGCCATCTGTACAAACAAATCTGAGGGTTGCATCTCCCCTCCAGCTGCAAGTACAGACCTACTTTTAATCCTGGACATGCTGACACATCCCCACTGAACCAGTATGCTATTGATTCCCCAGGGCTTTACACGCTGAGAATATCCAGTAACAGTAGCTGGACTACCTGGAACTCTCAGGCCAGGCCCCCAGTGCCCAGTGACATCCCTACATACACATTATGAGCTCCCAGTAGCTGGCTTTAGCAACCAGGCTAACCAGGAGCTGGCTCCCAGCTCCCTGATCTCCTCTTGACTCATGACACAGAGTTGCAAACAGGGCTCTCATTAAACCCACATACCATACACTTGCTCCAGACTGGTCTGGACCTCTTTGCCCCTTCAACAACTGACTCATGAGCCTTCTGGTCTGGACTCTTGCCCTCTTGGATATCTGTAATCCAAGCCACTGATCTAGCTTGCTGGATACTCTGGTCTGAGATCCTGTAGTGATCTACTGGCATAGGCACCCGTGCAATATGCACACAGTCTGTTTTTTCCAGTTTGCTGCCACTGGACACACAGACTCCTTTGATTCATGGCCCACCTCCAGTTCCTCCACACGCCCCACATGCACATGCATACAAGAGAGAAGAGCCTTTACTCAGGAAAATAGCTAGAAATGAAGCATAATAAGACACAGGACAGACTGCTGATCAAGGATGAGGCATGACCAGACAATGGTGCTGAGCAAAGCCTGTTTGCACATGGCTGACCCCTTTTATCTTCTTACCCCTTTATTTCACTTGCTTTTCCCTCCCCAATCTATTTCAATCCCTCCCTTTCCCTTCCTATGGTCCTTTCTCTAAACATCCAAAAGTAAGTCTAAATAAGTCTACACAATCCCATGAATCTCTTCCTTGCATTCCATAATGTGTCCCATATGACTACGGAAGTAGCTCTATCATCCCAAAGGGTGATCAGGGCAGCGTTTGCTTTTGATTCCTCATGATAGGTTTCAGCTCTGGCATGTGGGGCTGAGGCTGTCCTGGGACAGCCCTGGGAAGAGCCCAGGCTTGAGTCTAATTAGGACAGGGGGTTTACTCTCCCTGCACTGCACCTCTGCTCCACTTTGGGTTTGTGCAGAAGACCCTTTTATCAGAAAAAACTAGCAAAGCTGTTGTGCTGGTTTAAAGGCAAACCAGCGGGAGAAATGAAGCCCACTCAAGAGAGATTACAAGTCAGAGTTACAATTTACAAACAAACAAACAAACAAAAAATTACAATAAATACAATTATACAGAGAAAAATTGGGTTTAATCCACAAAAACCCAGATGTATAACCCATCACCCTGGGACATGAACAGAATTGTTCACTCAGCCCCTGTGCTGAGTGCCACACAGTGCCCCTGAGTACAAAGTAAAAGGAAAGGAAAACCTGTTGATGAGGATGATGGTCACAGTCTTGTTGAGAGTGGCAGTCGTAGTCCTGTTGAGGTTCTGGTCCTTCTCGGGATCCAACAAGTGGTACAGAAATTCCAAAATGAAAAGATTATATATGCTCAGGTTCAGGTGGGAATACCCACTACCTCCCCCAGGGCAGGGAGTTTCACAATGGGTGATTTAACTGTGAGTCATGGGATATTTTTGGAATCTTTGATGGTCTAGGTTGTTGCAGCTGCCTATTGTGCCAGTCCCTAATAGCCCATTAGCAGACATGACCCCTCAGGCTGGGTATGAAGGTGCTAATAACTCCCCAGAGGGGAGTTATCACAGCTGAGTCATTGGTATGAAGATAGAAACACTGCCCCGTCTCCCAGAGTTCTTTAACCTGAGGGGTCAGGTGTGTCCTGGGCAGCTGCTGCAAATGATCCATTAATAGTTCATCAGAAATTACATAGAGGGTGTAGAATACACAGTTTTGGTTACACACACACACTGATTAACTGGTCCCAGCCACTGTAACTAGGACAGATGTTCTTCTGCCAAAACTACACTTTTTTCTACTTCAGAGTTTATAATTTAGTGCTGGGCCCTGATTACATTTTAAATGTATGAGTTCTATAATCTTGTTAAAACTATTCTAAACTAAGCTTCTAAAAATCCATAACTTTGAAGTCTTCAAAGAGTGAGTTTAAAACCAAATACAGGCAGCACTAAGCTAAAAGACTTCTTAAGGTGAGTATTCACACTAGAGCTATAAACACCGTGATAGCTCCAAGAATCTCCACTAATTGATCCTTAGGCTTCACAAACGTTATATTCAGTCATGAATGTTGGGACCTTCCTCTTTCCCTTTTCCCCTCTTTTTGTCCTTCTTTGTTGTAAAGGAAGTTTTTGCATGTCAGTGTAAGTTCAGAGGACATACAGATAAAATATAGTTAAGATGGAATTGAACAATTGAGGTATTAGGAAAAGTAGGTCACAGAAATGCTTACAAGTTCAGAAGAATATTTTTTTTAGAAAATGAGTCTTAAACTCCAGAAATTTGAAGTGAAATTTCATAGTGAAAAACTATTCTTCAAAACTTTTCCATCATTTCCAATATTCTACTTCTTCCCACTATATCATGCCAAATTAAATTAACTGCTAATCTACAATTATAAAAAGCCAACTTATAAAACCAAGAAGCATTCTCCTGGGTTTTTTTACTGTTTCACTGTCTATTTACCTCATTTTGTCATTTTCGCAGACTAAGGTATCAGAATAATATTAATATTCTAGACAAATATTAAAAAGCATTTAAGTTCATAAAATGTTATTAAATCCCTGTCAAAGCCTAAGGCTTGAGGAGTGAAAACACACTCCCAACTGCTTTTCTTATGCCATACAGTGATATAACAAAATTATTTCTTTCATGATACAGACTTGATACTGAAAATATCCATTATGATTCTTCACTGACTGAATCGCAGCTCCAGACTACAAGTTCCACACTGTTATAAAACTAAAAAATACAGGCCATTGCCTCAGACTGCCAAAACAGATGTAGAAATGCAAACCAGGGTTATATTTCTAAGTAACACAAGGACAGAGGGAGCTTGAGGACTGTAGCATTGATTAACCATAACTCTTAGTCATTAACATGCACCCAAAAAGCAGCTTTCATCTGTGCACCCAGGACTTTGCCAGACTGTACTCACACTTGTCCAGGTACGATGTGTACCAGCAACTGTTCATAAAACACTATATATGAACAAGACTGCATCAAGTTCCCCTGTCAGCATCTTGTGTAGTCCTTCAACATGTTCCTTTGGAGGCTTTGGACTCTTAGGCCTTTCTAATATGTGGTCACAAATTTATAGAACATTCTAGGTTGAGAGAGGCCTTCCTCAGGGGTTCATGGAGTTCAGTCTCCTATGCAAACCAGAACTAACCTCAAAGCTAGCTGAGATGGCACAGATACACTTCTCTTGTAATGAATGAAGCAAGGGTACACCTCCAAGTACCACAGAGACTAATGTGCACAAGAAAAGAAACTTAAATCCAAGAACATTAAAATGAAAACTATTTACACTATAATCCAGCACATTTTAAAAATCACTATTATTCCCTACAGTTAATTAGGGAAAAATACACTGCTATTTAATTTTTCCCCTTCAGTGTTAAAGCTTTGATAGGGAAAACCAGTTACAAAATTCAGATGAAAAAGTGTACTTTCTTAAATTATATTTCCTCACTATTGAGGACTACAAATACACACTAAAAATGTATAATCATATTAATATTTAAGATCATGCTCTTCAGAAATTCCAAAACTTGTAACCACTCCCATCCCCAGGAGATATTTTTTCTGTCTTTAAGTAAACCAATTTGGATACATTATACATAACTTAGACTTTGTGGAAAAAAGGAAAGGGTGGTGTATAAAGTTTAAGCATAAATATTTCAGCTCATTCTACTTCTTGAATCATAGAATACATTTTCAGTAAAATGGCAATACTGTAGTTTTATATATACAACAATGATAATAATTTATTGTGGTATATGTGTTGAAGCACACATTCAATTATCCTCCCAAGGCCTATCCTTCAGGCAAAACAATGCATTTAAAATCATAATATATTAGGCATACTTCAGTCACTTCCTAAACAGAGGCTTGAAAACATGAAAGAATGCTATTCCAGTTTGGCTGAATGGCTCACATCATGACATGATGAAGAATTAATTCTGTACACAGCAGGCTCACTTTAGTACTCAGCAAAACATAGCAACTCCTAAATTTCATAGTGTTAAAGCAAGAAGCAGGACGTAAAAGGAATCAAAACCAAAATTCCACACACCTGCATTTTGCACATTGTATTTCACCTACCAGATTTAATTAACTGCAACACATTAGTCAAATCCCACTGACAGAAATATAAAATACCCACCTGTTTTGGGGTCAACAGAGAAATATGGCTGTCCCTGAAGAATACTGTACACTACTCTGGCGCTGTTTCCATATGTGGGGTCATCTGCATCTGTGGCTGTCACCTGTAGAACAGATGTACCTGTATACACAGGAAAATAAAAATTAAGTGGTAATAAATATAATTTTATTATAAATATTTTCAAATGCATTTTTGTAACCTCTACAGTCCTTACATTCTACAATTGAGAGATTAATAATATTTTCTATTATCATCCTATCATATTTTTAAGGAAAACTAGTTATACTAATTTGTAAAAAACCTTTTTGTCTTGCTCTCTATATGTGTGCATTTAAATTAACTATATGCATACAAACATAAATAGTAACTACATAGCATGCATATTTATGCACGTTTACACACACAGCCCCCAAACTTGTATACTGACTTCTGAATAACTCAAATTTATGGACTTCAGGATTATCTTCATCCACAATATAAATTAATGTTGAAGTATTTAAAATAACTTGCATAAATGGTCCCATATCAATAAAAGATGCTAACGGAATAAACAATCTTGCTATTGGAAGGTATCAAAATCTCAAAATTAAACAACTACTAGAACCTTGCTGGAGATTCAAATTAGAAAGATAAGGAGTAAAAGACAATTATTTTTATGTTAGTAATAAAAAACACTAGAAAAATAAAATCACAGTTTCTAGTACATCACTAGGCAGGATAAGTTAAGAGCAACATATTTTAGAAAATAAAATGCACAAATACTGCACAGATAGAACAGAGACAAGTGATATTACTTTTTACTGTATTTTTCAAGATGCTTAATGATGAGTCTTTTTTGCTATCACTGCCAAACACTTCATATAAGAAACGAGTAATGAAAGATTAAAAGTTAACAAAGGTTCAGCCTTCATTCTGCTTGTTTATCCTTCTACATACACAGCTTTCCACAGGCTCATTTGGCCCAGCATTAAAATACCAGAATAACAGCAACAGAACAGGCTGCTCTCATATAACTCTGCATCTAAAAGCAGCTTCTCAGCTAAATTAACCACTGAGGCAGCACCTCCACTCTGGGGTGTTCAATTTCACATTTTAGTTGTGAAGAGAGGTGTTTTTGAACTGAAGCTCTTGATCTCTTCTACTTGTTGTACTTTGATTTGCCTCATGAAACAGTTTCAGAGCATGCTAACTGGATGAAACTAAACCAGGAGAAGGGCTTTAGCAGCACATCTGATTTATTCTGACTGCTAATAGGCACATAGTCTCAGAGAACAGACAAGAGCAAATCTGAAATAAGATTCCCCAAAACATATGGTGGAGCCATCAGTTCCTTAGTTCCAAATGTTTAGCCTTCTAGATCAATTTCCATTGCACAGAACTATTTGTTAATGTGCACACCCTCAGCATACAGTGTATCATACAGTGAAACAGAAGTATCTAAAATTATGGAGTCTCCTTTGAGGTTCAGCAAACTGAGCATGCAAATCTTCACATATTTCACTTCTTCACTCTTTGAAAAACTCTTGTGCCCCACTAACTTGGACACCAAGAGTTGTTGTTTTTATCTCTACTGGAGACTTAGTAAAATGTATGGCAAATGTGCCTGCATACTTAAATATAGTATTTTCTGATCTCTGAGAAGTTCAAATGCATACAGTCTCATAGATAAATATATTCACAAAGCAGATGTAAGGATACCTTGATGAATTTGAAGCTGGAAATTGTAATAAAATCAAGTTGGAGCTGGAGTCTGTTCATAGTTATTCAGACATTAATGGTAAAAGTAATTTACTGTATTTGTATTTATGTGGAAATGCGGACAAATAAGAATTAGCTTGTGTATTTTTCTTCAAATGTTCTAGGAATCTATTCAGCCGTATTTATTTGCTATCTAAACTTAGAATAAGAGTTCCTGCAAACCACATCAGGTCACTTCAAAGAACACACAACACATTTCTTCCCCTGTTCTATAACTTACTGAAACACAACAATTATATATTTCTGTAGCCCAGTTTGCCAATAACTTCTAACTTGAGATGAACTTGCATGTTTCAATCTTGTGGAATCATTGAAGTTTAATAGGTTACTGATAAACAATGTTTTTATTTTATTTTTCTAGTTGCATACAGCAAAACCATATCCGTTGGATACAGTCAATCACCTACCAGAGTTTGCTATCCAGAATGCTGGGCAACTTCTGCACCTTTTTATCTATAGATTTTCCTGTTTCCAGGAAAACAGTTACTACCAGGGTGAGCTTCCATTAGCACTTCTCCCCAGAATTCTAGAAAATTGAAATGGATTAACAGATTTTGGCTATTTCAGAAGAAAACATCAGAAATACTGAGATTTCATAGTTCTCTCATTCTCGGGAGACTTCCTTCTCCTTATTTTAAAAGGTGAGAAAGAATCTGAGTGCTTGTATTGCTCATTGATGTGGGACAAAAGAAACAGAACAGTGAAAGGCGATATCTCATGTAAGCAGCTGACAGGTCATTATAGCATGAATGGAATGCCATTGTACCTTAAAATTTGCCACAGTGATTTTCTAATACAACTGTACCTCTCTTCCAAGATACACCTGATAATAGTAATTTAGTATTGAATAGTAGCAAAGTGTTCTCTTTCTACCTAAAAGAACACATAGAATCACAAATTTTAACTCAACTTCCCACCCTACCTCTCAAACTCTTATTCAGTGAAATGTAGCACATCAGAAACTTATTTTTTTCACTATCTTACACAATCATGTTCAGCATTTCATAAGATACCCCCAAACTGGCCTTTTGCCTATCTCTTGCCTGATTTTCTGAGCATGGAAGAAAGGCAGCTTGTGAAAGCTGAAGGTTAGAATGCCTTGCAAGCAAAAAGGTAAAAAGGGTTTACCTTCCAGCTACTCCTTTTAAAGTTAGCATCATTCCAGCTCATCAGAATGACAGACAAATCACAGTTTTGAATACATTTGTATCATTTAGATGCAGCATAATTTTTTGTTGTTGATATACGTGTAATGAAGGATTTAGAAGTATAAAGCACAGCTGCAGTGCTATTTTAATTGTTAACAAGCCTGAAAAAAAAAATCTAATACAAAAGATAAGGGTCTAATTTCTCCAGAGACCACAGGAGAGATATGAACATCAGACCCAGAGGCGTACCTTCCATTCTTTGCTAAATTACTGTGAAAGTCCCTGTCAAGAAAAACTCAAAATTTTGCTGTTGAAGCATTTTGGCACTCCAGTTAGACAACAAAAAGGACTTTTTTCCCCAAAGCAGAGTCTCTGCTTATTCAGAGTACAACTACCACTCCACATGCTTTCCCACACATTTCAGAGATTATATATTGGCAATTCCGTGTTCTTAGTTAATGCTTTATACAGAACTATAAAACATGCCTCTATGCTCTGAACACCACTTTTTAACCTTTGCCTTTTTTCTCTTTTTTACCAAAAAAAAAAAAAAAAAGGATTATTTAATTGGGGAACCAAACTGCAGGGTTTTTTCCAAATAACTTCTTCTGTTTTTCTCTTTTTTAAAAACGTTTGCAATAAATTTTTTAATGGTGTATATATCAAAGAAAAGCTGAAAGGAAATACTTTGATTTGTCTCTCTGAAGACAAATTTTTAATGTTTAATGAGGTAGTTCAATAAAATGTGTCTGTTGAGAATGCAAATCTGTATGCATGACTTTCCATAGTCCCCTGCACTGTTAAAATCTCAAATGGATCAATATTGAAGAAAAATTAAAAGAAATGAAAAGAAGGTGAAGTTTAATGGACACAAGGACTTCTTGCCTAACTAAACTAAATCTTAGTACTGTCTTAAAAACACTAATGAGTCAAAAAAACGTGATTCAGTTTCACAATGTGGGAAGTTAAATAGGCACTTCTAATGAAAATAATTGTATGAACAAGAAGAATATTGTCTTCCAGATTGTCTATAACTATTACCTTAGCACTAAAAATTTAATATGCAGAGTTCCACTCATTTTTCAACTAACAATTAACACAGTCTTTTACTGATTACTGAACTCCCTTTCTCACACTTTATGTCAAATTCTCTAAATTCTTCAAATTTTGTTTAATGTTCTTTTCAAGGAAAAAGATTTTAGCCAGGGCATCTTGTTCGGGACACATACCTAGAAGGCCTAGAAACCTTGGAGAAGCTTCAAAGAAGGCATGTGATGCTGAAGTTGATGTTGAAGAAGGAAGGGGTCTTGAGACCTCCGACTCAGTTCTGGGGAGGCGTGCCAAGGGGCTGACATGAGAGAGGTTCTGGGGTCAGACAATTTTCAGGTTGGATGTATCCATTAGATATGATAATTAATTAGTGTTATAAAATTTGTAGGAGTTTTATGCTGTATTGTGCACTAAGTTATTTAGTGTACCTTAAAGCGCTTTAATTAAAGACCCGCTCTTTATTTTATCTATACTAATATTGTCTCGGAAGTTCTTTTCTTCCATTTTACACATCAATTAAAAAATATTATTTCCTCTTAATTTATATAAAGATGACTTTCATAAACCTTAAAAGAGACCACAGAGCTGTCAATGAAACTGATTTTTACACTGCAGAAGAAATAATTGGTTCTTGAGCAACTTTTAGGGAAAAGGTTCAGTGAAGGCAAGGAATGGGTGTTTTCTTTCATCATTTCCAGAATAGTACATAAAGCATAAACTATGTTCACTTTGTGTCACAGTGAACACTGTGATCTAATATGTGGCAAAAAAAAGAAAACTTACCTGTACTTTTTTGTCAGTGAGCTAAAAAAAGAAAAGCCATAAAGGTCCTACGACTTTTACAGCTAGATTAAGAAAAGTTCAAATTGTGGGAAAAATACCAGCTACCATCTTGTGGAGACAAACAAGAATCTGCTGCTGAAAGTAAATGTAATGGAGATCAAAAATATCGCCACTCAGCATGATGACTGTTGCAGAGACATAGTAACACTTAAAGGTCATATTGATTGTGTAAAAACCATAAGGAATTTTTAAAGTACTAAAGCATTCTTAGAAATTCATAAATTAACAACAAGAAGTTCAATTATGTATATATTCCACAGCTAAAACATGTCATAAAACATGTCATTACAGAACTAGTAAAAGTGACATAGATATCTCCACCATGTGACACAAAGAATGTATCCTCTGGAAGCAACAATAGAATTAGCCTTCTTGAAATTGCAGACAATAGAATTCTTTCAGTATGCAACAAATACAAATGAATCAGTAAGAGAAAAAAGAAAATAGTGATAATAAATTTACAATGAAAATATAATGTATACCTACAATACATTGCCTGTATGATGGGATATGGAAACCCAGTTTTATTCACAGAACACAAAATCTTTGCAGAATAAATATTTTAATGATTTGCCTCAGGTACAACCAGTAAAGTATTTTACTTATAAAACATATCCATTAATGCTTTATTTTACCACTATTTTACCACTGTTTTACCATAATCTACTGTGGTTTATAGCCCCAAATACCACTCCAGACTATCTATCCAAATTGTTCTTTGGGAAACAGTAAACTGTATAATGTAGTTGCACAGTAATTCCAGATTCAGATTACTGCAGAATTATGTCTAATGTTTATGTAAGAATGTTCCATTTTGAGAGGATGAAAAAACCCCAAAACTTTTATAAATAGAATATAAATAAAATTAATTGTATTAGCTAATTTTGATTTTGAGGATAATATTGATCTCCTTTCCTCCTATGAGAAAATCTTTCCTCCTATGAGAAAATAAAAGGCTTCTAAAGGGGAAGGAAATAATCAATTAAAATGGTCTTCATTAAAGACAAAGGAACCTGAAGAAAGAGAACGATGGAGTTATAAATTTTTTGAGATGGTTGATAAAGGAAATTAATTTCTCATTAAGCCAGTCTGTGGTGTAATGAGAGGTAACTGAGATAAAAGTTTAGATGCTACTGAAATGAACTGCAACTCTAACAGTAAAGCTTTGTGCCACAGTGATTTATCAAAGACAGTTGAAGAGGTTTTAAACAGACCCACAATGTCCTTACTGGAAGCTCTATGTACCCACGGTAGTAATTCAAACAAAGGTGTACTGCTTTAATAGTCCTGGACTTATGACATTATTCACAAAAATACTGCCATTCTGTACTTACACAAATTTTTGTTGGAAATTCCTCTATTAGAGGAAACCTATAAACTAATTTGAACACCAGAGAAGTATTAAATAAATAAAACTGATTGCATAATGCAGTACCTCAAAGAATAAGACTATCTGAACTATGTAACCAGGAAAATCAAAGATCAGTACTTTTTTGAACTTCTGTTCACTTTATTAGGAACTTAAATAAAGATAAATAAACATGTGCCTAAAATAATTTAGGAAACTATCATCCCTTTATATTTGTTTAATTCTGTGAATGGCATAGACTGCTGCTGTAGACATAAAAGAATGCCATAAAGGGTGCAGTTGAATGAGGATATATGAACACTTCTTGTTTTTAGAATGCAAAGTACCATTTGCACAGGAATGTATGTTAAAACATTCAAGATTGAGTGACTCTCCTTTTACAGTCGGTATGCATGTGTGTACTGTTTTCTTAATGTGACTGTCACAAATAACATACAAGGTTGCATTTCATGTCCTCTTTTCATCTCTTCTTAGATGCAGTATCTTTAACATACAGTCAATGACACAAGAACGTGTTATAATGTGCTATAACTTTGACAAACAGTATGTGGCATTTTCACTTGTTAAAAGATTGTTGAATAGAACAGGTTTTTTTCCTTACCCATTTCAGACATCTCTGGCACAGTAACAATGTATGGTCCATCCGTAAATTTTGGTGCATTGTCATTGATATCCTGCACTTTGATAATAAACTCAGATTCAGGCTCAAGTGGCTTGTTCGTCCGTCTATCAATAGCTTGGGCATGAAGCACATAGTGTGTCTTCTGCTCTCGATCTAGGCTTTTGGTTGAATGGATGTCTCCAGTCGTGTCATCAATAATAAATATAGTCCCTGCTCCTTCTCCAGTGAGAATGTATTTGACTGATCCATCACCTTTGTCGGAATTGGAATGCAGCTATAGAATAGAAACACATAAAATAACATAAAAATAATTATTACATTTCATTAAAGGTTATTGCACATAAGATATAAAAACTATATTACTGTTAGCATCCTTCAACTTAGTTTCTACCCTTCCCACCTCTTCCCATTATTTCTCATGTACTCTTTCTGGCAGCCTAATCATTTTGTTCAGGGTTATTTCCATCCAGCACAATTAAATTCTTAAACTGGAATTTCTTCAGTTCGATGTCCATTCTAGGAAACTTCCCTAAGTCAAGAATATTCTAGTAACTGGGGTGGTTTTTCTTTTATTTAGTTTAGGCTTTAGTCCTTCTAGTAGTTATTTTACAGCATTCATTGCTAGAAACTGTGTCTTAAGCATCAAACTGGATGAACTCATACTGAAGATTGGTTGCGTCAGTGGTGGTAGTTCTGTCCTACCACCTACATTTTCTTCTGTGGTTCTAAGGACAATGACATTTACTGTGAAAGGAAACTGCATAGTGTGCCAGTGGCAGATGTCTGTGCAGGATTATTCTATCCGGCAAAAAAACACAGGCATTTTCTTTGGGTTTTGTTTCTTTTAATTAGAAAAATCAAATCATTTGCTTGTATTTAAATTATTCATAATTAGATAATGAAGTTTGACTGATATTTCCAGCATTTTCATTGTTCATCAGACACACTTTGTGCTATGAAATACTCATTAAATATGTTATATGCCTCCTTGATCAGAATAAAGCTCTTATTTATATGGGGGGAAGGGTGAAGGACTAGCCACCAAGTACACCAATGACATCATGAGATAACATGAAACAGCTTCCCATTAAGTCTCATTGCTTCTAACCAAACTTAAAGAACTGTCTGTTTATATTAAAAATGAATATGTGTTCTCTGATAAGGAAGGGTGATTTTTATATAAATTGGGAAGTTTTGTGTGTTTTTTTTTTCTTTGAAATGACTTTGAGGATTTGAGTATTTATGGAGAGCACAATTAAAAGAAAGTGAAAATGTAGAAATGAATAGCCTCAGGTATTCTGCAGTTATATTATGATGTTAAATCAGAAGGGAAACTTTCCAATTTTGAGAAGACACTCATCCTTATCCAACTGCCCTGACCATTTCTCAGTATCTGCAAAGTGTCATGACTAAGTTTTTATATAGAAAGAGCAAAGCAGAAGCAGAATGACAAATATTTTTAATTAAAGGAATACAAGGTGTTAGTTTTCAGAGACCTTTTCATTCTCAGTTCAAAAACCACTCAGGGCTGGATAGAGAGAAAATAAGACTTGTAGGATAGAAAACATCTTTTTCCTGACTTAAAACATAAGATACAGAAGTGCTGTTATTCTCTCACACACTACTTGTAACTTTTTTCCCAGACTTTGTCTTGCGTTTAAAACTATCAAGCTTGCTGTGCTGGTTTAAAAGTAAACCAGAAGGAGAAATGAACCAAACTCAAGAGAGATTACAAGTCAGAGTTACAATTTACAAAAAGATTACAAAAAAAAATACAGTGATACAGAGAAAACTGGTTTTAACCTACAAAAAAACCCCCAGATGTATAACCAAGCACCCTGGGACATGAACAGAGTGGTGTTCACTAGCCCGTGTGCTAAGCACCACGTGGGTCCCTTGAGTACAAAGTAAAGGGAAAGGAAAACCTGTTGATGAGGATGATAGTCACAGTCTTGTTGAGAGTGGCAGTCGTAATCTTGTTGAGGTTCTGGTCCTCCTCTGAATTGGTACAGAAGTTCCAAAACCAAAAGATTATATTTGTTCAGATTGTGGTGGGAATGCCCAGTACCTCTCCCCAGGGAGGATGGATGATTCAGTTCTGTGAGTCATGGGATATTTTTGGAATCTTTGATGGTCTAGGTCATTGTGGCTGTCTATTGTGCCAGTTCCTAAAGGCCCACTAGTAGACATGACCCCTCAGGCTGGGTGTGTAACAGGAGTTATCACAGCTGAGTCACTGATGTGAAGACAGAAAAACTCCCCCATCTCACAAGGTTCCTTAACATCCAGCTTGTAGCCTGAGGGGTCAGGTGTGCCCTGGCCAGCTGTTGCAAATGGTCCATTTTTAAAAGGTCATCAAAAATTGCACAGAGAGTGTAGAATACACAGTTTTGGTTATACCCACATAGTGATAAACCGGTCCTGGCCCCTGTAACTAGGACACTTGACATTTGTAAAAATACTAAACATCTGGTGCTTGGTGGAATTTTTCATCTTGTGTATTAAATCCATGAAATTATCGTGTTGCACATAATTTATATATTGTACTGTAGGATGCCTTTGGAAGGTGAAAACTAATAAATTTAAGATTTTCAGTTCATATAATATATATTTATCTGAGCCACAAGAAGATCTGACTGAATAACCAAAACAAAACTGGGTCATCACAGTGAATCCTTAATTCTTGATTTATTGTTGGGATATTTTTTGTTTGTTTGTTTTGAAAATAGAAGGAAGGAAGAAGTAGAAAAAGGGTCTGTTTGTTTTGTTTTGCCTTTATAGGACAGCAGAACTGTCTTACACATTTCATTACAGTAGCAAAATTAATTACTTCTTATCCTTAGAATAACACTGTATTTTATTAATAAAGGAATAATTCAATAATAAAAAATGCCAAGAATGCAAACTTCTTATGATATAAAAATGTTCTTTGAAGTGATTTTTTCCTGAAACTAAGTAGTAGCAGATGTTCTGGTATTCTAGCCTAGGTTAGCTCGTATTCTAATTTTTAAGACACCATCAGAATTGTTGTAGGCTCCTTTTGTGATAAGATAAGCCCTAAGTGCTATTGTTTGCAAATGCTAACAGGAATATGACAAATTTGCTGAGATTATGAAGCTATAAGGAGCTCAAAATTATTGCAAATTGAAAAAGATCATAAGAATCTCCATCCTACTTCTCTCCTTTTACCTCTACAGGAATATATGTAAAAGTATATTCAGGTATACCAAATAGACATCCCAGAAAAAAAAATCATTGCGTCCATAAATGGAATTATGAAAGTATGCACCAATTAAAATATTGGTTACATTGCTAGGTAAGAAATACACAGAATAAGGAACTGCTGTAGAAACCCCAAATGTCATCTTAGACATGGCATTTGAATACCATATGGCAGAAAGGTGTGCTCACAAATTCACTGTGATGCCATGAAATGCATGGACCATTTTGAAAAATTAATAACATTAGATAGTTTTTGTTGTAAAGAAATCTACTTGTACTTGCCATCAGTGAAGAAAATACAGGTACATTTTGAGTCAGAGGGTTTTTATATCTAACAAGAAAGGAAAACTAAGAAACACAAAGGATACTAAGCTGATTTCACAGCCATCAAATCATATATTAGTCCTGCTAAACACTGTGTTACCCAAAAAACTTCAACCAAAAATGCAGGTAAGAATATCATTAGAAGAAAATTATCTAGCTATTAATAATCACTGAAAGCTTTCAATTTACTACTGAACCTTTTAAACTGCAGTTGCATGACAACTAGTTAAAACAAGTAAAAGCTAAGAGAAGCTCCTGCTTCCTTACTTCCTGATATTTCTTATATTCTTTGAAATATAGCACTTTGATTTTTGCCTTTTAATTTCTAATGCTGGATTTTAAATTCACATAGGGGGATTTTATGTAGAAAAAGGCCTTTTCCTCTGTCAGTTGGCTTATATTTCAATTCTTACGCAAAGTAGATTAAAGAACTGTTTGTCTTCTTTAACTCTTCCATCTCAGTACAAATTGGTCCAAGTAGAAAAATATCAAGTTTTCTCTCAAACACTTATTTGCAACATGTTTTGTGCTGAAGAGAGCCCCTGGGAATCCCTGCTTAAGACAATGCTTACCACATTAATGAAAGATTCACGTACTGAGCATGGCACATTTCTCTCCTCTCCCTTCATACAATGAAATTATCTCCATAACAAGTGGTTTATTCCACAAAAGCATTTCCAATTAGAATAAATGCAATTCACCACCTAGGTTACAAATACATGGCTTGGGAGAGTGTATTTCTGTAACTATGTCTATAATAATTTATTAATGACATCAAGGGAGCAAAACCTATCTGGAAAATAGTGGACTTTCTCTCTGCTTGGGACCGATGTAGCTATTTTTCTTACAGATTAATTTGACAGAGATGAGGATACCACTAAGCAATGCAAGCCAACCCATGTTCCGTTCACCAGTTCAGACCTACCTTGTGTGACCTTTAATCTCAAACCAGATCCCTAGAAAGGGTGTGGCCATTTAATTTCAGTGAGATGCTGCCACTTCTGCAAATGACTACTGTAAGAACATGTATACACTATAGGATGAGACACTCACATGATCTAGCTATGTGAATCAATAGCTTTTATAAACACAAAATTTGGTGTTACATTTTCCTCTGCTCTGTTGGTCAGAGACAGAAAGATACAACATTGTGTGAGTCTCTTAATTTAAAAAGAAATACAAATGCATTGCAAACTGAAACATGATTACTCATAATGTTGAGATAAGTAATAAGCATTGAAAAGAGATGCAAGGGATGCCAAACATTAGAACACAGTAATCTGATATCTGTGTGAGAGGCTTTAACTATGATTATGAAAACATTACTGAAAATGTTTTTCAGTAGATCTTAGTTTCCATGATAGTCTGATGATTATATATTGATCTATGATATTAACTGTTTAACTGTTATTTAAAGAAACTTTCTTTTCCTTTAATTGTTCCAACTTGCTTTTTTAAGCAGTCTCACATTAGACCCCAAACACTATTTTAAAAATGCCTTTGCAGACCCATACTTTGCCGAGAGACTTAGTGCAGCATATACTTACCATTTAGCCCTCTCTAGCCTCCCAAGGCTTCCCCCTTCCTGCCCACACCTCAGAACCTCATTGCAGAGCTCCAGGGGCCCCAGTCCCTGGCCCAGCAATGCTGCAGCCCAGCTGCTCTCCAGCCCCAGCCTTGCCCTGCCTCCATCAGCCTGGCTCCACCTCCAGGGAGGTGCTCAGTGCCTGGGTCTGGGGCTGCCCTGGTACCCGAGTGTCCTGCTTCTGGCTGGCCCAGTCATGACCTACCTGGGGGCGTCTCCAGTATCCCAGTATCAGCTCCTCACTCTGTTGATCCCTGACCACAGCATCTTCAATCCCCTAAACTCCAGTCAGTGTAGGCTTCTGAATTCTATTTGGAAACGTGGTTTCTATCCTAACTGATGGGCTGGCCTCTGCAAACATTACTGCTGATTTGGTTATGCTTCTAACAAGAATATATCTATTAAATACTAAATCTGTCCACAACCAGAAGCTGACAGAGTTGTATTTAATTTTCATCCCCTGTTGGTCAGTATTTCTGTCTTTATTTCTCTGAATTTTTTAGGGGAAAAAAACCCTGAAAATAATAGCGTATGAGTATATGTGGAATGTCATCTTTATCAACCCAGTGGGTTACACTTCTTGACATATTTACTAGCAAGTTGCATTCAGAATAATTGATGATGGTTCCTCGGTCATTAACTAGCCTATATTTAGCAGTTTATGACTGATTTTGCAGAATAGCAACCAAGGTGTTGTTGTTTTGCTAATACTTCAACATTTTTATTCCATCAGTCCATTTAAATGCCTAATTTTATTTTAGTATTCCTGCAGAAACTGTAGAGGGGCTACATTAACCAAAGGCATGATTTGAAGAGGTATACCAAATATTTCAATTAACTTATTTTCTTTATATTCTTATATTATGAATCTTTAAATACCTTTTTTTATGCACCAGCATATTAAATCATGTAAAATGAACGCACAGATTGAAGGCTAATTTCCCAAATAGTACAATTTTGTTAGTGACTGCAAATTGATCAGGTGGCTACAGTCTAATCACAACCCCAAATCTCAAGTGGCTGCTGCTTAGTTGCTGGCCTTATTCACTACCAATCAACTTCATACATCTTCATTGTTCTAGCTAATGCTTAGCCACTTCGTACATCCAAACATTTAAACATACATACTTGTTAAGCAAATGACCACGTATAAGCAGAAACTACTAGACAATATAGAAGCAGGGCCCAAAGAAGCACACCAGTACGTACTACAAAACCAACCCAAAAATTGAGGAGAAAGCCAACAACCTACTTCTACTGGGAACATGGAATGCTAACAACTCACAGTGGTCACCATGCTCCCCTGCGCTTGCCTAAGGAAAACAAGATGCAACCAGGAAACCATGCATGACCAGAAGAGAAAGAAGCCTGGATAGGAGGGGTGATGTGTAACTGCTTCCCTGTTTGAATTCTTGATATGTTGTGTGGGTGGCATTTTAAGCAGACTAGGTATGACTTTTATAATATTTTAATTGGACTACCAACAAATTCTTCGATATGGATATGACATTTGTGAATATATGTTTCTTATGAAGAGGTTCCCTTACATATACGAAATTCAGATCCAAGGTTGATTTGAAAAAATCAAGAACTGTTACGCTAATCTAAAGAATTTAATCAGAGTAGAAGTGATTATGTACATATATTTTGAAACAACTGCAAATAATTAAAAATTACTGCTGATAAATATTAAATGACAGAAATAATATGCATAGAATTCCAAAATCAAAATCTAAGTTCTGGTAGTGACACCAGCGTTATGTCTTTTGAATAAAATATTGTCTTCTGTTCAGAAAGCCCCATGTTCTTTCAAGGAAAGCAGCAGAACCTCCTCTTCTTAATTCTCTTGTCTATAAGTTTAGATTGACAAGAGGGCCCCAGCACAACACTACCACAGCAAAGTCTACCCATGAGTGCCCAGCCTAGAGGAATGACTCCTTTCTCCCCTATGATGTCACTAAACCATGCAGAAAAATATATTTCATGCTCTTTAGACAAATTTATAAAATAGAGTGGTCTTCAGTTTTCAGTGGCTCCTCACAATTATTGTCACCAAATCACACTTTACAATTAATAAATGCGTAATCATGGAAATAATTTAGATTCCTAGATCCATGTAGGAGTCATGTATTGCAAGGGCAGAATGCTATTAAGTAATATAGCATCAATGCATGCATAAACTCCTTGTTCATACACATTGGAGTTAGACTTTTGGCTAGCATATGAACAAACCTAGCAGAAATGTGGCCTAGATCTTGAGAATTATTTGTCTGAATTTAATAATGAAACATTAATTTAAAGTCTAACTTGCATCTCTTGTAGTTTATCTTTAAAAAAAAAATTAGGATGTTTTTTCTAAACAAATGCAAAAACTAGTTTCTATATATTCTGAAATTCTATAGCCTCCAGGAGTAATTTTCTTTATGGCTTCAACAATCCACCTCCCCATGCACTTTTCTCTGGGAGTTGCAAAGATCAACGTTTTTTAAAGTTATCACAACTGGATGGACCAGAGTCTGGTTTGGGGCTTTTAAAATATGAATTGTTTTCTTATTTCTCAGTAAATTTGGTTCAGTTCAAGTCTGTGAAACTCTTAAAAACCTCTAAAACAAATATGCTGTGTAAATCGTACTTGCTGGAAAATAGTTTCTATGCCCACCATAGCATTTGCCCAAGTGAAAGATGTTTGAAATGAAAGCTTACTGCTGTGAAGAGAGTTCAGGTGAAAACTTCACTAGAGTGGAATTGTTTTTCTTCTACATAGATTTAGACACATATTACACTGAAAGAACAATTTTGGATTCTATTTTTCTTAAAAATATATAGTGTTCTTTGCAAGCAAAATGACAGTTTTATACATAAATGTTTATTGTGGTGTTTTAAGATTACTTTTTTTTTTTTGGTCATTTGCTGGAGTCCTTTTTGTATAGAGAGAAAATAGAAGTTAATGTTGGCCACTTGTGGCAGCTGTAGTACACCTGATACTGTTTCAGAGGTGATTGCTTATGCGCCTGCATGCTTCTGCCATTACACACTTCTGAATAGCTGCAGCAAGGGAGCGGACTTCAGATAAACGCATCTTGCAAGAACAGATGTTTGTTTGCTGCAGTGTTATATGGCGAAGTTAATACTGTTTTAGTTGTGTTTTTCCTGGATGATTGCAATCCAATTATTTTTCTTCTCTCTCAGAAAAGTAATTCAGCAGATGGGGGCAATTGTGATTCTGTATTTTCTTCCTCTGTTTGACAGGGGTGTGGAATAGTTTATTCTCAATTTGTGGAAACTTCTAAGGATACAGTTATCTCCCAGGCTAATGATTCCCTCTGAAAATTCCATCAAAACATGTGACATTGCCCAGAGCAGTGTCTTTCATTAAAATATATATTATAGCTCAGACCAAAGGAAGCAAGTCTGCAGCAAATCTAATGATGCTTTTACTGCATAGGCACAATGAACATTTCAGTAGTATCAGCTAGTCCCTGAGTGTGCACCATCCAGAAAAATTTTATATGTGATTTTTACTACTAATAAGTTATTGTATCATTTCTTTTAAATGATTTTTTTATCTGCATAAACATCAAAGGAAGTCAATGTGATTGCAGTTCTTATTAGAAGATTAAAATATTTTTACTCAGTATTTTAGTGTTGTACCATTAATTCTTTATACATATCTACATTTTGATGTTTTTACTGAGTCATTAAGCTGTTCTGCACAACAAAAGTAAAATGCTACACACTTTTTTAATATATTCTTCCATGCTTTGTTCAAGCTCATAACTTATGTTTGGGGATAACTTATTAAATTCTGACAAATAATTCTCAAGATCTAGGCCACATTTCTGCTAGGTTTGTTCATATGCTAGCCAAAAGTCTAACTCCAATGTGTATGAACAAGGAGTTTATGCATGCATTGATGCTATATTACTTAATAGCATTCTGCCCTTGCAATACATGACTCCTTTCTCCCCTATGATGTCACTAAGCCATGCAGAAAACTATATTTCATGCTCTTTAGACAAATTTATAAAATAGAGTGGTCTTCAGTTTTCAGTGGCTCCTCACAATTACTGTCACCAAATCACACTTTACAATTAATAAATGCGTAATCATGGAAATAATTTAGATTCCTAGATCCATGTAGGAGTACCATAAATTTATCAAAATTTCGATGCAAATGCCTTGATGATACCCTGTTACAAAAATAAGCCCTGGCTACACATCATCGCCATTGAAAGAAGAATGTTTTGTTTCAGATTGTGTTACTAAATTATAACAAGAAGGTGTTATGTCAGTATAAATCACTTCCAAAAATCTTGCCATTCCTACAAATGGGCACAAGCACACAATAAAAGTGCTTCAGTTCACAGTACTACTCTCTGGCATGGGCCCTGCAAACCTCTGTTTTACTTAGACCACTGAAGCACTGCTTTGTTTGTAAATGCCTTGCCATTCAGCTGCACAGTCACAGATGTGTTACACCTCAAAGATTCAAAAAAGTAGTTGGACATACCACTATTATAACTTGCATTATCTGGTGAAATAAGCCTACTTTCCTATGAAAGGATGTTTGCTTAGGACACTGAAAAGGTCAGGGTCAGAAAAATGGTAAGTGCATATACTCTTGAAAAATACCCAAGAGATACAAAAGTTCCAGGCCTGGAAACTCACTGATGCAATTAAAATCTATTCTTCATGGCAAAACACTGTACATTTGTGACAATGATGGAATAAAAGCACAGTTACTGTTTCTACACACAGTTTCTGCAGACTTTCTAGAGGGGCTTTTGACTTTCATGTCTGGTGCTTGCTCAGTCAAGCTACTCTCATTGCAGTGTATATATGTATATTTTTTTTTAATGTGCAGAGGCAATCAAACTACTTTTCCTTTCCTTTTGCAGTATAGAAGGCAAAAAGGGAACACATTCATAGGGTCTTCCAAAAAGAAAAGACATATATGCCTTTACTGAACAGGAATGCCAGCCTAGCGATTATTTCAGGTTTTTCCAAATGAGAAAAAAATTATTAGTTCTCTAAAACCCTGATCAATGAATTCTCTATTACTGATCCCCATGCATATAGCTTCTCCTTATTTTAGTGAGAGTGATGGAAACAGCTCACTGGAGCACATAGCTGTAAGTGTAATAGTACTCAAACCCTCTTTTTGAAAGTACAGTTTATTTATTTGTTTGATAGTGCTACAGCTAATACTGTTTACTCTACAAAAGATCTGAAGACAGCACATTAATTTTTAAGCTCTGGAAAAACAACTCTGCTGTGTACTTATGTGATATTCTCAATTAAATCTTTTTACTTTGCTATTCCTAAACAATATTTTGAAGATAAAAATTAAAAGTGTCATTTTTCTGATGTAGTATTTGTGAGCCATGTAAAATCAACCAGAGGAAATTTTGTGCCAGGGACTTGATTACTTACTCAATTACAAAGTTTGACTAGGAAAAAAAATATTATGTGTAAAAGATCAAGGAGAGATAATTAATTTACCAGCTTCCTTTTATCCCATCCTTCCAAATATCTTTCACACATTTTTAGTTTTGATCTCTTTGAAGCTAATTTGCTGAGAAATTTGTAAGGCCATGGAAAGAAAACAGATTAGCTACTGTCCAACGGCTTCTATTTCAGGTGAAAAAGTTGTTTCATTCAGAACAAACTGAAAAGAGCCCACTACCATGTGTCATCAAGAACTGCATATATCATTGTTACAAAAGGATTTTATCTCCACATTTTTGTGAGCTCCATATTAACTCATGTTAATGCATTTTCCAAGTAAAATAAATGCATGTTTTCATTATTGAGGGGATTGTTTTCCTCATTTTATTTGTTGAGAGTTCTTTGTTATATACTTTTAAACTATTAGAAAGTGGTATCACAATATTGAATATCAGAATATTAGTTTACTGGGGTCTCGATTTACTGCTTATATGGTATTAAACATAATTTTCTGGTTTTGTGTTTGGAATGCCATTTAATCTCTTTGATCTTGCCTACAGCTTTTCTTCTTGTTGGGTCAAATTTAGATTTGTAAAAAAATTGTGTGTAGAGTTTCCGTCACAAATCTCACAACTGATCACTCTTCTTCTGTACCTCTCTTAGAAGAAATTATACTTATGATACTGTTTTTCTGACCATATATACTTTCTCCTTATAAGGCAGAACTTTTGCTGTTTGCTAGAAACAAAAAGTATCAGATGAAAAAGGAAAAGAACTCTAAATCGTCATGTTGAAGAAATGTTTCCACAAATTTAAAAGATCACCTGTGTCTCAAAATCCATTGATAATGGAAAATTGTTGCTACTTTCAACATCTTTGTTGTGTATGTCAGAAGAAGGTTCATGATTATAGCAGAAGCTCATCTCTAGCCCTCTCCACAGATATGTCATGTACTGACTGCAATAAAGAAGTGGCAAAGGGCTGCTGGCTGTTAGAACGATCACTATGCTTTTACAAGTAGGAATAAAGAAACAGAAATGTATTGATATTAGTGAATGGCAATGTAAACAAGTGTTTTTAGCGTGCTTTTTATGGACTGTCATGAAAGCTTTCTGGATCTCGTATGGATGGAAACGGGAAATTTAAGAATCTTTTTTGTGTATTTTTCTACTTCACATTAGCATTGTCAAGAAGAAATATAATTACTGAGCTCAGGGATTTTTTAATCAGGTAATTCCTACCAATGAGCACAGTTTTTCAAAGGGGTACTGTGCTACTGCTTCTGTACTCTTTCTAGAGTTAACGATGATTCCCATCAGTCTGTACTGCCACTACTGCAAGGTTTGGATTGTGAGATGTAATAAACCCCTCTTTTTTTACATTTAGTTCAGTACAACTTAGGGACAAGTAAAACACAAGTTCTGAAAATGTTTATAAATCAATGTTACATCACAATTAATGATTGACTGGCATTTTGAGGTAACAGCACTCCTACAGAGGCCTGGTGGAACATGTAATCTGCTACTTTTTCCACATGACAATGTAAGTCCAAGTGCTTCATGTATCTTTTCTGCACAGTGCAGATAATTTCCATCCTTTCATAGATAACATCCATTCTTCATTGTGACTAACAACACACAGTCTAACAATGAGGATAAGAAAGTATGCTAGACTTTTGAAATGGCAATCAAAAAGCCCTCCAAACTTCCAGAATCTCTCATTTAAATTTGAAACATAGGTAATTGTTCCTGTGTTAAATCCACAAATTGTCTGTTTCTAAAAGCAGCTGTGATGTATTTTTCTATACAGGATATAAAAGCAGTATCTGCAGATGAGACTGTGATGTAAATTGTGCAACATTTGACATTCTAGTATTAGTCTAGTTAGAGCAATAACTTTTATATTAAAATTCTCTCATATGTTAAAAGACATGGAAAGTGTGCTGACAAATCAATACTTTAATATTAAATAAAACTTTCTTCTCAAAGCTCTAAATTTCTGAGTGAAAAAATACTTGTATTCTTTGCTGTCCATTGTAAAGTCACATATGATTGATACTTGAACTTGTTTTCATTTTTCCATAGGATAGATATACCCTGACCATGGAAATATCTTGGAATATAATATGGAATTTAACACAAGAAAAACCTAGTTGAGAACTACTTTCTTCCATTTACCCTTTGATAGTGTTCAACAGAAAGCATTTTAACAAAGCAAGAGGCTCACTGATTTCTTGAAATTAACAGTAATATAATCTCCATGTTACTTTTAACACCAAATTTAATTTTCTGACTAAACAGTGTCCTATGTACACCATCATCTAATTCAAATAGGTAACACTAATGTTCTTTTTCTGTACATTTAAGGAATCCCAGACATGGTGTTTCATTTACAGCTATTTCTTCTTAAAAGAAGGGATAAAAAGAAGTTTGTTAAAATTTTATCTTTTTTCAGGACTAGTATTTTAACTACTTTAAATGCCACAAACATACTATTCACACTTTCAGGCAATATATTCCTTTAATTAGTGTTTCTTATGTGTATGCTAAAATACCTATATAGATGTCCTTTATCATGAAAATTTTGATTTTTTCTTCCCAGAAATGCTCTGACACCTTCTCCCCTCTCAAAAAGCATTCAGGCAGAATAGAATTACAACCTCTAAAGCCACTGGCTGGCAAGAAATCGTTAGGTGCTGTGGGAGTACAAGATTGCACAGAACGGAAGAGAGACCATGGAGTGACTTGACGAGACCGAGGGATCAAGGAAAGCTGCAAGAATGAGCTATCTTGCACAAGAGAAAGTTTATTGCCATATATCGGGTTGTTATGGGTTTCCCAGTTTATGAATTCCCTCATATTATCCCTGCTCCAATTTAGACAGATTCTGCCACAGTGGAGCTTTTATCTCCCTCATTTACCCCTTGTTGTTGTAGCCCTTCCCTGTTTTTTCCTTTTCTGTGAGAGGATTTGCATGCTCCTCCCAAAACCCCACCCCCTTTTTGAGACAGTTCCATGCCACCCTGATATAAGCTGGAGCCACCTTAATAAAAGGGCCACTCCATCATTCCACCATATCCCTGCCTGGACTGTGCTTTCTCCTTCTTATCCCCACAAGGGCCTCATCAAGGTGCAAATGATGCTTTAAAACAATGTTTGTAAAGTGTCAGGGGCAATAATATAAAAATAGTTCATTCCAGGAAGCCATTAAAATGACCATTAATATATGTATCACTAGACATTCTTTCTATCAATACAAGAAACTCAATACAGAGTAGCTATACTCCCCTTTGGATTTATAGTTTATTCATTAACACGTTTTCCCTAATAGACTGTTTCCTTTTCATATAAGGAGCTCAAGAGGAAGTGCCCATACAGCCTAGCAGAAAACCCAGGGGTATGTTTCCGATTTCCCAGTGTCTCTTTTATAACCTAATTTCACCAGTACTGGGAAGTTCAAAAATATTTACTCCTTTTCAGAAAAAAAAAAAAAAAAAAAA
>VWZF01002279.1:353642-483127 GCA_013396755.1 Sclerurus mexicanus | reverse complement strand
AAAAAAAAAAAAGAAAATAATAAAAACTAGAGCTTGGAACTTCAAACACCCACTGAATATAAGCTTTCACTTAGTCATCCTAAAGTGAGCAAATATTACTCATGTTGCTAAAATCTGATTTATTCCATGTAAGGACTAATCTAGAAGGCTGTTGTGGGAGTGGACTTACAGTATCAGGAATGGAAGAAGTCATGCCAGAAATGGATTTGTGAAGAAGATGAAGAAGCCAGCCAAGATGCCCCAATAACTGAAGTTTTCACTGTATTGTAACGTGGATTCCCTGGTTTTTTTCCCCTGAATCACCTTTCTTCTTCCCAAAACCCCTTGGGAGAATTCTTATCTCCCTACCTTAGTATGCAGGAATCCTTTCTTGTAGAGCTAGGTGAAGTCCCCTTATTGGCCCTTAGTTAATCCCTTCCCTATTGGTTGTTAAACCTATAAATACCCGGGACCATGTTGAATAAACTCTCTCTCTCTCTGCACCCTCTCCGGTGGTCTGTGTGTGTCTCTCCCATGGGACATCTTGGGGACCGCGTGGGCAGGGGGGGAGCAAAGGGGGAGCATCCCCAAATCAGCTATCGTAGGCTGTTATGTTCACTGGTGCAGTATAGCCCTAACACAAAAATTCATGGCAACAATGACTACTAGTTAGGCAGCAGAAATCCAAATCTTATTTTGATAAGAGGTCAACGTTGTTTTTTTTCCCCTCAAAAGATAATTTTAACATTGTAATCAACTGGAAATATGTTTCTTCTGACACAATGTTGTACTCTCAGAACTAAAGAAACCCAGATAAATATTGAAAATATAGTAAATATCACATTCACTTGAAGGCCTGCTCAAGAAAACTCTGGATAAAACCACAAATTTCTTCTGCTTCCCACCTCTTCTGTTAATATAAATAAAATCTCTGTTCAGACACAAATTCACACCTTGGAGTATTTCCTGTGTGTGCAAGAGGAACAAACTATGGAATAAATATTCAGCATCAAAACAATGCTGATGGTAGGAGTAAAACAAGAAAGATTGTATCAAAACTCTTCCTCTGTAAATGCCAATGGAATGTATTTTGTCTTTCCTAAAAAGGATAAATTCATGAGTTGACCTAACTTACAGGAAAAAAACCCCTACATTCTAAAGAACAGACATTTATTTCCATTAGAGTTCAGTAACACTAGCACTCAAGAAGTTTTCTTTCATTTTACAGCAACTTTTTATCTATCTGGCTTACAATTAATTCCAAAAGAAGCTGTACTAAAAATGTTGCAGATGTCTTGTCACATGTTTTGTCACAGTTTGTAGGAAATTTGCTTCAAAACTAAATTTTCTTTCATTATTGAATGCCTGGCATTTCCTACAGATGCATCCATACAGAGCAAGCCATGCTTACTGATGGTCAGGAGTAGGTAGCAAAAATTCATGTTCACTAGAAAGAAATTTACTGGTTTAATGTCAGGAGATCAAAGGGAGAAACTTTCTGAAGTGAAGACCTCAGATTTTTTCAGACTGTAATTACCTTTTTTTTTCTTTTTTTTTTTTTTTCCCCATAAACTGCAGGTGTTTGTTGTGTTGAACCCTTACTCCAAAAAGAGAGAAGTCCTACTTCTCAGCCCAGGATATTACATCCTTATTTGATCAAACTCTTCCCTCAACTCTTCAGGCTAGCTTATATCCCTCTATCTTTCAAAAAGTGCCATCAAGGCTTTTCACTTTCTCTCCTTTACCCTGTATTCTCCTATAACCTGTAACATTCACATTTGTATGTTCCATGTGCACTGCAGTTCCTATAATGCTGCCTCCAACAGCATTCATATTGAATGCTGTGATGCCAAGGACACATGAAAATTTCTGCCATTTAAATTTTTTGCCGAATTATAGGGAGAATTTTGGGAGGATGATTAGTTGCAAAACTCTGCAGCTAATAGAGATATAGAAACATATATTAAACAGGAGATTTTCTAATAGAAAAAAATTCAAAACTAAAACTGTTTGCTTTTAGACTTAAGGTAGCCAATGTGGAATTTTCATTAAAGTAAATAATTCAAAGGAGCTCTCTGTCTCAGGGCCAGTCGTGTTTCAGCCTTTCCTAAACACATTCAAAGGCTACATGGGCGGTATTTTCAGTTTAAAAACACGACCTGCCCCTCCCCACCAAAATATCCACATTTAATTCTGCAAAGGCAGATATGCACCTTTTTATGTATACAGCACACATGCTAGCTGAGAAAGATAGTTTAGAAATACAAATACTTTAGAATACTTCATTTCGTCTTTTCTTTTGAATGGGAAATTAAGACAAATTTCACAATTCTATGTAAATTTCTAATCTAAACAAACCTTCTAGCAGTCAGCTTAAAGCACATGAAATGGCTGTGATAACAGCCTTGCAGAAAGACACCAAGGACATGGACATTTAGTAAAGGATGAGTTTGCGTGCCATTTATTTCCTCCCTGAAAATGGTGCTTTTAGTATCATGCTGTTATTCAAATTAGCATTTGAAGATACCACTTGCTTGTGAAATTCTCAAAATGCTCAAGGACAAGTGAAGCCTTGTGAAAGCATAATTTAATTATTGATAAAAATCCAAGAAGGGGTTTCATAGCCCATAGTACATTGGGATTAGTACACATAGATACAGATTAATTCCATATATGTCTTACAATAGTAATGTTATAACTTTACTTCTGCTGTGTCATTTTACTTCGTACACTATACACACACCTCATGCTATGTTTTGTGAGTTTTGTATTTTTTTCTTTCTCATTTAAAATAATTATTTTTTAAGTTTTATTTGATCTGAAAACTGTCCTAATGTTACTTGACATTAAACAACTAAATTTCTTTCTAGTGAATATGAATTTTTGCTACCTACTCCTGACCAGCAGTAAGTATGTCTTACTCTATATGGATACATCTAACAAAAGATTTTCAGCTAGCTTTCCATTTCTGTTCCAGTATGTATTCAGTAACCAATGGAAGACTTTTTTTTCAGACTAGTCTGGTTACGAAAAGCATTCTTATTAGTCCAATTCTGGATAATCCTCTCCAATAACAATAACAATATTAATAATAAAAATATTATTCTTTATGGTAGAGGTACAAATTTTTTCACAGCTGTGCTCCCCTGACTTATGCAAAAGAAGAAGAGAGAGGTGATATTTCAACACTTGAGCTGGTGAGGTATCTAGGTTATCAGAAATACTAACTACTAACCAAATGTTCAAAATACTTTTTTTTTCTGACACTATATATGTTCTCCAAGGAGCCTCCGCATGGAAGAGATATCTCTGTACAAAAGCTGCATTGGCTCAGGAGCTCCAGAAAAACAAAGTCAACTGGGCCCTGAAATGTCCAGCATGAGCCCTACCACACCAGGGGATCTTGGGACATTTTCTGATATCCTATGCACTTAATAACTATCCACTTAAAAATCATGCTAAGATAGATGAACATTTCTATCTGATTAGTTCTGGCTATGATTTCACTTTAGTTTGTGATAATTTTACTTACTGCCCTCAAACTTCCCCACCTTGTTCATGTAGTGTCAGTAGTTAATATACAAGAAAGTCTGACATGGACAATTACCTTACACAAAAACAAACAACCAAAAAAATAAAAAATAAAGCAATCGCCCCCAAAATAACAAAAGCCCATCACCAGCCCACTCCCCGAAAAAACCCCTACATACAGTAAAAAGTGAAAGCATGAAAGTAAATGAATGAACAAATGAACAAACGAGTGAATGAGATAATGTGAAAGAATACAGATTAAATGAAACAGAGTAGACAAAACTCTGTTAGAAAAGGTTTAGTTGTAGCTGATCCCATCGTGGGCTATCATTATGGAATGAATTATCTCTTGAAGTTTCTTCCGGACCTAAAATTCAATGGCCTTTTAAAATGCGTTTTAACTATTTCATGTATAAATCACCTCCTTCTAATCTGTGATCTTGCCTTGATTAAGGACAGTTATACAAGTTGAACTCTATGAATAAATTAAACTCTAACTTTTAAGGGTAGCATTTATAAAGGGTTGAAAACGGGTCTATTTTTTTTCAGGGAATCATCATTTCATTGTACATCAGCAATACTTAATTTATCATGCAGACACTAGTGCTGAAATACAACTGCAACACTTTTTTCTTGAATTAAAAAGTCTGCAAAAAGACCCAAGCATCTTGTAAGAGATTGTTGGTCTATTCAAATTTCTTAAGATGTATAAGGCTTGGCAAATAACAGGTTTACAGGTTTATTCATTTTCTTCTATTTCTTAAAATAGCTATTTATTATTTATATTATTTATGTTTAGGGTTAATCCCATATGAATAATAGGTTTATAAACAAAAATAATATGTGATCATACCACTAATGTTAATGTTTAGAGCATTCATCATGTGTTAATTACTCATCTTTTTTAACCATATATATATATATACACAAAACAGGACAATATTCTGGTATACTCTGCACACATTTTATACACAATAATAAGGTCTTCAGAAGTTCATCACTTCTGAGAAAAACAACAAAAGCTTTTACTGAGGTGAGACTTAATTATAGAGAAACTTTTAAAGAAAATAATGTATTTTGAACTCATAAGCTTACATACTTATTTGTTTTATGTGTCTTTTTATCTCTTGCCCATCATTTCAACAAAGTGGTGAGACTTTCCCAAATGTTTGATGATCCTCCCATTAAGAGGATCCATTCTTCCCATTCATTTTTAAGCAAATCATGACAAAAAGTTCTTTCTTTTTTGCAGCTGCCAAGCAGGACAGAAAGGAACAGTGTGAATGCTTTTGGACACCTCTACACTGATGGATAGTCTAGAAACAGTATTTTATCTTTTTTTTTAAATTATTTATAAAAGGGCAATGTCAAAACTGTGAAAGATAATGTCAGACAGTAGGATTACTCAACCAATAGATACTATTGAAAACATAACAGTACTGACTCCATTTAAGTAACGATCCTTTCCACTGTTCTTGCATTCTGAAGATCTCAGAGAGGTGACAGTGTGATTTAAATTAGGATCATTCATTATGGTTCATAATTGCAGAAAG
Organism: Sclerurus mexicanus; assembly: GCA_013396755.1. Lineage (NCBI taxonomy): Eukaryota > Metazoa > Chordata > Aves > Passeriformes > Furnariidae > Sclerurus > Sclerurus mexicanus. The sequence continues at coordinate 478,064 of VWZF01002279.1, read as the reverse complement.
TAATTTAACAGCAAATAAATGGTGAAGGCAAAATTGATTTGAAGCCTTACCCTCCTTTCACAGTCCTGATGCTTCCAGCTCTGGCTGTCAAGTGCATCTCATGAAGTTCTCTTGCACTTAATTCTTCCTTGTTCTTTCTACCTGTTTTGTGTAATGCCTCACTACTGATCCATGCTGTGTTCCTGCTGTCCTGAGCTATGAGACAATGCACTTCTTGCACCACTCCTCATACAGTCTGATACCTAAAAGTCTCCTTAGGGACATAGGAGTACCCTTTAGCAGTGTGCTCTGCTGTTGCACCTTCTGATTTCAGATTCTGCCTCACTCCACTTCCACCCTGCCCTTAGAAAACTATATAATTCCTCAAGGCAGAGGAAAAGAGAAGGAAAAAAAAAAGGTAATAAGTAGTTTAATTTCTTTTAACATAATAAGCATTTGTGGAAACAAAACAGGGAAAAAACAGTAAGCAGCCCAAATATAAAGAAATGAATGCACAAAATGAAATATCTCTACAGAAGATAATATTCAGTTCCAGTGTAAAAAATCTGATGCCTGAATCTGACCCATAAAAATATTCTTGACATCTTTGACAAGAAAGAAAACAAAACCGAACAGTGAAATTTTTACAGAATACAGCACTGGTCTTCTTGTTGCACATTTCTTATTAGTTTAAGCAGGAGAAGAAAAACTCCTATGATGCATATTTTATTTTCCAGTCATATAGATAAATTTAGAGCTGAACTGGGGCTCATTTTATCTCCCTCATATGGAGGTACAATATGTACAAACAAACGTCTTTAGTGCTCGATTTCCCTCCTTGTCAGGAAACTAAGTTCACTGTTAAAGGCACTTACAACTCACTTCATCAACAAACATGATGGTTAATTAATTAACCATGTGTTTGTTGTATGTCTCACGTGCACAATTAATCCAGCCACATAGCTTCCCAGTGTGCCCTCCACTAGGCATTCCTCCTCTACAAAATGGGTGAGAATTGTCCCCCTTACACTCTTTGAAACTCCCAGTGGATGAATAACAGGTTCTTTTATCCATTACCTCACCCTGATTCTGCTATCTCCACATAACAAAGACCTATCAAACAAAAGTCAATTCCAAATTTAGCTTCTGATTGTCAGCTGAGTGCTAATAAGAACCATAAACCATTGCTGCAATGTTCAGAAAATTTTCTGAAGTCAGTCAGGGTTCTGCAAAATTCCCAGAAAGTCAAAATAATTATTATGAAGCCCAAACCTTTTGTAGTTTAATTTCATTTTTCAGAACTCGGACATTTCAGGTTTGCAACTCTTAACTTGAAAGGCAACAAGAAAAAAAAAAAAATCTAGGCAAATATTAGTGATCTGCCCATATGGGAACTTCATAGGAATTATAAAAATTTTTCTCCATACCCATCAAAGACAAGTCATCCATTTTATTCTCACAGATGAGCATTTTAATTTGTTTCAAAACTCAGACACGTCTTATATAACTGATACAAAGCCTAAAAATATCTATATTCTTGAAAAAAGGGACAGAACTGAAAACACTGACCCAAATCAGGCAGCTTTCCAAAAAGTGATAAATATCCTGAAGGGTGACCAGACAAGTCCACTGTAATTTTATGACTGAAATCTGGCTGATCTGAGATTAATCTGTACAGACACTGCATAGGGGCCACTCAGGCAAATTCTTTCAACATTTGCACTTTCTCTTGCTCCTGCAAACTCTGTTCTATATTTCCAATTCATTTTTGCTCCACACATTATATTATTCAATGACTAACAGAAGAGAAACCAAGTTCTTCACATGTCATCTTATAACCACATAGGTTTCCCTAAAGCATCTTACTGTAAAAAAGCAGATTCATATTCTTCCCCCTGGGAGAGCTTCACAGACTAAACTCATAACTGGTTTCTGTCAGAAACTCTTCAGAGGGTGCATGAAATAAGACAGCAACTAGGACACAGACTTCAACATACAATTACATTATATACAATTCCCCTCAATTCTCTACAGATGTGGCAAAACCATCAAACACAATTTAAAGAACAAATCTAAGGATTTCTCTTTTACTTCAGCTGAGAATCCAGTCTGTGAAATTCAGATTATTGTCACATTAGCATGGTTTGCTAGAGTTTTTCAGAAACTTAGAGTAACCACATAAGCCTCTTTAATATGTTAATATTTCATTAGATATTATTGTCAGATGAGATGCTACACCTACTATCTAGTAAGATGCAGATCTCCAACACTTCAGTGCTTATGTTCTGCTAAAACAAGAAAATAGAGATACAGATTTCTCTCTGCAAAATATCTGCACATAGAAGAAGAAAACAAGGAAATGGTAGGTGCAGAGCCCTCTTTTACACTGTGTGACTACTTCTTAATTATAGGCTTCAGTGGAGTGACAAATATTTCAGAGCAAAACCCTGCTTGTTAATTCCCTTGTTTTTTGTTCTTGGTTTATGCCTTCAAACATATTTGAGTAGATACTGGCAATAAATCTGCATTTGTCTGATATAAAAATATTTGCCTGTTGTGGTAACACAATACGGGTTTGTTTTTTTTAATCAATAAATGCTAGGATGGGGATAACTGGTTTCTTATTATTTGCTGAACTATTCTTAAAACTAACATTCAGAAATGGGCTGTGAAAGTGAATTAAACGAAATCTCTCAAGAATCTTTGGACCCTAGACTGTAAGCAATACAAATCAAAATAATTCACATTTTTCCTATCTTGCTCCCCATTAGCAGTTCATGCAGCTGTAATACATTAATGTAATATATAGTCTTGAAACATACATTATTTTCCTATTTGCTATGTTTCAGAATGAGAAAGGGTTGAAAAAAAGTGCATTAAATAGCTTTCATTTAGCTTCTAGTGCCCACATATTTACACTACTCTGTTCACATATTATTATGATCTTTCATAAATTGCCACATGGAGCTGAGTTAATGTAAAGATTGACTCCCCCTTTCACCTCCAAAGGATCCACAAGGCTAGAACAAGTTGGTCTTTAACAGTAACAGGAAAAAACAACACAAAGAAAGATTAGAAGAAGAAAATGCAGTCACAAATTGCTGGAAACTGGGAGCTTCAATGTGAGAAATTTCTGTAAGTGAAGGTAATCCAGCTGAATAATGAAGACTAAGGAGAAAGTATTTCTGCAGAATCTGAACAGATTCTAAAAAGTTTGCCTCCACTTCCTTAATAGTACCACTGATGGGGGAGGGATGCAGGTGTCAGAAAGCATAGTAACTATTGACTGGAAACAACACAGGGGAATACCAGGAGAAATGAGGAGCATTTCAAATAAAGATTATTCAAGGTAAAACAGAAGGGCTAACAAACTGGAACACTCTCCCGCACAAAGAAGATTCCTTTTGTGCACTTATTATTCAAGAGACAGAAATATTGCATACAACTTTTCTTGGCGTATGAGTACCGTCATTTAGATGTATCCAGTTTAATAAACCAGTAGTGCACATAGAGATGTGTTTAGGGGACCACATCAATGAAGACAGTTACTGAATAGCAGTGAGTTTTAAATTCTTAGAGGTTTTTGGTTTGTTTTTGGTTGTTTTGTGTTTTTTTTTGGGTGGCTGCTGCTTGTAAAAATCGTGAACAGAAAAGAAGTAAAGAATATTTTATAAAAAAAAAAGAAAGTCAACTTCATGGTGGGTCAACCTCAGCTGACTTCTACCGCCAAGCTGATCTCTCACTCTTCCTTGTTAAGAGGACAGGGAGAAGAGGAGACAAAGAAAAGTTCATAGGTCAAGACAGGAGACCACTAACTCCTACAACACATTTAACATGAGAAAAATTAATTTATTGGAAATTAAAATAGAGCTGGACATTGAGAAAAATATACAAAAAATTTAAACACCTCCCAACACCCTAGTTTTTCCCAAGTTTGCCTTCACTCCTGACTGGGTTATCTTTTGTCCCCTAGTGGCCCAGGGGGTGCCCAGGCCTTCCCCGGGGCTCTCTCCCGCGGGGCAGCCCTGGATGCTCCACACAGGAGCTGCCCTGGCACAGCCCCACTGCCAGCACTTTGACACGTAAAACCAAAATGAACAACAGATGAAAGGAAGGATCAAGGCTAGATAGGAACAAGGCCGTGTTTCCCCTCAAAAAAATTTACTAAACCATTTAAGTGAGAGATGGCAGTTCCACATAAAATGTTGGTTTCATCAGTGTTGTCATTCAGTGTACAGAAGATGTAAAAGCCACAGAACACAGAACTTGGCTGCTGCTTGTAAAAATCGTGAACAGAAAAGAAGTAAGGAATATTTTATAAAAAAAAAAAAAGACAAGTTTTTTTTCTGAGTTTTTCAGTCCATAACAATTTCAGGAAAGATTAGATCACCTTGATAAAATCATTTTGAACCATTAATTTAAATAACAGTCTCCACACAAAGAACTGATGTTTTGCAATATAGACCTGACAGACTCTATAAAGCTTCCTTACAAAAACAGTCATCACTTTGACATATTAGATTCAATGTAATTGTGTTGACATAAAAGAGCAAGTTTCTTCTTTGTGCAATTTTATGTTGATTTAAATGAAGTTTAAAAAGGTAAACTCTTTATCCTCTGTCCTTGGAATAGGACTGAACTTCATGCTTTTCATGTATGTTCATGCTTTTCTGTTTGTTTGTTTCGTCTGTCAAGTCCAAGTGCCCTTGACAGTGCTATGCTTCAGGAGACCTTAGATATAGCTGAACACACTAGAAGAAAGTCATATTGATCAGGATGATGAAAGCACTCTCTTCCCTTGACTTTGAGTTTCCCCCAAATAACCTTTGAATGTATAGAGATTCTACTTAAAAATCCCCAAACAAGCAAACAAACAAAAAAACACAAAAACCACAAACCCAAAAAACAAAGAAACTCCAAACACAGAGGTCCACAACATTTTATAACTTGTAGAATTCAAGTAGCATGCTCTCAACCTTTTAATATGAAACCAAACATTTGTTGAATGAAGGTTGAATGGAATCAGCAAAGAGGGGCTGTCTGTGCCAACAGAACTTCAGACAAAGCCATTGCACATGTATGCATTTTTATATTGAAAAGCCTTTGGGTTGGCAACAGTCTTGAATTAGCTTTTTGTAAAAAAATACAGTAGAAAATGAGGTGGCTAACATGATATAGGACCATCTAATATTGTCCTATACTGACATCAGGTATATTATTTAGGTTGCTACTGCTACTACGTTTTTGCTAGGTGTAGAGGAAAAATATTTTATATAAATACATTATTTGTGAAACTAGCAACCTAAAAGGTAGAAAGTGTTATTTGAGATGTTGCTTTTGCTGCTTATGCCACTTGCTTATCTTCTTACAGAGGCAGGGAAATGGCAAACAAGCCATGTGCACAATCTTTAGACTATATCATCTACCCTTTCCTTTTAATTTTCTCTATTATAAAATAAAACTCCTTTATTATCAGAAAAGGAAATTGGAACTATTTCCTTATGTGTTGAGTGCTGAAACATCTAATATGCTTTCCTTTATATAAACCTATATCATTGAATAGAAGTATTTTAATCTTAAAACTCCACTTTTGTTTTTTCCTTGGCATTTATTTTAAAATAAACATAATTTCCTCTTACTGTCCTTAAATCAGAGATGTGAAATTCTCTTTATATGATCGAGGAAGATTAGATTCACTGCCCTGCACTAGAACCAACTTACTGCAATGACATGTCACGTATTACTTTGAAAAATAATTTTGAATGGTAAGTCTGTTATGCTGTACTTATGTCTTCAAGAATAAAATAATGAGTTAATAGAAATACTACCTTGTAAATCCAATATAACACCTAGGATTACTTTCCTAAGCCAACTTTCAACACAATCATTTCAAGACATATTAAAAGCTGTTACTTTTTCCTTTCCTGTATTCACACTCCTTTCCAACTGTTCCATACTTCCTTGTCTCCCACATCAACAAAAATCTGAAACTGTTTTTGAATTAGATATAAAAATGTAAGAACTAAAAAAAGTGTCACTCCATTTACCCCCAAAATTTTGGAAGAAACATGCAGTTGAAAACCAATACAGATCTGAATACCTGAACAATGGTTCCCATTTACCCTTCAGAGGACATCTAAAAGTGGATTAAGAGGTGTACATTTGGTATTTCAGAGATCCAAAGGGTCCCCAGAGAAATTGTTAGTCTTGTGCATTATACTCCTCTGCTATTCCCTCTTAACAGCATGACTCACTCAGCCTCAAATCCACACTGATCTTCCTTTTATCACTGCTTATTTACTTCTCTCTCCAAAGTAGAAAGCACAGCAAATGTGTAGTTATGACTTGCTTCCAGTGCTACTGACTTTTAAGAAATATCCTTTCAAGAAGGAGCAGGCCTTCTGGAGAAAGCAGTGTGAAGGTTCAAAAGGAAGAATGTTATAGACTGAAACATGTAGTGTTTCACTTCTTTCCTAAAATTCTTTGTTATTTTTTTTCCATATCCTGAGACATGAGCTATCAAACCTAGAAGCATGCAGAAAGTGCAAGAGAAAGATAAAGTATATCAGCCATGGAAAGTGAGAAATGTTAAAGCTTTCAGTCCTATAGCCCAATTTCTGGATTTCCTCAGGAGAATCTTCATTCCTCTGAGCTGGTGCAGTAGGTACCCAATTCTTCACCAGGCCATGGTATATTCACTAACCCTGCCCTTTTCTGCACTCACAACTATTTTTTTTTCATTAGATTAATTTATATCAGAGACATGCAAAAGACAAGAGGTCTCATGTAGCTGAAAGCTCAGTTCTGTGCATTCAAGTTACTTATTTGAGACAAAGACATTTAATCTCACTTATTCAAATTACCACAGATTCGGCACTGCACACACCTTCATACATATACTTGCACCTCCAAGTGAATAATCTGTCTGAACTAACACTGCTAGGTACTATTGTTTATTGGGAAGTTTTGAAGAAGCCCTTCCCAAATAATTCACAATTTTGGAAAAAGAAGCCACTGTGGTGTTAAAATCTTTAAAGATATGTTTTTTCATACAAAACCATTTTTTGAGTTCTTTCTTCAGGAAAACATACCCTGAAACATTGAAACCCTAGCCCAAGTACAACACCAGGGAACCAGTTCAATAACTTCAGACCCACAGAAAACATTTAACATGTACAAAAGGATCATTTTGCATTTCTACAATAACCTAATTTTTCCAGGACCTGTGTTTTGCCATATTCCTATAAAAGCCCTCTGAGCATGGGTAATAGGGATTAATTTTGTACAGATTCCCAATCTCCAAATGACATTTCCTTAGAGAAAAGAATGTCTGAGGAATGTGTATATGTTTGATATTAAAATATAACGATGATTTGTTGTCCTAACACTTGCTGTAAAACAGATGATGGCAGTGAATTAATCAATTCTCTTGATAGTCATTTCATGGTAGGAATAAGAAACCTTACCATTTTCATCACAGGCCTACCCTATTCTTGTCCTCTGTGTGCATATCCATGACAATGACTGTAATCATTATAACAGCATTGTACATAATGACTCTGCTTTCTGTGATGTTACTCCCAAATTGGGTGTGAAAAATGTGAAAGGACAGATCTCAAATGGCAAAACTCTCACCAGTAAAGCAGAGTAGTCTGCAGAATTAATAACTGACAGAACTGATAGCATGCTGCCACCGAACAGAAGCCTGGAATTAAAGGGCACTGCCTTCCTTTATAAACTGAGGGACTTTGCATGAAAATCACTTGTCAAATTAAGGGCACATAGAATGTGACCTTGGCGGGGTGTGTACAATTAAATGCAACAGCAGTAAAACATCTATTTTTCAAAATGAAAAGGAGCTCATGCATAATGATCACTACAGAAATTTTCGTAATTGCTAATGTTATGACAGGCTTTCCTTTTTTTTTAGTTAAAAATATATGCCTGAGCTAATATGATTGATCTTTGCTGTAAATCAGGTCATAAGAATCATCACAACAAATGGAAAACAGAGTACAGTTGCTTTTAAACTCCACAAAGCTTTTGCAAAGATAAGTTTACTAATGTTGTAAAGTACCCAGAGTAGAAAATTCTGATCATCAGAGGGAATTCTTTGAGGAAAAGGGGAGAAAAATTGGTAAGTACAGAGAAAGAAATCTCCTCAAACAAGGCATGCAGTCACATTTTTCCCACAAAGGATTGAAAGAAATTCTATTGATTGAACCCTGTAAATGTAGCATTAATAGACTGGTCAGAGCATGAAATAAAATACATAATGCTATCATAAGAACATAAAATTGAAAGGGACCATGCTTTACCTCATTGAATCCAGACCTCTGTTCTGGCATGAAATCATGTCTATAAATGCTTTCATAAAGACAAGGATACTTTACTTTGAAACCCCTTCAACTTTTTGCTTTCACTCTTGCTATTAGTATACTTTTAGAATTTGACATTCTTGTTCTATTCTAAATTAACTTATGGCCAGCAAAACCTTATTTTTTTTTCCTCATGTAAAATTTCAATCAACTTAAATAGCTTTTCTCTTTTCATTGTGGTTTCTTCTGAGGTGTATTTATAGAATATTACATGCCCTCCTCTATTATTTGTTTTATATTGTATTATATTTATAATTAAACATATTTATTCTTCACTACCATCCTAACCATAGTATTCCATTTTCTATGTATAGTTTCATATATAAATCCATTTTTCTTGGCCAAAAGTAACCAGAACAATAAACAGGTTAACATTATTTTCCACAATGTTTTCAATACCACTTTATCCCTGTCTTTTAACCTCAGCTTTTGCAGCTTAGTATCATATTTACCTTCTTTAAGGTATGACATAAGAGGTAATATTTGATCTTTAACCAGATCTTTCTCCATCACTTAAAATAAACCACTAATGTATAGAAGAAATTCATTATGTTGCTTTGTAAGAACCTTATAACCTTGTAGTCTGAGGTTTACTCTGTATTTCTATATCCAAATTATATTCATGTTATATAGCTCTTTCCAAACAATGTTTTATCTCTCCTGCAATACTTTGCATCAGCAGTGTGCTTGCAAAATGTTTCTTTTATTCCAAAATCATTTATGAAAATGTAAATTGTGGGAGTGGACTTACAGTATCAGGAATGGAAGAAGTCATGCCAGAAATGGATTTGTGAAGAAAATGAAGAAGCCAGCCAAGATGCCCTAAAAACTGAAGTTTTCACTGTATTGTAAAATGGATTCCCTGTCTTTTTTCCCTGAATCACCTTTCTTCTTCCCAAAACCCCTTGGGAGAATCCTTATCTCCCTAACTTAGTATGCAAGAACTAGTCCTTGGAAGGGTATGTGAAATCCCCTTATTGGCCCTTAGTTAACCCTTTCCCCATTGGTTGTTAAACCCTTAAATACCCCTGACCATGTGAACAAAGGCTCTCTCTCTGCACCCTCTCCAGTGGTCTCTGTGTGTCTCTCCCACAGGACATCTTGGGATGAAGGGGGAGCATTCCCAAATACAGCTGTCGGAGTTAATCAGTCCAAGGTGGTTCTGGAAGGGTATCTCCTCATTCTCTTACCTGTTTTAAAAGCTTCTCTTTCAATGCAAACCACCACTTTCTTTTAGCAAGGTCCTTTATCAGTTTATACTTTCTGCACATAACTCAACAATTTTTGATATGCTGAAATACTTTGCATTTTACTAAGGCTGGTGTAACTGAATAACCTTTTTATTTTTTTGTCTTTGTGTTAACAGTATGTTAAATACAGTTGCTCCACTTGCTATTTTTAGTTCAGATGATACTGTTCAAATGTGAAAGCCCTCACTAACAGACATCTGTGATTTCAGAAGCTACTGGTTTCCTTGGATATTTTTCATACTCTACAATATAATTTTCAGGATTCCCAATTTGAAGGCAAACTAAAATGAAATAATTCCTTTTTCATGTCCATTTTTCTTTACCCCTCATATTCCATGCCTTTCTCCATTTTAATTAAGGAAATTAAGACTCATCTAGATTACGTAATAAAAAAAAATCTATCATAATGCTGCAAGACAATATTCAAAGGGAGAAAAACTCCTCCTGTCATACACCATGCGTTAAAGCTATATGGAGAGTTTTGTGTTACTATAATGCAAATTTAAAGCCCCGGCTATACGGCCATTACACAATCAGACTTCACTTGGCCAGACTTCAGTTAAACTACATCAGCCTGATCTTTATTTCTGAAGCTCACTCTATATATAAAAACATAAACGCAGGGCTTGTTCTTACACACTTCTGAGGAACTCTAAGAAGGAACACCTTGTGCCTCTTTTTATGAAGAAAATCACAGAGAACTTCCATTTGGAGGAGAGAGACCTTTTCCACTCTACAGTCAGAGTGGAATAAATTCCCTATGGAGATTAGACTGCGTTTGTAATATTCCTTTAAGCAGAATGGAATATAATTCTGAAATAGTCTGGAAAAGCCTTTAGCAGTGACCCCATACATTTGGGGTTTTGGAAATTGATATAACAGGATCAACTGCACTCACTCTGTGTTTAGCCATACTCAGAAGAAGAACTATTTTATCATATTTTAATATCTTCATCCTATATACTTTTTTCCCTTTATAATAAACACAGTTTATTTCCCTTTATAATAATATGCAGACTACTGACAAGTTCACTGTGAATGTATGTAGGAATCCAAGAGCAATCTTTAAAAAAGAAGGTATCATCTAAGGAGATACATGGTTTTCCTCTATCAATGCCATATTTTAGGAGATGGGAAAAAACAAACCAAAACAAGAAGACAATGACCTTACCTTTCCCACATACTGAGGATCTGGTCCCATGTGTTCTTCTAAAACAAAGAACTGATTCCACACCCATCCACGCTTGGGACGATGATGCACTTCTGTTTCGCCTTCTATGTGTTTGGTTTGATTTCTAGTCACCTTGATGGAGCCATGGTGAGCAGCTCCATAACACCTCTGCACAAAACAGAGACAAACTAGGACTGGGCAGATACAAGATGTACTTGTAATTCTCATTGTAGGATAAGTTTCCTGTTCAAGGTTTTCTTTCTCTTATCTTTTTCAGCTGTAATCCTTTAATACGTTCCCAAGACAGAAGGTGAAGTCTGGTTCAGAAATGGAGTCCAAACTGGGGTTTTCTGCTTGTTCATTGTTTAGCTACCCATTTGGGAAAGCTCAAATTATATTTACATTATGAAAAGTTGACTGGAAAAAATGATATTTCTTCTGAGGTCTTCACAATAGAGTTCCACAGCCGACCATTTTCTAATAGGAAAAGAAAAGAAAAGAAAGCCACTTACTCATCACTAAACCCAGCAATTTTCAGGTTTTTGACCTCAGATTACACTCAAAGTTGTACTAACCAGTCAGTCAAAGACTATTATTGGAATTAAAATAATTCTTTTCAATTCTTTCTGTAAAGGTGTTTCCTGACTGTTGATGTTAAAATACTTTTAAGACGTAGCATGGCCCCTCCAAGCTATGAAAACACATCATTAAAACCTGGATAATTCAGGACAGTGCCTTTGGCCTTTACATGCAAATCATTGACCTGGTCTGGCAGTAAGCAAAAAATCACTGCAGTAAAGCAAAAATCATTGCTACAGTGTCATTAGATTGGTAAATCATTTCACATGGATTTTTGATGTTCTGTATGCCACACAGATACTGAACTTGATGAAAAATACCTAGTCTATGATAGATTTTGAAAGAAGGCTTCCAAAATGGGATTTGAGGATTCTGAGTCAATATTAGAGCATATTGACAGGAACTTTCATTCAAGATGTTTATTTTTTACACCTTGTGTAAATAATGCCAACGGATATCATACTAGACCCTCATAAAATTATGTCATACTGACAGAAAGTTCAGCTACTGTTGTTTAGACAATCAGTATTACTCCCTCCCAGTGACAACATTTTTCTCAGCCTCAAAAAGGAAAATGCAAGGTTTTATACTACAGTAGTAAAATGTGAATATGTATGTGGAAATTGATGTAGCACTTAAAGCAAAGTACCTTGAAAGGAGTAAAATAATTCTTCAACCTTAGAGAAACAGTTACCTTAAGATTACCTTCAGTTAGCTGAAGATATCAAAGATCAGTCAGTCCATCAGGAGTCTGAAAATACCCAACTAAATTTATGAAAATTGGAATCTTCCTGGTTTTAAGTATCATAAAGCTATGTAAACAGAAACACAATGAAACTAATTTTGTTTATAGGTTTCATGGGAACGCAACAGAATAAATCCAAAATTTCTAAAGAAGAACCAAACAAGACATTAGAAATCAGATGGAAAAATACTGCAGTGGAAGGAAATTTATTAGCTGCCTTTTGGCTACAGATTTTTTGACCTTATGCTTCTTTCAAGTCCATAAGAACAATGGAGCCCAAACCTTTTAGCTAAAGTTTCTCATCAGAATAATGGAAGAATACTTCAAGACTGCTGTCCATTAGAAAGAGCCAGAAAGCACAAATTTTCCATTGCTAATACTCAGTTCAGGACAGTAGGTTTTGCTGAAGTAAAGGAAGAACTCCAGTCTCTTGTAGTTGTGTGTGCGCTCAAAAAGAAACTCTGTATAGCATTTTTAACTGTGGAAAGAAATTTGTAGATATTTAGTATTTTCCTGCTTATTTCCATAGCAATGTAGTCTCCTCTCAATCCCTATGAAGACTAAGACATGATTCTCTTAAAATTCTCACATTCCATCTCAGAACAGACAACATGAGGAATTATTACCTCCTTTAAGTAAATATTTGATTTAATAGGATTTTTTTTACAGTTAAAATGTTGTATTAAGTCTAAGTTATACCAGGGTGTGGTGATTTGGCTCCCCGCCAAGCCTGGCCATTGGCCACACAGATTCCCTCCTCCAGAAAGAGAAGAAAAAAGTACCAAAAGAAAATTGTAGTAAATATATATATATTCACATATGTTGCAGTTATATACAATTAAACACTATGAATATACAGAACACAAATCCCAAACAACCCCAAAAAGGAAAAGGGGAAAGGGACAAAAGGACAAAAATGGGTAAAAATAAGATGAAACAGATATACACACTCGAAAACTCAGGGAATAGCTCAATAAAGTAACTAACACAATAAAGTCTCACCAACTTCCCTCAAGAAAACAGTTCCTTCACCTCTGCGTGGCTCCAGACAACAGCTCTCAGACAGGCCTCAGCTCATATAGATAAGAGAGAGGTCAACACACTGAGACCTGCTGTCTTCTAAGCACCAAAAGGAAGAGAAGAAACTCCCCTCCTCATCTTATATACACCTGATTATGTAAAGGAATGGGATGGAATACTTCCTTAGTTATGACCTTGTTACCACAGAAGGCCTAAACCAAAACCAAGAAAAACTAAACCACCACACAGGGACAGAATCCAGTCATTCTGGGACTCACATTTATTTCTGACTATATACTCTTCTTTCTTGGTTTCATTGCCTTTCTCCATTCTTTCCTGATTCTTGCTAAAAATCAGTTTTTGCCTTGAGGCATGCAATTTCCTTCTATAGATTTCTATATTTACAGCTGAGTTATTTAAATAGATTAGTCATTGTTATACTTAAGATGTACATTAAAATTAAGCAGTACCTCAAAAAATGTTAAGGCTGTAGTTTTACCCATTCAAGTATTATTTTTCTTTCCTTTGTTTCCATCTTGAGAAATGCCTGGGAGCTATTCATAAGATATAAGCAGTGCATAAAAAGTTAAAAATGGTATATAAAGTGCATTGAGATTTCTCAGAATGGCACATTTAAAATGTATTTGAAATCATTACTACTAAACTTTCTTTTAAAAAAGATTATGGGCATGGTTTTGAGAAAAATTCTTGCCTTATAAAAAAGTATAAATGAGTGCAGAAGATACCAACAAAACAAGATCTACTATACAAAATTTTGTTTCTCTCCCTCTCAGAAATTATCCATAGGAAAAAAAAAGAAAAACAAAAAATCCAACTAAGATGGTTGTGCTATCTATTATGCCACAGTCTGGCTCAAATATGACTTAGAAAAAATAAGAGAAAAAACCCCAGCAAAATATGAAGGGCTTCTTCATCTCATAAAATATCTGTTCTTCACAGCATTAATATTAACTAGGAGTAATAAATTTATATTTTGTTAAAACCAGCATTTTATTTAATTCAATTAAGAGATTAAATACCTGACTCCAAAATTAAAGTTTTAAAATCCTTTATTCTGAACAATAGGAAAGAAATAGCACAATGACATCTACTTCCTGTTATCATACTTAGAAGATCATACTTAGAAGATCAGGCCTCAGCTGTTCCTGAATTGGATGTGAAGCCTGGAGAATAATTTCCATACTGAGACAAATTCAGCAATTAAGAGGGAGGGAATTTTTAGTGAAGATTCTTTGAAGTGTTATAGCTCTGGTAAAAATCTTTAAAACCAAAGTCTAGCTAATGCTCAGTACAAAGATCTTCATTCTTACTTACTCAGCACTCTCCTACTAAAGGTCTAGCACAAGTATTTGTCAAAAACCTGCCCCCCACACTTCCCTACCCTCACTCCCCATCACAGAAACCTCAAATCCACCTTGAAGACATCAGATCAGAGTCGCCTGCAGGGGGAAATTCAGATGGAAATACCTCAAATAATTAACAGAGAAGGGGCAGTAAAGCAATGAACAGACAAACTTGAACTGTGACAAAAGGAAAAAAACAAAACAAAACAAAACCCCCTCCCTGAACTTTCTGAGATCCCTTCAATTGTTGCCTTAAGCGAATATACTGAGATGCTGCCTGCTCATTGCTCTTGTTGCAGCTTCAGACTAAGTGTCCTGATTTATGGTTTGTGTTATAAAGATGCAAGCAACTGCAGAGTAGACTTGTGTCACTGCTGTCTCCTAGGAGTCCTCATGAAAATGAGTTGTGTATCTCAACAGACTGTCAGACTGCGTTAAAATTAAAATAAATAATTAAATAAGATGAGGTGGGAAAGTTTCACCAGCATTGCTGGAAATCATTACAACAGAGTAGTTACTGCTCAGTGTGGCAGCAAGAGTCTAATGAGTTCCTGGGAAACCAATATGAGCACAGTGATGCAAAATGTGTATGCTTCACCATCATGAGGACTCGCATCCTTCACAGTGGGGATTTGTCCTGAATCTCAGTGTCCCCTGCCTCCCATAATCAAATAGATCCGTATTTGAATTCATCTGAATGATCGAGTTTTGCAAATGTACATTCAGCACAGCTCAACACATCTTTTGTCACGTCCCTTGGGGACCCTTTGCAGTTCCACAGAGACAGATGACAAATAGTTGCGGAACTTGTAAGAAATTGCGTTGCTCACGTACTTTCTGACTTCTCCCTCTGCACTCTGCCCTATCAGAACAAATCCTTTGATTATCAACATCTGAACAGATTCAAATCAATGTCAGTGTTTATATATAAATAATCAGGCAAGAAAAATCTTACTTCCAGTATTGCCTTTGCTTATAGTTTATTGGCAATATTGTATCCTATTATATTGTATCCTATTGGCAATATCCTATATATTGGCAGTATCCTATATATTGTATTTATTGGCAGTATTGTATGGTGCGTTGACCTGGAGACCAAAGACAGAATAATGGACTACTACCAGAAAGGAAAACTGGATGTGATTTTTTTTTTGGTCATATCCTTTGAATAAGAGTTTAATAGAGTGCTGAGAGATTATACAGTACCCCTGAATATCTCACGTAATGGGAAGAAAAAAAGTGGCATTTCCAGGTAGATGAAGGGAAATGGTTCATATGTGATTGATCTCTAGTCTCTATTCCCAGGGCTGGTACAGCTGAGCTAGGGACATGATAAACTGAAGCACCAAGTTTTTCTCAGCCAATGTAAGAAAGACATAATATATAATTCTTTGTGCTCTCTAACATAAAGTGTCTTCTGCACATGCTAGTCATGCTAGTCACAACCTGACAGAAGTAGTGGCAAAACTGCTTTGGAAAGCTTTCAAAACCTGTGTTACATGTTGTTATCTTTCTCCTTTGTTGCAGCTAGTTCTAGCTATATGTATGAGACTGAAAACTAGAAAGAAAGTAAATAAAGAAAATGAAAATTCTTGAAATAATTTAATAGTAATTTCAATAATCACAAATGTTTTGACACTATAGTTCTACATTGACAGATCTAGAAATGGGAAACTGGACTATTTTACTTCAATAGCATATGGAAATCTTTATAGGTAAGATAACTGCATGAGATGTCAAACTAAATTATTGCTAAATTTATGCACAGGTATATTACTATTCTGAAAGCTAGTCTTTATCACCCCGGAACTTGATCAGTTTACTAAAAAAACAAGGAGAAAAGAGCACTGGATATCCCTCTCCTCACCTCTTTAAGCCTGATGGCTGTACAGTGTCAAGAGGTGTTACTTGTCTTTACTAAATAAATAGAAATAATGATCAAAACACCCCAAAAAAAACCCCTCCAAAAAAACCCCACCAAAACCACACAACCCCTCCCCCAGAAAAAAACAAACAAACAAACAAACAAAAAACCCAACTCCAAAACAAAACAAAGAAACCTCCATGAAAACTAAAGACTGTTCTTACATATAAGGCAACAGAAATTCTGTTGTGGGGAGAAAGATGGGGATAGGGAAGTCCAAATAACAAGCAATCAGACATTATAAAAAGATAAATAACATAAAAAAAAAGATATAACAAAAAAAATCACTGGAAAACAAATCAAAACAGAGAAGCAGATTGGAAAGTTCAAGTGGAAACAGCTGAAGCTGTGAAAGTTAATATGTGAAACTATCAGAGATTATATAAAAAATCCAGCAGTACAATTTCTATGAAATGTGAGAAATCTAGTTAATACAGCTCAAGAGAAAGGTGGTTAAATAAAGAAAATATGAACTGGAAACAAAAACCATGGAACAAAATTCCACACAAAATATGTTTCTGGGAATTGATATGCTGAAATTGCCAAGGGAAGTACAAACCTGGTATATTTTTTCTTATGATTTTTACCTTCCATACCCAAAAACCCTTTACTTCTAACTTCTGTTTTTTCAAATACAACTCACAGATCAAGCCAACTGCTAACACATTTGATATCAAAAAATAAAAATTATATACCATGTAAAGTAATAAAACAGCATAAGGACAACTGCAGAGGTTTAACGATTACACATTGTCACACAGTATTTGCAAAAGGCTCTTGTAGATTCAATTTACAATCAGAGAAACACATTATGTAAAATTAATTACTTAGATGAGTACATCACTCTTGCTGACACTGCTCAAATGAAAATTAAGAAAAGGAAAAGAAATGCCCTCCTTTTTCTTTTCTTCTCCACCTTTACCTCCTACCAAAGAAAGGAACAATTATAGCAAAAGCCCAGGAAGAATCAAAAACCTTAGTTTTATCCAGGAATATTATTAAGGAAAGGGAAATCACATATTTTTGGGCATTCTAAAACAGTAAAAACAAAACACCAGACAAATCTTTCACATGGGAATGCAAGCTAGCTGTTTCACTGGAAAGGAACTTATATTACATAACATAAAGACAATCTGATTGCACAGATGTGGTTTTTACATGCCCTAATGATGTAACTAGATACTCAAAAATAGTCACTGCGCAGGAAAAATAAGTTTTTCTCCCAATTTTCGTTTTTAAAGGTAACAGTAGCATTTTAGCTGCCAAGTTGGCATTAAGCAATTTTAAATTATTTCAGATAGTAAAGTCTGATTAATTTTTCAACAGCATCTTGACTGACATACATACATCTAACAATCCCCACTTATGAGACTCCACTCCTCCTTACTGTCTTGGAGCACCAGAGAGACAATGTCAGAAGCCTCCATTAACTCTATGTGTTGTAACACCTAAGATTTCTTCCTAAGTGTTCACAATCCAGGGTAGTTTTTTAAAAGTCTAAGACTGTTTCTTTTTCTCTTTCCAATTCTTCTTCCATTTGAGGCAGATATAATTTCCAAATATTGCTTTTACCCCCAGCGATACATTTCATGACATTGATTGCTGTATTTTTCTGCTGAACTTTCAAGGGCTTTTTAAATTCTATTTTGTCAAGATGGAATAAAAGAATTCAAAACTTTCCTTTAAAAAGCATTGGTTTCATTCAAATTCTAGATAAAAGTTCATTTTCTTTTCCCTTTTATCTCCAGTAGAAGATTAGAGTGCAGGCTCCGTGTTACTTTAATAAGAATTAAAAAGTTACTTTGTTGGCTGGAATAGATTGCATCATTTAAAGATGGGGTCACAAAACAGCAAAGACATGGTATGAAAAAGAACTTTTGAGACCTTATAGCTGTTCACAGCTTCCTCACAAGGGAAAGAGGAGGGGCAGACACTGATCTCTTCTCTCTGGTGACCAGTGACAGGATGCAAGCACGGCACGGAGTTGTCTCAGGGGAGGTTTACGCTGGATATTAGGAAAAGGATCTTCACCAAAAGGGTGCTGGGGCACTGGAACAGGCTCCCAGGGAAGAGGTCACAGCACCAAGGCTGACAGAGTTCAAGGAGCATCTGGATAACATTCTCAGGGACGTGGTGTGATTCTTGGAGCATTCCTGTGCAGGGCCAGGAATCATACTTCAATGATCTTTTGTGGGTCCCTTCCAACTCAGGATATTCAGTGATTCTACAATTCTATGATTATTTATAGAAGAGGTGTGACATTTCGTACAGAAGGAGGCATGTGAACTGGAGTTCAGATTTTGTTATGAAGGAAGCTGGACAGCCTAGCAACACCTGCAATTAGAAGAGCAGAGAAATGCTGAACCAGTGCAAGCAGCCCTGAGCAGAACTCCTTTCCAATAACACCAAGATTAAAGGAGATTAGTCATGTGTNAGTAAATAAAGAAAATGAAAATTCTTGAAATAATTTAATAGTAATTTCAATAATCACAAATGTTTTGACACTATAGTTCTACATTGACAGATCTAGAAATGGGAAACTGGACTATTTTACTTCAATAGCATATGGAAATCTTTATAGGTAAGATAACTGCATGAGATGTCAAACTAAATTATTGCTAAATTTATGCACAGGTATATTACTATTCTGAAAGCTAGTCTTTATCACCCCGGAACTTGATCAGTTTACTAAAAAAACAAGGAGAAAAGAGCACTGGATATCCCTCTCCTCACCTCTTTAAGCCTGATGGCTGTACAGTGTCAAGAGGTGTTACTTGTCTTTACTAAATAAATAGAAATAATGATCAAAACACCCCAAAAAAAACCCCTCCAAAAAAACCCCACCAAAACCACACAACCCCTCCCCCAGAAAAAAACAAACAAACAAACAAACAAAAAACCCAACTCCAAAACAAAACAAAGAAACCTCCATGAAAACTAAAGACTGTTCTTACATATAAGGCAACAGAAATTCTGTTGTGGGGAGAAAGATGGGGATAGGGAAGTCCAAATAACAAGCAATCAGACATTATAAAAAGATAAATAACATAAAAAAAAAGATATAACAAAAAAAATCACTGGAAAACAAATCAAAACAGAGAAGCAGATTGGAAAGTTCAAGTGGAAACAGCTGAAGCTGTGAAAGTTAATATGTGAAACTATCAGAGATTATATAAAAAATCCAGCAGTACAATTTCTATGAAATGTGAGAAATCTAGTTAATACAGCTCAAGAGAAAGGTGGTTAAATAAAGAAAATATGAACTGGAAACAAAAACCATGGAACAAAATTCCACACAAAATATGTTTCTGGGAATTGATATGCTGAAATTGCCAAGGGAAGTACAAACCTGGTATATTTTTTCTTATGATTTTTACCTTCCATACCCAAAAACCCTTTACTTCTAACTTCTGTTTTTTCAAATACAACTCACAGATCAAGCCAACTGCTAACACATTTGATATCAAAAAATAAAAATTATATACCATGTAAAGTAATAAAACAGCATAAGGACAACTGCAGAGGTTTAACGATTACACATTGTCACACAGTATTTGCAAAAGGCTCTTGTAGATTCAATTTACAATCAGAGAAACACATTATGTAAAATTAATTACTTAGATGAGTACATCACTCTTGCTGACACTGCTCAAATGAAAATTAAGAAAAGGAAAAGAAATGCCCTCCTTTTTCTTTTCTTCTCCACCTTTACCTCCTACCAAAGAAAGGAACAATTATAGCAAAAGCCCAGGAAGAATCAAAAACCTTAGTTTTATCCAGGAATATTATTAAGGAAAGGGAAATCACATATTTTTGGGCATTCTAAAACAGTAAAAACAAAACACCAGACAAATCTTTCACATGGGAATGCAAGCTAGCTGTTTCACTGGAAAGGAACTTATATTACATAACATAAAGACAATCTGATTGCACAGATGTGGTTTTTACATGCCCTAATGATGTAACTAGATACTCAAAAATAGTCACTGCGCAGGAAAAATAAGTTTTTCTCCCAATTTTCGTTTTTAAAGGTAACAGTAGCATTTTAGCTGCCAAGTTGGCATTAAGCAATTTTAAATTATTTCAGATAGTAAAGTCTGATTAATTTTTCAACAGCATCTTGACTGACATACATACATCTAACAATCCCCACTTATGAGACTCCACTCCTCCTTACTGTCTTGGAGCACCAGAGAGACAATGTCAGAAGCCTCCATTAACTCTATGTGTTGTAACACCTAAGATTTCTTCCTAAGTGTTCACAATCCAGGGTAGTTTTTTAAAAGTCTAAGACTGTTTCTTTTTCTCTTTCCAATTCTTCTTCCATTTGAGGCAGATATAATTTCCAAATATTGCTTTTACCCCCAGCGATACATTTCATGACATTGATTGCTGTATTTTTCTGCTGAACTTTCAAGGGCTTTTTAAATTCTATTTTGTCAAGATGGAATAAAAGAATTCAAAACTTTCCTTTAAAAAGCATTGGTTTCATTCAAATTCTAGATAAAAGTTCATTTTCTTTTCCCTTTTATCTCCAGTAGAAGATTAGAGTGCAGGCTCCGTGTTACTTTAATAAGAATTAAAAAGTTACTTTGTTGGCTGGAATAGATTGCATCATTTAAAGATGGGGTCACAAAACAGCAAAGACATGGTATGAAAAAGAACTTTTGAGACCTTATAGCTGTTCACAGCTTCCTCACAAGGGAAAGAGGAGGGGCAGACACTGATCTCTTCTCTCTGGTGACCAGTGACAGGATGCAAGCACGGCACGGAGTTGTCTCAGGGGAGGTTTACGCTGGATATTAGGAAAAGGATCTTCACCAAAAGGGTGCTGGGGCACTGGAACAGGCTCCCAGGGAAGAGGTCACAGCACCAAGGCTGACAGAGTTCAAGGAGCATCTGGATAACATTCTCAGGGACGTGGTGTGATTCTTGGAGCATTCCTGTGCAGGGCCAGGAATCATACTTCAATGATCTTTTGTGGGTCCCTTCCAACTCAGGATATTCAGTGATTCTACAATTCTATGATTATTTATAGAAGAGGTGTGACATTTCGTACAGAAGGAGGCATGTGAACTGGAGTTCAGATTTTGTTATGAAGGAAGCTGGACAGCCTAGCAACACCTGCAATTAGAAGAGCAGAGAAATGCTGAACCAGTGCAAGCAGCCCTGAGCAGAACTCCTTTCCAATAACACCAAGATTAAAGGAGATTAGTCATGTGTTATGTCTAGATGGGTTCCCCCAGAGGAAAAGCCCCACTGGAGCATTTCCTAACAGCACCATGAGGATGAAGGGAGTGTGAAAAGCTGAAAGGGCCTTAGGAGATAAATAGTCAGAAAAAAACAGCCAAAAACCCCAAAACATTCAGAAGGTTTTAATTTGCTTATGGCAAAAGAAACTTCTGACTAGTTATTGGACTGTCAAAACTATTATGTACCAACATCTTAAAATAGCAACTTTAATAGGGCTTCAAGGAATTTATAAAAATCAATGTGGACTGGAGAACAAGGTACTCTCATCTGGTACTGTGCGTAGCTTATCACTGAACTCAAGCTTTAATGGATTCTTAATGGATAGCATCAAGTGAAGTACCACTCACAGAGTAAAATCTAGCCACATTACAGCTAGGCAACTAATCCAGCACCTTGGATGGCAAAGGAGATTCATACCAAATGGCCCAAATAAAGGATTCTAGGTACACTGACTCCCAATATGATACAAAAATAAAAAAAACCTCTAACTATTCAAAGAATGGTTTGACCTTAATCAACAACAAAATTAAAAAAAAAATGGGCCAGGGGTCTAGTCATTTATATACAAAAATATTCAATTTTTACATACAAACTACCAATGTCCCATAACAAAACCTTATCAGCCTTGAAATTCCCCTCAGAAGAGGGGTTATCATTGCCAGACTACAAACAGATGAGTCACATAAGATCCTCACCTGCATCGTCATGCCAAAAATATATTAGAACCACTATGAAATCCAAGTTTTATTGTCATAACAGAATTTTTTTAAAAGTGCATCTAATTGATGCTTTGGTTAGATGATGTGCAAGATGAGCTGTGATCTGCTATGCTGGCTTTAGCAATAAATGTCTCCAATGAGAGGTTAACTGTAGAGATGATTTAAGACTCCTTCGTTTTTGAAAAAAACATTGAAGATGGTTATTAGAGAGCAATCATATTCATAAATAGGTACAGGAACCTACTAAACACTACAAAACAATGGATTTGTTACCCTGTTGACCAAAGACATTTTATGAGAGAGAGTGCAAATGAGTTAAGAAACATAATCTTTCTTGAATAAAGTTTGCAAACAAGACTGAAAAAGTACAGTCTGAAAACAGCACTGCATGTACACAGACAATTAATGTTATAATAAACAGACAGCGAAAGCATGACATTAAAACAAAATTAAAAGATTCATTACTAGTTTTCAGTTGGCATACAGAACTATTTTGTTTATGATAAGCAGGGACATAAAAACAACAGGATAAGAGGAAATGATCTGCCGTAAACAACAACTGAAGAAATATTTTTGCAACTATACCCATATGATTTGCACAGAGTGACTATCAGAAGCACAACACAGTAACAATACAATTAGATAAAATCCAGCCAGTGTTTCTGGAACTATAATTGCACACAAACCCATGTTAGCCTTTACCTGCTTTGAAAGGAACAACTGTGAAACACAGAGAGATGATTCATTAACCTGACTCATGTCTTTCTCTGTTCGTCAACCAGGGACCTACATTTATATATACATATATATATATATATATACACATTTATATCTGAGGTCAATGTAGCTAGTCAAGGATAATACAGATATTCAAGACAGCGCAAGGGTCCTTTTATATTCCCAAAGGAGCAGAGGCTTTTCTTCATTGCTGTTTCTTTTCCTAAGAAACTTGGTAGCGGAATAAAGATTTCAGTGATTTCTTCAGTAATTCCTGACATATATTAAAGTCAGGCTACCCAATCAGGGAACAAAGCAAATGCATGAGACTGATGAGCAATTACCCAGTTTAAACAGAAAGAACTTGCAATAGCCCACTTTGTATAATCCACAGGTACTATTTGTCCTAACAAATTATTTCCCAAAAATGAATAGAAATTGCTTCTCTGAGCAGTACGGCAGCATCCCAAATGACTGGTAAAAAAAAAAAAAAAGGCCTAATGCAGACATTGGAGACTTCAAAAATAGTTAAAGACATTTGCCTCCCATACTCTGCTAACAGTTCAGCACTGTAACTGAAATTCCTTAAAATCATGTACACAACTGTATTATTTTTACAGAAATTTTAAAAATACATAATATACAGTATTTAAATGTTTCTTGTGTTTCTAGGCTGCATACAACTGTTTAGCTGAAGAGAAATTTGTGGAAAAGAAGATGCATGCCTGGGGTTAAGCTCACTAATCAGGTCATCAGAAAACACTAGATATGACAAAACTTGCTGGACACAACAGACAACAATGTAGAAATTAGAATGCAGAATGGCTCAATTTCACAGCGACCTATGAGAGAAGCAGCTGAACTAAACAGATCATTCCAGAAGCATGTGGGAGCTCTTTTGGAGAGTCAAGTCTTGCAAGGTCCACATTGCCTAGATAACTTGTTTGAAGTTAAGACTACCTGGATATCACTACCAGAAATACTGAGCTTGGTGTACTTGTCGAAAAATGAAGACAGGTAAAGAAAAGGTAATTATGAGCAATGATTATTTGGGAGGGGACAAGAAGATAGTAAAATGGAAAAACCTAAAAGAAGAAATATAAAACACAGAAAATCATGTGATCAATGTCATTTGCAGGTCTGTATAGAGGAGCCCAGTGCCTGAACATTGCCATTTGGAGCAGGACAATTACTATGGGTGTGTTACAAACTGTGTGTTTGACTTGCTTCTGCAATTGGAGGAACAGGGCAAGTTTTGCCTGGAGTTGCTGAGGGAGCAACTCTGGTTGTCAGCATCCCATAGCATAGTATTTGTAAAAGAGGCAAAAATACTCATAAAAATAACACTGTAATTGGTAAATAAGTATGTCCAGTTACCAGTGGAAGTCAATACTGACATGAGGAAGATGGTGGCATGCTCCTCCATTGTTCAGATTATCTGATACCTTGTTTTTTCCAACATCTATGCATATGTATCATTACTTTCATTCTCAGGAATGCAAAAGGACACAAAAAAAGAAGAAAATTTCCAAGTCCTTCAATTCTGATGCATATAGTGTTTATGTTTGAACACATAATATTTTCTTACATCCGTTCATGAATGTCAGCATATTAAAGCAATTTCTAAGAAATTGTGTGCTAAGGCTAAACCACACAAAGTTATGGTCATTCTCATTCTTCAGAACAGAAAGGCATATTTCCATGCTTTTATTTCAGATTGTCCTTACTCTTCTTCCTAAGTTTCTTTTCTGAGGCAGAGAGCCTGTCCTTTGTTCCAGCCAAGGTAATGTTTTATAGCTTTTAAGTTACTCCTCCATTTTTTTTTTTTTGTCTAAATATAAATCACCCAATGTTCTTCCTTGGATAGTTCTCCACTATTCTAGAAATGTGACTGTACATGATTTTTAATTTAAACTGAAGTTTAACCTCACTAATAGTCTTAAGACTAATTTCATTTATATAGTGAACAATTGTCACATAGTAGTTTGTTTTAAGATTTAAATAGTGAATGGTGTTAAATACACTACTACCAGTGAATTATCACAGGCTTTGAATAGGTAACTGCATTTTTGTGAAAATTTTAGCTTTCATTCTTGTCCTAGAAACTTCCTAGGAACTGATAAACAGGTGGATAAACTGAGATTTAGTGTTCAAGGCATAACACCAGCAAATCCTCAGAAACAGAAGGGGACGTAGAATCAAGGTTAATCAGTAGGATCACATCTTCGGTTCTGATTGTGCAAACAAAAAAAGACTTACTTAACTTTAGGCCTATTAATGAAAAGCTCATTCATTCATTGGATTGTCTGACTAAAGCTAAGCTTAAACCTGAACTTTTTAAAGATCATGTCACTGGTGCTTCAATGGAAGAACAGCTTGTGTAGACAAATAATATTCTCTATTTAAATGCACTAGAAAAACTTAAGAATGCAGCATTCAAGTTTCAAAATGTTTGTCCTCCATTATCACATTAGTGATAAGTGCCTAATGACAAGTGATGTAAGATCGTTTTGATATTGTTCATAAATAAGAGGCATGGTATGTCATGATAGACTTTCTACTGTGGTTTGAAGATCTTTGAAGATCTTCAAGAAATCATTCACATTGTGCTTAACAGACAAAGAAAAATGGACTCTTTGCACCCAGAGGGAGCTTCAGACTGCAACTTACATGTTTTCTGGAGCTTAGATTTTTTTCTGTAAGTGAGCAGGATAAGGGTTTTGCACTCACTGAGCATCATTAAAAGAGCACCAGAGTCAGAACTGAAGGGCCAGTAAAATTACACTCTCACTTTAAGAGGGAAAGTGTTTCACAGCAAAGATCACTTTCTGAGCAAGAACTCATATATCAATCTCACTTTGAGCCTCATTTGGCAGTGCTTACAACTTCACTGTTCCCAGAGCACTCTACTCAAGCAAGCAATGAAAAATGGTAGACTAAGGTACCTAAATGAACATGAAAACTATCTTTGGACAAGTTGTAATAAGTTGTATCCTATCTATGAAAATAGTCATTCCACTGCGTTACTAGGGAGAGCACAATTTAATGAGTAATGGAACAATGCAAAAGAAATTTAAAAGTGTAATAGCTTCCAGGTTTTTGATTTTTGTTTAATGAGGCCTGGGATATATATTATAAAAACAATCAAAACAAATAATAACTAAAATTATCTACATATAATGTCATCTTTAACCTGCTGCTTTTGAGTAATGTAAATAAGTATTTCAGTGTTAAGAATACATAAATTTCTAGCATATTCTAGCATAGAGCTATTGTTAGTAGATATAGATAGGATCACCTATGAGAATACTAGCAATTAAAAGGACACTTATCAAAATGAACTGCCAGAAGCTTCAGCAGAAAACAGAACAGCATTATCATAAAAACCCCCAAAAAACAACAACAAAAAAAAAACCAAAAAACCCCAACAAACCAAACCAAAAAAATCCCCCCCCAAAAAGCAAAAAACCCAAAACAAACTACCCATAGTGATTAGAAAAGCGTATAAAGCTAATAAAAGTTCATAATCCTGATCTGATGCAGATATAATAGCATTAAGGAAGCTTTAGGCCTCTTTCTTCCTGATAAATTCTTTGCACAGGAGGCTAAAATAACTTAGCAAACAGGACACTAAGGGGCTACTCTGACAGACCTGTCATAAAGCTAATTTTTAACCCCTAGGTAATGGCTGATGGAATAACAGTTTATATAGCAACAATGTTTTGTCCCAAACCCCATCCTATACTGAAGAAACATCAGTGAAATATTTTGTTCATTTGTTTACTGAGGTAATGACTCTTTTAAAGGAGCAGCACAAAGATGCAGGTTTTTTCATGATTATGAAGTCACCTCCTACCCATAATAATCATCATGCAGCTTGCTGTAATTTTAAAACTTGAATATTAGCTTTCTTTCTAAAACTCTGAATTGTGAGGTGCTGCACTTATTTGGTTTATACACATCCTGAGACTGAACAGAGCCTGCAAAACATACCTATGTCAGCTTTAAGCAACACAGACCGGTGTTTAACACTTGGGCGTGTCCCTTGCTTAAAGATGAAGGGCTCTTACGTGATTATTGCAATAGCGCAGATTTATTATGCATGAAAAGGTAAAGAGACACATGAAAAGATATGTACATAGAGAGAAGAGAGTATCCAGTAAAGAATGTCACATTCAGTACTTAATCCAAAGGTAATGAAAATAAAAATTATTATTGCAGAATTAACACAATTCTGAATCAACACTGATGGCTTAATAGAGTAAAAATATTTTATAGTATTTCCCCTAAATAAAAGAAAGCAAAAATGACATTCATCTGTTCTACTATTCCAAAGAGTTAAATAGTTTCTTTTGCAAAACCTTTTAGTATAACGCATGAAATTTATAAAATAGCAAGTTCTAAATTTTATAGATTATATTAGCTTTTGTAACAATTTATGCAATATGATTTACAAGACTTTTTTTTATGAAACCAAATATTCTTCACCTCAGTTAATTCTATCATTAGAGAGGAAATAACAAAAAGGAGTTTAATATTAGATCATATTGTAAACCTTATTCTTGGAAAACACTGGGGAAAGGACAATTATTCACTAAACTGCAGTCTTACTTTCTACAAATGTTTTCATAATCAATTATCTGGATCAGTTCGGAATCTTTACACTAACAGAAAGTGTGTTATGGGATCATTTTTTTTTAGATTTTATATTTTAAAATATGAATTTCTATTTTATTTCGAAACACACAAGAAACAGTTGAATGACATAAGGTATATATAATAAAAAAGAAAAAGGGGGAAAAATAAGAAGAGGTAAAATGGAATCAGGACCCCAAATGCTTCTAACATAATTGCCTGATGCTTGTATTTCCAGTTATTCTGTTTGTAAATGGGGAATATGTATCAGAGCAATTACTTTTTGTAATCGACAGAGATCTGACAACAAAGGACTGAGCTTGGGCTGCACAACATGATCAGACATCCATGTTAAAATGCCAATGCCTGCCTGCACTTTGCTCAGACACCACAGGTACACTGATACATGTGAAGCTAATTTTCTTAGAACTCATTTGTCTGCAGTATACCAGGAATATTGACAATCAGTGACATCTCCCTCTGTAAAAAGAGGTCAAGAACAGACCAACACATTATCAAGGCAAGTTGAACCCTGTTTATTTCAGCATATATTCAAACAAATCTCTGAGAAATATGGCCTTCTCTGAGGATAAAAGTTTTAATGCATAAACAAAGGAATTTGGTATGTAATTTTCTGATTTAAAACATGATTATTAAAGGATAAAGATATACTATATATACACTGTAAGATGCACTTAACATACCTTGGATAGCAAATTATTCAAATATGTACTCTTCATAGCCTACTAAAATTAACAATTAACTTATTTTAGCTAATAGATAAAAACAGATGCAAAGCACTGGCATGTCTCAATATGTTTAGGTCCATAACACTAGTTATACTTTCTTCTAGCAAATATCCTATTAATTTTTGCCATGCCCTTTAGGTCTTTTGCCTTACACACATGAAATAAAAATAATCTGCTACAGTCAGTAAGTAAATTTTGCCAAAAACCCAATTCTATAGCTAAACATAAAAATCTTGTGGATTGTTGTGAATTTTTTTCCCTTCTTTCATCCTCTACCCTTTATTATTTTTATTATGTGGACTGTACCTAATCAAAATCATATTGGTTTTATGCAATTAGGTTATATACATATCTTATTCTAAACACAAGTATTCTAAATACAGGAAAAATATCTCTGCATTTCTAAAATCCACTTTCTTCTGGATATCTATCTTCTATTGACAGCAAAGATAAAAAAAAAATCACTTCATAACCAGCAATTTAGAATAAAAAAGTCATAGACAGGTGGAGCTCCATCTCATCTACTACAGCTTCTTTTAGCAATAGCATTATGAAAGTAATGCACCAGAGACCACAATTTTTTCTAATTCATTTTTTACTACATTTTCACCAGGGAGCAAGAAAATGGGACTCCAGGCAAGCTGACTACACACTCTAGTAGTAAGACACAGCCCACAAGACATCAGTCTTTTGATATGTACCAAAATAAATGACTGAAAGCAAACAATTTATGAGAAATTTGTACTTCTACCTATTTCAACACACAACCATAAATCCAATGTGTCAAAAATTTATGCATCAGAATAACATCAACCACCAGAATAACATCAATGCACAATAACAACAGCTCTTATAAGCTCTTCTTCATTTATTAGTATTTCTTAAATAAACTCAGTGACAGCAATGTCTACTGATGTCAATATACTCTCACTATGCACAACTACAAACATCAGAAAAACTGTTCATCTCTGACTGAAGACACTCAGTAATCATGAACCTTTTCATATGCACAGACAAGGCCCTGAATAGTTAATGTTAAAGTAATCCGTCTTTATCCCTGACACAAAGTCACTCATATGTAATCCGTCTTTATCCCTGACACAAAGTCACTCATACGTGCTGCGGTTGTCCTGAAAAAGAGTCTTCCAGGAAATGCTGGAGAAAACATCCTACAGACTCATAGCACAGGTACTTCCTTCCCATCTCTTCAATTAAATTCTTTAATAAGAGAATGGTTAGTGTCAAATGTGTAGAAAAATCCTTAGGTAGCAACCCTTCTAATCTTGCTAGACTAGGCAAGCTCTGTACCAGTAACTGAAGATCAAAAACTCTATTTCTGAAAATAAAGATCATCAGCTATCTTATTGCCCCCAAAATTCAGGTAAAGGGTTTGTAAGTCTTGTAATCTTAATAACTCTTTCCATATTTTACTCAAAGCTTTTGGTTTTTCTATGCTACTTGCAATTCAATTACTGCCATCTACCACAGAGGCTTGACATTGATTACTAATACGGTATTGCAGCTATATCCCTATGGCAACTTGTTTTCAGATAATTTCTCAAGCCATATTTCTACCAACCACAGAAGATGTCTCATAACATCATAGTGATTCCTAAAATATGTAATATTTATTAAAAAAACCCCAAACTACCTAATCTTTCATTACAATCCCACAACCCTTCTAGTTTATGTAATATATCAATTTTCTCACTTTTTCAGTTCTTTAATTCCTTTGTAGCAAACTGGTATTCATTACTCAGGAGATGAAGTTAGCTTCTATCCAAAACCCATGGAGATGGCAGAAAGAGGTGTGCAGTCCATCACAGACAGAAGTTTTGAATCTAAATTTTGTGGATAGAAGAAGGTTTTGGCTAGGCAAGACAGATGATTTTTCTGCATCGCTCCAAAGCTACTGGAATTTGTGGTCCACTTCCACTGGCTTTCTTCTCATTTCCTGCCATCTCACTTCAATCTAGCTCACTTTATGGACAGAAAACCTTTTAGGACAGAACCTTATGGACAGAAAAGCTTTTTAGCCAAATCAGTCTTTCTCTGGCTATTGTGCTGCAACTGGCTGCCCAAGGAAATGAAGGAGCATCAGACATGGTACCACAAAGCAGAGAGGGAACACAGATGAGAACTTTACCTCTACTAGCAATGAACTAGCAATGATGGATTTGACTGGATCCAATCTGAATGTCAGGTACATCCACACAAAGTACTCCCATGATCCTTCCAGCTAGTCCTATTACACTAAAGCATGACACTGTTCTTTTGCTTCCCAACCCTGCTGTTTGCTGCTCTAAAAGGATCAATATTCTGTGTATTCAAAGAGACGCAGAGAGTAGTTTGTCTCAGTGTCAGGGAGGTCTTATGGTATTCTCCTACCCCACATTCGTGGATGAACAAAAGACACTACAGTGTATTTAAGCCACGTTCGTAATTCCTAAGCTAACAAAAGTACAACTTAGCACTATGAACTTCTGCCTCAGTTGCTTTAATATTTTCCATCATAAGAAAAGCAAAAATTTCATTTTAAACTAATTTGTTGAAGTAGTTAAGTTTTAAAAGTATTGTATATTAAGTGCAGAGTTTAAATATTTTTCTTTTATGACTGTCCCCAAACAACAAAAGTGCTTAATATACTTGCAAATATGTCTAAACACTTCTGAGCTTCATACTTTACTGTTCCAGCTTAGCTTCTCACATCCAAATCTATCCTGCAAGATTCATTATTATATAGTGCTTTCTGCTACAGAGATATTTTCTCCTGAGGAGAAACTGAAAGCAGTTAACACCTGCATTTTGAAAATGAAATTTTAATTTGACATGAATCAAAAAAGCATTAGCATTAACAGACAAGCATGCTGCAAACAAAGCTGACAGTCATCTTTAGTATAAAACAGAGCAGTGTTTTTAGTAGCATGCAAATACAGCTGATGGCATGTCTTTATTCAATTAGTTCCTAGTTTCCAAGGGCAGAGTTGTGTGCACACATCCAAACTGTGTTTTCTAATTTTAGAGACTTTTATATTGAATATTTAAAGCTACTCAGTATCTGAATCAATTTAACAGAATTTCACTTACAGTACTTTTCAATTTTAGCTTTCAATAATTTACATTGTATACCTAAACAGTGCTCATGACCTAATCCATACAATCAGATCCAAGCAGTTCTCTTGGCTTTCTTTTTGAAGTATTTCAGAACAGTTATACTTCCATGTGTGCATATTTGTGTATGCCTCTCAGTATTATAAAAGTTTCATACCAATCCATCTGTGTATCCTACTTACTTCTGTGGCTAAAATAGCAGGTAAAACAGGCATTTACTGTTCAGTGGTTACAGGGCACTTTTCCACTTCTTTTCCAAATGACTTGTCAAATCAAATCTACTGCCCCTTTAGCTGCTGGGAAACAAAAACAAAAATCCCATACACATGTCAAAATTCAAGGAAATTAGGGGAGGGAGAGGGTATTTTACTAAAAAAAAAATCTTTCAGAAGAAGTAAAAAGCAGTGTAACAGTGGTATTAACACTTAAACTTTTTCTCATAACACCTAACAACCATTTCTGAACATGATACTCCTTGACAAGAATACTGTGGCATGGCACAGAGTTAACATCTTTAGACAACAAGAAAGAAAAAAACCCACCAGAAACAATAATATTAAAATATATATAAATAAAAACATCTTCATTCTCTTTTACCAAACTGTGAACCATCAATATTTCAACAATGACTTAATTTCTTCTAATGCCTTCTTCATTGGCCTACTGTATTAAAGAATTAGCCAATGTTCATGTCTACCAACAAATTAGTAGCATTCTTTTTTATTTGCAAATACAAATGTTTTCCCCTCAATACAGAATTAAGCTTCTTTGAAGAAGCTTTTGTTTTATTTATCTATTTTTTAATACACAATCTGCAAAATTTTCATTGGAGAAAATCAATTGGAAAAAAGGCAACTGTAAGAAACACATTTGCAGAAGTACAGGATAGCTGCTGATTACTTAACATCCCCCTAAGGTATCAGTAAGCAATGTAGTGCTAACACTGGCTAGCCACAAGAGTTATCAATGATTGCAAGTCTATCACAAACAAAATGTGCTGGAATTAATCTTATAAAACTATTGCGATGAAGCACCTACAATTTACAGTAAACCTTATTTACAAAACAGCAGATAGTATCTTAGAAAATTAAAGTTTAAATAGTCTTTTCAAGCCTAATGTATATTAGAAATGTCACCATGTTGAACACACTTGTGTTTCAAAAAGGATGTAAAACTCATGATGATTAAAACATGAAATAGGAACAGTTTGCTTTCTAAAAGTCAACAGCATTCTCATATCTCTTGTCAAGACCAGTCACAGCTTTTAAATGACCACCACCAGTTACAAAATGTTTTTCTATTCATAGCAGCGATGCTGAGAGACTACATGAAGAACTCTGTTGCGCTACACACACCCACTCCTTACACACTCCTAGGAGACAGCCCCTGTACTGCATATGTGAAAATGCAGTAAAAATGTATTTCTGAAGAGAAAAATTCCCTGAATGAAAAGTGGCCAATCTCTCCATGTTACAAACAGACAAATAAGGCATGTCAAATATCACAGGGTAAAATCTGCTTGAGAGCAGCGCTTGGATACAATGAGGTCTGAACAACATCTACCCACTCCACTAGTATAGCTATACACAGGAGGAAGAACAAATTGAGCTGCTACCAACTTCACATCCTCACAAGGTCTTTGGGGCTGGAGACTAGAAGCAGTGTGCTAACAACTGCTTATTGGGTTTCGATGCGGAGAAAGTCAAAGGCACTGAGGGATCAGTGAGGTCCATGCTAACAACCCAGGTGTAAAACCATGAACAATGGGGCTGCAACCTTGCAGCTGGAGGAGCCCAGGGGCGAACCACTTAAGGGGAACAGAGCTCTGCCCTACAAGCCTGGGCCATCATCACTGCTGGCACTGAGTGGCCTCTCCCCTGAGTCTGCAGTGCTGACCATGTCCATGAGCAGGGCCAGTGCAGCTTCAGCACGTGTGAATATGCACACTATACCAAAAGTGCATGTGTATCACACCCGTCCTTGGAACGCCCTGCCTCAACTGTCCTTTTGTGAGACACTGGACTATTATATTAATTAGTGGCTCGGACCAACTCAAATGTGTGTATGTAGGGAGCATGGGTGAGGAGAAGGGAAAGGTCAAATTTCAGCCAGTGAGGTGATGCCCTACCCTACACTCCAACTCCTGTGAGCATCATCGGGCAACTCTGGAGCAGCTGTCAATCAAAGGCAGCCTGGACCACTGACCTATACTGCACAGGGTATAGGGGCCAAGATAAATAAAAGCAGCAACACCTACTCTCTGACTTTGTTTCAACCCTATCATTTGGTCATGTGTAAACTGGATTTACACAGGATTCACTGGTGGTAGCTGCATTTTTTTCCTCTTTCTTTCTTTACTTCTTCTTCTCCTAATCTCCTTTCTTAATATTTTGGGTAACTTGAGACCAGATGGGTTGGATTTTGTTAAGTTGCATGGGTTAGCATCTGCTCAGTCAATGATTTGTGGAATGCTTTATTTTGGTTGTATGTTACCCTTTAGAATTGTGCCAAGTTCCCTTATTTCCTAAAGTTTACCAGTAAAGTACCTCTGGAGAAAATGAGTGCAGTGTCTTCTCCTCTGCACTCTCTCTTAAGGTGTTAGAAGAACCAAAAGTTCTTCTAATACGTCTGGAGGGTGGATATTGTTGAAGCCTTGTATATTTTTAAAGTAAAACCCCTCTGGTGAGCTTGTAGCTCAAGACTTGGGGTCTTACACCTCTGGCAATAACCAGTCAATGCAGAAATGAAAACCTATATCAATGAGTGGTCCTCTTCTCACAGTTGCCTCATCCCCAGATTCCCTGTGACTCCAACCAACCTGCAGAAGTACCATGAGACAGCTGTAGCAGAACCTGAAATAGGTATTTTTAATACCCAGTGCATTCCAAGTACTTTACCAACCTGTATTTCCTATAGCTTTTCCTATTTTTTTCCCCAGAAAAAAAGAATTGTAGTATTACTTTTTAACTTATCAATGCTTCAATTAAAGTTTTATCAAGAAAATAAATTTTTATTTATTTTTGTTACAGAGTGATTTTTTTTCAAATTTCTGTTATTAACATTTCTATTCCTGCACTGCAGGAAACCAAGTTAGAGATGAGAGATCCTGTTAATATAAAAAGGCTTATCTTCTGAAGATAGAGTACTTAATCAAATGCTTAATTAATCTCCCTTCCTCACCTATTTCAAATTAATGTAATTTCTCATCTCCAGAATGACACCTGCCAGTGCAGCTGTTTTACTTGGCATTTCTCTGTGTGCTCAAGTCCTGCAGAATGAAAACAGAGTTGGAGTCAGGAGACAGTTCTGGAAGGGTGCAAACCAGGACACTGGTGTGCTTGTTCCATGCTCTGGTTCCCAAGGTTACTCCATGAAAAATAAAATACTATCACTACAAAATTGCAGAAGAGACCTGGGAAGAAATGTCAAGGAATAGAAAGGGCAAAACACTTTCCTGTCCTCTTTTTGAGAACTCATGGAGAGATAAAGGGAAAGGAAATTGCAAACTGCCAACAGAAAAGCAGAAGAGGCAAAGTAAGGATGTGGGCCTACCAACTAGTTTTGCCATTAGAACACAGGGAAAAGCACAAGTGAGAACTCTTAAGAGACCCCTTTCTTCCACAGTACTTAAGGGATGATTATAAGACAGGTGGGGACAAACTTTTTAGCAGCACCTGTTTAAATAGGAGGTCAAGGTTTTAAGCTGAAGGAGTGTAGACTGATGGGATATAAGGAAGTTTTTCTACAATGAAATGGAGAAACGCTGGAACAGGTTCCCCAGAGAGGTGGTGGATGCCCCATCTCTGAAAACAGTCGAGGTCAGGTTGGATGGGGCTCTGAGAAATATGATCTAGGTGAAGATGTCCCTGTTGACTGCATGGAAGC
Organism: Sclerurus mexicanus; assembly: GCA_013396755.1. Lineage (NCBI taxonomy): Eukaryota > Metazoa > Chordata > Aves > Passeriformes > Furnariidae > Sclerurus > Sclerurus mexicanus. Next base: position 442,585 of record VWZF01002279.1, on the reverse strand, counting down.
TGGACTAGATGATTTTTAAAGGTCTTTTCCAATGCAAAGTATTCTATGATTTTATGATTCTTTGATCACTGTGGAAGCAACTGCTTACCCTTAAGGAAACAATTAGCTAAGGAACTGGTTCAGGAAATGAAAAAAAAGTGAGTTATTAAGGAGATCAGTAGCATCTGGAGAAGTAATATGTTAGATCAGCTCAATGGATTTAGGAGGCCAAGACATATTGGCTGAATGCTAAACTGTAAAAAAACAATCTGAAAAGGCTCTCTTTGGCATTTTCATAATTTTTGCTTGCTTTTTCTCACCAAATGATGAAAACAGAGTGGGCTAAACAATCTACACAACAGTATCGAGCTTTTAACACTCAACCTCCACTGGCTGGACCTCAGCCACCTGCATGTCTGTTACCTTCTATATTCCAAAGACTGTTATGTATCTTTTGCAATAAAAGGCCCTGAATGAATATTAAACAATTTTTAAACTGCATAATCTATTTTCTTTCAGCAGTTCAGTAGAAAATAGTACAAAGTTTATCTGGAAAATCATGTTTAAAAACTGATCTAAAATTAGAAAAATAGTAATAATGAAAAAGAAAGAATGTATTTATGTTCTTGAGCTCTAGCAAAATAAAGCACAATACATTCCATCAGTTCCTGTAACTACATTTATTTAAATCAAATGCAGAAACATTCACCTACTTACAGTGACAGCAAGAGTTATGAGTTTATAACTCTGTTTACAAACATTAGGGTACTTCCTGCAAGATTTTTGGGTTGAGGTCTGTGATTTATCTGTTCTTTCTAAAATGGAAATATGCTCCACAATTTCTACAAGACACAAACATCAAATGCAGTGTATCTATTTATCATAACCCATTAACTTTGCTTATTTCTGTCAGTTCTTAGCTTGCCTTGCTTATCCTCCACCCTTTCTTCATTGTGCAAGAGTTTACTGATATTATAATTAAGACTATAAACTTAAACTCCAGAAAGGGCTTAGCTTTACTAGTGTAAATTTTACTTTTGGGCAGACATAGAAAGCTTATTAAGGGATTTCAGAAACCAATTACTTTATTTGAAATTGTCCACGTATAGCACCTCTGAGAAGTTACTGAATGCTCTGTATTCCTACACACAGCCTTCGCAATGTTACAATTTGTGTAGTTCTTAATGAAGAAACAGTATGAATTATTCATCTATTTTGTATAATTATTAATATTTTCCCAATTGTTCTGTAGAAAATTACAGTATATCATCACAAATCCAGTTACAATACACATAATTAAAATCTTTGCTAACAGAATGACCCTAAATGATCCTCTGGAAATCTAAAATATTTATAAAATGTGAGTACAGGAGAAAAGAATGAAGATAACTAACAGAAGTATTTTCAGTGCTTGCTAAGGAAAGACTACTTATATGTTCATCAGTCTGGACAGTGACTGACAGAAGAAACCTTTAGGAAACAACTGGGAACCAAATTAAAGTGCTCAAATGCTGTTTCTGAAATGGCTATTTAAATTATTCCTAAAGTCACCTCTGGCACTGTCCAGTAGTTATTATTACTGTGGAGAAACAAACACTGCATGCCACTATTCCTTTCACTTATGATTAAAGAAAAATAAATGTCCAAAATAATCTAGTACATCTTTTGACCAAGTGCTAGACAAAGCAGGGTGTAATCAAAGCCTTTACTTGAACTGTGAGAGGCATCACTCTGTGCATGGCTCCAGTAATTGCAGTGGGCTTACAGCAGGAACAGGCTAAAGCTTATTGTACAGAATAGAACACACAGCACTAAATTTTGTGATCTGCTACACACCTCTGAGCAGAGCAAGGAATTATGTTTTAACTTACATTCCAACTGTGTCAACAAAAAAAGCTCCTGGCAGATTAAGAAAAGAAGTAAAATTCAACACTGCCTTCTGTGTCTTGAAGCAAATACAAGATACAGATTACAATTTAAAATAACAGGACAGATACTATCAATTAAGTTTGAAGTGAGCAAGACCAGGGATTTTTTTTTGCTTTTCTCTAATTCCTGCCTGAGATATAGCAGAGTAAGATCACTAAGATCATTTTCCATTAGCAAAGCTTAAGGTTGGAAGCTTTCAGATCTCTGTTAGGTGCATATATTCCCCAGTGTGATGTTCTTGTTTCCATACTTAGCTAGAATCCCACTGAGCAAATGGAATGCATGTGCAAGAGCAGAACAAAATCAGGCTTTTAATGCAACAACTTTACTCCTTATGCTGTCTGGGGAAAAAGAAAGATTTAAAGTATAAAAGAATAAACATAATTTCAGGGAATCTATTCACTAGGCAAATGTGTAACAGGTTTTAGAAAATTGTATCTGAGGTTTATGTGTAACCAACATTAACTAAATAATTACACAAGATATGATTGATTAAATTTCAAGAATAAGGGGAAATGAATAACCCACTTACAAGTTAAGTAAGTCACTTAACTCTCTTTCCATCATTGTTTAGTCCCCATGAAAACAGTTCAAGCAAAATTTGCTACCATCTGACATCAGTATTCCTAAAATCTCAGAGCCAGAAGTAAAGAAAAAAAAAAAAGGGGGATTCAGGGAAAGTGCACTGTAACCTTCCATAACCTCAAGGCTGTGGTTGCGTTCAACATACAGAAGTTCAGGAATCCTTAAATTCCTTAAATTCCTTTGGTGCCTTCTGCTATGACACTGAAGCATGAACACACAGTGTAGGTAGACCTCCAACTCCATAGGTATAACATCTATGGGGTCTGGAAAAACTGTGATCTACAACACTAACAGGAATTCAGGCAAAAGTCTACAAAAAGTCTCTACCAAAGGAATCCAGCCAAACATGGTTCTGATAAGTGTTTTAACTTGAGGTACTCAAGTCCTTCTTCACCTCAGTCTTTATGGGAAAAACTGACCTTTGGAAAACACAGACCTCTTGGGTCATTGGCAAAGCCTGGAATAAGGAAGACATCCTTGGTGGAGGAGAATCAGATTAAGGAATTTTTAAATATTCTGGACATATATAAACCCATGAAGCCTGGCAGAAAACACCCAAAAGTACTGAGGGAGTTGACTGATGTCACACTGTGGCAATCAGAAGAGGTTCCTGAAGACAGGAAGAAAGCAAATTTCACTCCTACCTGCAAAACGGACAAGAAGAAAGACCCAAGAAATGGTCAACCTGACCTCAGTCACTGGCATAGTGATGGAGCATCTAATACTGGAAACTATTTTTAGGGATATGAAAACTAAGAAAATTATCAGGAGCCAGTCAGCATGGATTTATGAAATGGAAATCATGGTTAACCAACCTGATTACCTTCAATAATGAGGTGACTAGCTTGGTGGTTGATGGAGAAGCAGTGGATGTCCATTATATCATCTTCATTAGGGTGACTTTTGACACTTTCCTGTAACATCTTCATAGACAAGCTGATAAAGTATAGGTTACATAAATGCAGTGAGGTGGACTGAAAACTGGTTGAAGGGCCAGGTAGAGAGAATTATGATAAACAGTAGAAAGTCCAGCTGAAGGGTAGTGTTGTACCCCAGGTGTCAATACTGGGGACTATTTACATTTTCATTAATGACCTGGAAAACGAGACAGAGTCCACTTTTCAGAAGGTTGTAGATGATATAAAACCAGAGGTGGGTGGGTGGAGTAACAGATGCAACAGACAGTTTTGCCACCATTCAGTGGGATGTCAACAGGCAGGAGAAATGGGTAGAGAGTAATCTCAGGAAGCTCAGCAAGAAAAAAACACTAAATCCTGCAGCTGAGGAGGAATATGTTCACACAAATCATTCACAGAAAAAAAATATTTAGGACCCAATTCACTGAGGCAGTGAAGTATGCATTGCAACTGACCCTGCTAGATGAGAGAACTCATACAGTCAACTGTTATCTGGATAGAGTTCAAAGACAGGCAAGTAATCTTGATTTCTGCCGTTCTCTGAGTTTTTTTGTCACATATTCAAAGTTTTCAAGTGACCAGAAGCCCTCTAGCAATGAACGCTAATGAATATAATGATATAAGGCTATGAATTAGCTTTACCTTTCAAGAGACAGTGCTGCTCAGTTTAGGGACTAAGCATATGCGTTCTCTGGATACAGAAATTGTAAACTAAATTTGCAGCCAAACAAGGAAATCCAGGGAATTTTCACAGGTAAAATCTTCTATACGACTGTAATGAAAAATAGTAAAAAATAGATTACGTGGCTGAACTGAATGATTTCCCTGTATCAGGGATGTTAGAGCTTCAAGAAAATGTTGCACCAACAAAGGTATAGGTGAACAGTTCTGATACTAACAGTACAGTTAGAGAGAAATACACCCAAAATGCTTCAATTTCTCTGTTTAAGTTCTTCAGAATTAAACATCCTGTTCAGACAGGAGTTCTCAGCAGTAATGCCAATAAAGAATCACAAACTAGTAATTTCCTTATCAGCTTTTTTAAAAATTTTCTTACATCATTGCTGTTTCCTGTGTTCCTGTTAGTTTACTTTCATATTATGTCTAGGGAGGTGAAAAAATTATAAATGGGTGATCTCAGCATGCAGTACATCTGGTCTCAGTCAAATGTTATTCTACAGAGATCTTTCTACAAAACAGCTTTAAAGTACAGGTTATAGAATTTTAACACATAATGAAAAACCTTGTAAAAGGAAATGTTAAGAGGCCACCAAGGATGCTTTATAAACTTCCTTACAAAACCTTCTGAACAAGCATAATTTGAGGTTTAAGACAAGCAGAAAGAGTATAAGCCTGACTGCTATCTTGATGTAAGTCAACTCAATGAGTCTGTAACAGATAATTTGATATAAGGTTTGTGCAGCAAGGATAACTGCAACACCTCTCACTTTAGTCTAAAAATATTTTAAACTGTGTGGTCTAGTCTGTTTTGAATGCTATAGACTTGAATGCTAGTACTTGAATTTTACCTTAACTTTGTGTTAGTTGAGTTTGATTAGTGACAACTGGATAACAAAGGAGCCCTTACCTAAGAGTGTCTAAAATCTATAAACTGGATCCTGGAACAGCCTAAAAAGAACCCTCGGAATCAGATTGCTTCACCTCTTTGGGTCTGCAGTGGAGGATAGATACAGAAGTTGATACTACTAGGCATCTCCTACTGACTGCTGATGACCTTGAGGGATCTCTAGGACACAGTAAGATTTTCAGGTACGCATTTAAACCTCTGATGGATTTTGCATTGAGGTTTGGCATTCAGATGTTTTATAGTAAATACTAGAATTATAAATGTCAGTAATGATTTGCATCAGCTGCAAATATTGTTTTTTACCTTAATCCCTACTTTCCTTAAAACAAGATTTACTTCAAAGAATTCAGAAGAAGGTGAATAAAGACTTATTAATGGACATAGTCAAAGCTGGCTTTCTAAACTTTCAGAATGCACAATCATTCTGTTGAGAGAAGTGTTTCTACAAGAATGTTCATCTGATACCAAAATATTATGAGCACTTTTGTGATCAGGAGAAAAAAAATATCTTATTTTTAAAAAGGTCTTCAGTGGTATAAAGTTCTCAAATAACTTCCTGGTGTAAATCTACAAATTGTATAGCTAAAATTCTTACATTCTAATTTCACATACAAAGACTGCAATATAGAAAGGACTATTCATATCAGTCCAGGCTTGAAAAATTAGGGGACAAGCTCTAAATTAATTCAAGATTATTCTAATAAAGATTACTTAGATAATAATAAATAACATTACATAAGGTACAGCTAAAAATGCTTTTCTGTTTACTAGATAAGAACATCTGCAAGGGTAGTTAAGTGGGATAGTTAACTAAATGTAATTGGTCACTAATGAGGTTATGTTTTATGAGTCCTGCTTTTATTTTTTTTCTTGTTATTTTACACTGTTGCACATTTTTCCATCAAAATGTAATTTCCATTAATTGTTCAGTGTTTTCCACGCAGTCCTAAAATCACATGAAAAATAAAGATCTGCAAGGAAGATGGTTCAGTGACTTGGCATGGTGTTCTTCAGTGACTGTTGGTATTCTAATCCTGCTGATGTGAAAATGTAGAAGCTCTCATTTTAGTGTTAGGAAGCTACTATTTCAAACAACAGATCACATTCCTCATATATCCACTGTGTCACTTCTCTTTTCTTTGTGATGGACATGCCACCTCTTGTTCCTGTTTAAACTGTGTACAAGTCCGTGGTAATGTGTTTTCTTTCTAGCTGAACACAGAGTTGCAACTGGGATGCAATGAGATTTCAGTTTGGATCCACACCCCTGGAAATTAACCTATTCTTCCTCACACTGTATGTTCTAATGCAGCAACAGTCTTCAGAAAGAGCACACAAGAATACTGCTTTTGCTTAACCAGTTTCCTGAATAAGGATATTAAGCTATTACATAGATATTTTATGATCAAGAAGGGACAAATTGTTGGCCAAGGATTGGAATAGCAGTAACAATATGTGTTGGGAAAAAATATGCAAAAAAAAGAAAATAGTTACTTTTCCCAATGCAACTCCCGTGGTGCTTAGAAGAAATATATCTACATAGGCATCCCTAATAATTAATGTACACATTAAAAAAAAAATTAAGAGAAAGAAAATAATAAAAGCATTACCCTGCAAAAACTCTTTTGTTGATTTGTAAGTTAACAGGCAGGGACTGTAATTTCTCTTCAAAGTATTTTAACTTCATCAACAGTTTACCCCCAAGCCTGAAAAAAATAGAACACAGAGAGCTTGATTCAGCTTCTCTCATAGTCCAGGTGGGTCTTTCCATAAAGAAAATCATCATATATTCTATGTCATGTCTCAGGGTTTAGCCTTAGAGCTTAACAGAGTAAAGAAATTTCAATCTAAATTTCCCTCATAGGGCTTCCCTGTTTCTACCAGAAATGTAATTCTCTCTGATCCACAAAACCATTCTTTTCCCCCAGTTTACATCTCTGGACATACCCATATCTCAGTATAACTCAAAGATAATTTCTATGGAATTGTATAGCTAGATTTTTGCATCTGAGACTGAAACTGCTCAGCAAAAGAATTTCACGTTCTTCTTACAAAAATCAGAGAGGCTACTAGTTCATGCAGGATGAAACTGACTCTAGCTCAATATCAAATCACCTGTCAAGTTCAAAATCTTCCCAACAATTGACTAACTCCTCCCCACCCCCCTGGCCATTGTCCCCCCCCCCCCTCCCATCCCTGATGATTACTGCAAAGTAGTTGAGTCAATCAATTAAGTTTAGTATTTGTGAAATAACCACTTTGTAAGAAGTTATTAGAGGATTCTCAGGTACACCACACCCTGACTGTCATGTCTGAAAGTCATTCACTTGCAAATGCTTTAAGCAAAATAGTGCAAACTGAAAATTGCAGAATGCGTAAGAATACAACTGTAGAAAATAATTATGACATGCTGCTTAATGTTAGAATAACCATTTAATATGTATAATTATAAGACTATTTCTTGTTTCATCTATGTTTAAATTATATTCATCCCACGAAGGGCATGTTCTAAGAAAATTTTCACTCACTCATGGAACTAAGTTTCATTGGCTTCAAAGTATTTATATCCTCTCCACTATATCATTACTTTCATGTAACTGTCAACTGAATATGCTCAAATATGTAATTTTAGGCTGTTTTATAAAGAAATCTCTGAATAGGACATCCTTCCTACAGATTTTTTAAAATGACAGCTAATGGGAAGTAAAATTATAGTTACACTCTGATGCTCTGTCCTGCAGCAAAGTCTTACAAACCTCACAGAAGGGTCACCTCCTTCAGTCCATCTCTAGGAGGAAAACAACAACATCACAGCTATCAACCTGTCCTTGACTATAATTTTGACACTTTTGACAGTCAAACCTCTAACGGTTATCCAGAGGCTATTGAAGCTGCAGTTAACACAGCATAAAAATTTGTCTCCTCTACTTTAGTATCAAGAATTATCAATACATTTCTGTAAATGCTTCTCTCTTTTAGTAGGCATAAATAATATTTACACTCTTTCACTGACACAGTGTAACTACATGTGGCTCCTCATGTACTTCAGGCACATTAAAAGAAACTTAGTTCAATTTGCATAACTGTGAAGGGCTGGAGACCACATACAGTTAAACAGAGAAGTTCACACTTTGCTCTTTACAGGGAAATAAACCTTTGATTTGTAGTTATGTATTTTCTTAGAGCCCAGAATTCTACACAAAAATTAACAGTATTGGAATATTTTGTCTAGATGAGAGCACATTTCTCAGTTCAGTGGATTAAAAAACAACAAAAACAACAAAAAACCCCCCCACAAAACAAAAACAAACCAAACAAACAAAAAACCAAAACAACAACAACAACAAAAAAAGAGCAAACCAGACCAACCAAAAAGACTCAATTCCTCCTTTAAAATCCAAGTCAGACTTAATTACTACTGGGAGTTTACATATTTATATCCTTAGATGTTCAGATGTTTCTACTAAGAGCAGAATATGCTTCTACTGGTAGAAATATTAATGACTAAGAATGTTTACTGCAAATTAGTTTTCAGGATAACCAGAATATTTTTGTGGGGTTATTTATTTCTATTTAAATTGTTCAATGAAATGACAAAGTGATATTAAAGTCCTGGCTCTACTTCCATTAAAGTAATAAATTAATAAAAATGTGGAAGAGGTTTTTCACTGAATGATGTTCTTACGTAACAAAAATATTTGTTCTACGAAAAGCTCTACTGATCTTATAGCAACTGTGTGAAAAATCAAAATATGGTCACAAACCCAGCACTGTATGATCAGTCTTCTTTCCATTTCTTTGTGGACCCATCATAAATAATGAACAAATGTTGATTTTTTGACAGATAAAGTCAGAAGCATCTTCAATGCTTATCTGTGACACTTCTGAATAAATTTTGTCATTTCTGCCAGAAATAAACTGGCAATACTGTGTTTCAGCATTCCTATCTAGTTTCTCAGAAATACAGGAAACCTGCACATTCAAACAATAAAGGAAACTTCCAGATTAATGGTTAAGTACTTTAAATATTTATTTTATAATCATTCCTTTTTGTTTTGAATGATCTATCTTATTTTAAGATTATAGATTATAGAACAGTAGAATTAGTCTGGATGGGACCTCTGCTCAAAGCAAGGACAAGGAGAGCAGGTTATGCAGGGACTTGTCCAGTCAAGTTCAGTATATCTTCGAGGTGGAGGTTACACACCATACTGGGATTCCTGTTTCAGTATTTAATTGTTGTCATTATATATATGTTTTTCTTACCAAAATTTCTCCTGCATCACCTTGTACCCATTGCATTTTGTTGTATTGTCATCCACGACTAAGAATCCATCTCCATCTTCTCATCACATAGCTGAAGAGAGCAGTAAGGCTTTCCTGTAGCCTTATCTTTTTAGGGCTAAAATCCAGCTCTCTTAACCTCTCCTCAGTCAGCATGTGCTCCAATCCCTTAACCATCTCAGTAGCTCTTCATGGAGTTCACTCAAAGACATGTGTTTTCTGTCACGGGATGCCCAAACTGAATACAATACTTCAGATGCTGTCTCATAAGTGCTTAATAGAGGGGGAAAATGACTTCCCTTAGCCTGCTGGCTTCTTGCTTGCTAACATTCTGCAGAATGCTGTTGGCTTCCCTTACATGGCTTTCTTTATGAAGACCTGCCCATGACCTCTGTAAAGATGCTTTCTGTCCTACTGGCACCAAGCTCATACTGCTGTATGGTAAATTATTCCAACCTAGCTGCAAGACTTAGCATTTGCCTTTGTTGAAATTCATGAGGTTTCTTTCAGATTGACCTTTTCAATGTCCTTTGTCATTAGATCCTCTGCCCCACTGAGCAATGGGCCCAGTTTACCTAAGCTGTCTTTTGCCACCACTATACTCAAAAAAGCCATACATTTATTTTACAGTTCTTGATCCAACTGAGCTACAGCTGTCTAACCTCACCTCTATGTGCCTGGGCAATGCCTGTGTAGGAAATAACCAGGAAGCCCATCTCAGCCTCTACCTTCTGTGTACATTTTGGCTTTGCTTATTTTTGGTCAAGATTCTGCCGCTCCCCCATGATGCCCTTCTGCAAAAGCTGTGTGGCTTTCTGCATACTGGCATAGATGCCAGTATGCAGATAACTGATGAGGTTGTCCTCGAAGGTCAACCAGCTCCCCTGGGCTCTTTTGTTCTCCAATTCAGACTCCTATGGGATCCTGCCAAGAAGACTCCTGAACAAGCCAAAGTTTTGGGTTTTTTTGGTTTGTTTGGGTTTTTCTGTTCTGTTTAGTTTTTCCTCAAGTCCATGTTTCTATTTGTCTTGTTTGTTTGGGGTTTTTTCAGAATTTTAAATTTTACAGTCTTGTGATCTCTACAGTTAAGTCCACCAGTGACCTTCATATCTTTAACCAGTTCTTTCTTTTTAGTGAATAACAGGTCTGCATAACATCTGCCCTAATTGACTTATTGATTTCCTGTGTCAAGAAATTGTCTTTAACACACAACAGGCATATCTAGGTTTGCTTGCACTTTGCCATGTTATGTTGACCTTCTAGCAGATACTAAGTTTGGTAAGATTTTCCATTATTTTCCTGGTCATGAGACTTCCCTAGGCTGGCCAGAGAATTCATCTACTTCCTCCTTTTGGGCATGCAATTTGTAGCAGATGTCTTCCACTATGTAACTAAGGCTGGTCTGTCCCATGATCATTACTGTGTCCTCTTTACAGGCTTGTCAACTGCACCAAGACAAAGCTCTGTGCAATCAAGCTACTCCTTTGCCCAGAAGATTACAGTGATTGCTAACATAAAATGTCAGGGTGCTCATTCTTTTTGAAAAGAACTATTCCTACACCTCAACGACTGTTCTAGCTTCCACAGAAAGCACGTTTGCAATTCAAGCAATTCCTTGCAATTCAAGCAATCTATGGGAACAGTAACATCAGGTGTTAGGGTTTTTTCTTTCTTTACTTTGAGATCCATAGATTAAATACCAAGAAATCTTTTTTTTTTCTCTCTTGTGTCTCAGTGAACAAAAATCCCACAACTCCTAATCATATTTCAAATAAAATGTGACAGCTGACATTTTACTCAGAGTTGTGACAGAGTTACACACAAGTGACACATTTATATATGCTTCTATATATGACTAAAAGATCTGTGTTTTGCAGAACCATTTGTGTAATTCAAATCGATTTGCTAAATCCTACCATCACTTACCTGAATCAGCAGGATTTTAAAAATTTAGTATACCACTTTATTTTCATTCATTCTCTTGCTCTCCTCAAGTGGCATGAAGATGGTCAGTTATAGAAATGAAAAAGGCTAGGGGGTTATAGTGTATTTTCAATTTTTTTTTATTTGTTTTTAAATAAAATATTTTTCAATTTCTATATAATTGCGATGACAAGTTTGGATTTGTATAAAGCAATTTATCTTTTATTTCCTTTTGCATATTAACTAAAAAAAAATACTGATGCCTTTTATCACAAAAATATATCTTATCAAGAAAGTGACTTTTGTTTTGATGCCTCAAAGTTTTGTAATTCTTACAGAAGAAGAACTAATACTGATAACCTTAAATTATCGGAGGTCAGTTTTGGAAAAAACACAATAAACCAATACAAAACAACAAGAAAAAACTACAACCTTCCCCACCACCAAGGGAAAAAAACAAACAAACAAAACAAAACACAAAACCAACAATGACAAAAAATGAACCAACCAAAAAAACAAAACAAACAAACAAAAAAACCCCACAAAACCCCCCAAACAAACAAACAAACAAAAACATACAAACCCCCACCTTTTATTTGGTTTCTGAGTCTGGAGGGTACAACTAAACAATTAGATATTTCTTGCATGCTAAAGGAAGAAGAATTCACCTGATTTTCTCTTTAAATATAAGCTGAAATTCTAAAATAAATTGCTTGGTGCCAAAAACTTCAGCTTAAGACAGCACACATAAAAGCACTGATGGAATGATGTTCTCTCACATACTTTCAGAAGGAGCTGACAAGCTTACCAGCCAAATAATTCTTCCAAAAAATGTCTTTTAAAATACAAGCAAGAGGAACTAACTGAGTGACAGTATGGAAAAAGGCCACATAAGTGATAAAAGTTTATATGAAGTGTATAAACACATCAGCTCTGCCTCTCTTCTCACAATTGCCCCATATTTAATTTCTGTTCATCTGTGCAGATTGCAACACACAGTCCATTGCTATTTCCTTATATTCTGCCTTGGACAACCAAGCCCCCCTGTATATGAACCTGCAACTTGCTGCCACAAAAAGAGTCTGTGGACTGGACTTTGCAACTATAGTAAAGATAGTGAGTGTGGCCACAGTTATGGCTGCACCCAAAGTATATGTTCAGAACAGAAAAGTCTATTCTGCATTCTAAATACATAATAGCTGAGCTCCATTAAGACCTCAGGAATTCTCCAGCACCTTCAGGAGCATTGTTAATGGATAAGAAGGATGAAGATCACAGCTGAGGAAACTGGATTGTTTCAGTAGAAAGTGTGAACTAGGGAGAGAAGGGTCACGACAAGTTAGATCAAATAAAACTGGCACTGTAGCCAAGAACAGAAGAAAAATTATTTTGCGTGGTCTTCAATACATTTTTTACTGTATCTGCTAAAGACATAGCCATAAGCAAATCAACTCACTTTATTGAGAGTTGACAGATCATTCTGTCTATTCATAAGGAACATAATTTGCAAGAATTTAAATGTGCAGTGGAAAGCAGTGTGCAATAGCAAGCTCGCAGCAGGATATAAAATTCTCATATATACATTGCTTGATGAAATATATTTTTCAAAAAATAAGGAAGCTCCCCAAAAGCAAGATGCAAAATATAACAACCATGCAGAGAGGTCAAATCATGGAGGCTTAGGCCTCTGTGTATTTGCTTCTTTCGATTTGTTTTCAATTACAGGAATAAAAATCAATAATTTATTGTACCTATATAGGAATACAAGTTCTCATTAACTAAACTAGCATGTACTTCTTTGTGGTTTGCTTTATTTTGAAAAAGTATATAAACCGTTAATGAAGGCATCAAAAGAAAATGTAAAAATACTAATTTTATTTTTAGGTCTCGTATATTCACAGAAACACTCAACAATAAAGAAACACAAGTAATGCAAATCATGTTTTCCCTACTTAGAAAAACTACACAGTGAAAAGATTAAGGCTCACCACTAAGGGAACGTTTAGGAGCACAGGCCTCAAGTCTTCTTTAAGAATAACTAAAGTTCATAATCTGCTGCTGTCCTAATTCCAGAAACAAGATATATGCCTCTAAAACAACAAAATTCTTTCAAGAGGTAAATAATCCTTTTTTTTTCTTGCTTTAACTTCCCTTTTTTTCCCCCCAGACTGTACCCTGTAACAGAAATAAATATTTATTTTGCCATCATATCACTTGATCACCTAAGTCTACGTAACAACAAACCAAATAATCATGCTGCAAGAAAACACCCAAGAATACAACAGCACAATACATTTCTCTTCATCTATTAAACCTAGCTCACAAAACTGAGCTCAAGACAAATGCATCCTTCATCCAATATCCCATTGCCTTTCTGCAGCTTTTCTTATAGGCATTCAGCATACATGCCTTTAATTTGTGTGACAGCTGCTGTGAAATGAGGTTATTGGAGAAATATCCTCAAAAGTGATGCTACTTACTGAGGGAAAACAGTGGGTTTTTTGCTCATTTGGACAAAGTAAGGTATCATGTGTGCATAATAATAATTCACCAAACTTATAACAAACAACTATTTATTTGAATTAATGCTGATTACTTGAATGGGCTGAAAGAGTCCTTCAAATTTGGCTGTACACAACAGAGAACACTGGATCACATGAAAATTGGAATCTCTCTACAAACAACAGCTCCTCCATTGTATATACACGTAATTGTGCAAGACATGGAAATAGAAAAAGGTCACAAGAGAAGGAAAGAGTGTGTATTTTTTAACAAGCCACTTATTTATTTCTAAATACGCACAAGTTTCTATCTATCTCTATAGATTATATATTCTATATCAGTTTTAATCAGGTTTTGGCTTCAGATTGTAATTATATTCCTCCATATAAAATGTTTTTCTATGCCCCAGAGTATTATTCTCAGCAGCTCTCTCTGACTTCTTTCCTTCAGGTAGAGCAGACAGTGCAGAGCACTCTGCATTTGAGATGGAGGGCTCAATTACTGGTTAAGAATCTCAGCTAGATTTCATAACAAAATGAAATGACATTAAAAGATACACTTTTTCCAGTTAATTCTGAAAAAGTGCTTCAGTTGGAACTGCAGCACAATTCCTCTAGATCAAACACACTGCTACAGTGAATCCTGCTGCAGTTTTCACATCCTAAGATTCAGGACAGTGTTCCTCCTATTTCCTCCAGGGGTTGGGTCTTTAAATCAGAACTCTGGATAGAAAGTGGTCCCTTCCACTGAGATCCACCTCATGTCATTAAAAACCTGTCCTTTGTTACTCATTTCAGGAAGCTGAATGAGCAACACAAAGTCTTAACCAGCTTCAGCAGTTTCTGTGAGGATGCGGGAGTCATTAATGCAAAAGCAGCATATTCTACACAGTCTGAGGCACAGAGTCCATATTTAGTGTAGGGAAGACTTTCCCAATGTTCCTTCTTTTCCCTCCATTACAATACCATCCCAAAACAATACCAGTTGTTTTCACATTGGTTTGAAAAATTTAAAGGCCTTTGAAATACTACTTATTATTACTACCAGTTCATTTTTTTTGTGTGTTTTTTAGTTTTTTCTTGTGACTTAATATTTTAAGAGAATTAAAAACTTAGAATCCTTTTTGTACAAGTATCAATCAAGGTCTAGTATAAAAAGGTCTTCCTTCTCCTCAGGCCATTTACACAAACTCTTTATGTGTCAAATGTAAATGAAACAAACAAATTCAAGCATAGGATCAGTCAGTATCTGACACTATCCTTACGGCAAAAAGATCTGTATCACCTACATTCTATAAAAACACCTCTGATGACTTTGTGTGCTGAAGGGTTTGAGATTTTGATTTTGACTTCTTTAAATACTGAATCTAAAGTACAATAATATAATCACATAGGAAGCAACTTATCCTTTGGCTTTCCCTGTTTACAAATATGCATGACAGTTTGTCTACAGTCATGTAAATGGTAGCACAGGAAGGATAGAAAAAATGGTCATAAATAAGGGTCTGTGAGACTCAGTCTCCTACACAACATCAATAAGCCTCTTCATGCCCCAATATCACAGAATCACAGAGTAAGGTTGAAAGGGAGCACAGTGAGTCATCTGGTCCCACCTCCCTGCTAAAGGAGGGTCAGCCTACAGCACACTGCACAGGACTGTGTCTAGATGGTTCTCAGATATCTCCATTGTTTTCATAATGTCTTGGATGGAACAGTGGAAGTGCAAACTCTGGACAATCAATTAAGCCAAAACAGGGTAAACAGAATTACTGTGACAGCCATGCAAAAAAAAAATTAATTTGAATTTTATGAGTTGGTGGAATAAACCAGGAATAAATGCTAGTCACATTTTAATCAGTTTGATTTGTATGATTGACTTAAATAACATTATGTTTACAACCCTGTTTTCTGCAAGTTTTCTTGTTCCCCCCCCAACAAATTCTGAAGAAATAGCTCACAGCTTTTTAATAAATGGAGCAGAAAACACACATCAGAACAAAGTAAGGGACTTGGTTCATAAACTCTGATTCATCAGAGAAAAAAGGCATGCAGATAAAGAGGACTCCCAACCTTGTGCCAGTGACTGTCAAAGAAAATATTTTTGTGAAATTCAGAAAATATACTATAACTGCCAATAGCCACTGAAGTCCTACACATTTCTTGGCTATAACA
This sequence comes from Sclerurus mexicanus, assembly GCA_013396755.1. Lineage (NCBI taxonomy): Eukaryota > Metazoa > Chordata > Aves > Passeriformes > Furnariidae > Sclerurus > Sclerurus mexicanus. The sequence continues at coordinate 426,707 of VWZF01002279.1, read as the reverse complement.
AGGACAATGTTTGAGATTTTGCACAGGTAAAATATCTGCTTTCTCTTTCAGTCATGACGACACCTCCAAAGGGTCTGAGGAAGGGATAGGGATTGGGGGGGGGGGGGGGGGGGGAGGAGGAAAACAAGGGTAAAACAAGGGTAAAACTCCTTATCTGCGAAAAAATTCATGTGTTATATGCTTCCTAAGGGTTCTAGGGTAAAGGCAGCTGTGCCTCTGATGGCAGGAATCATAACTGACTGATTGCTGGTCCCAGCAAATTTGGAAATTACTCTTGGTTGACAGAGGAAAAGGAGCCATTTTACAAGTAGAGCTCAAAAAACACTATAACCAAACACTCTCTCCCTATTAACTAAGAAGGCAACCTGCCTAGATGTTTTATTCTATAATGTGTCCTGTAACTGCTTTATCATAGTATGTCTGATTTTAAAAAAGAAAAAATGTTCAATTAAGCTAACTCTAATGAGCTCAGAGCACTTGCATGAAATTGAGCTGAGCAGATGGAATTTCAGTTCTTGGCTGAAGACAACATTTTAATTCAACTGTCTTGTCATCTGCAAATGTTAGTCTATAATATTTACTCTTGTGGTTTCCTGTATTGCAAAGAACGTAACTTAAATCATAATTCTGCAGTATACATAGAATTTTTGCATGCATGCATAGACACAGACATCATATAACAATAATTTGTGAATTTTTTTTAATTGTATTGTACCTTCTCTTTTATCTGCCTTGAAATACTTCTAGTTCAGTTCTAAGGACATATAAAATCCAAAATAGAAGCTCAAAGCACTATTACATAAAACAGAGAACATACCTGCTTTACAAGACATTTAACTGTTTCAGTTTTCAACCCCACCCCTTCTATTCAGGTTGGAATACCACCAACCTGAAAAGTTTTTAAATGAGCTAGTAATTTTTAAGGCTGTTTTACTAGCAATGAAATAAATTTTGTTCCATTATATAATTCAGGATGCTGAGGATAAACAGCTTAAATAACCATGATGAGTCACTGTCAAAGTAAACTCATGAGCAGGACCTTATATATTTTGTCAAGGGTAAGAGTAACTCCCACCATATTCAAAAGAAAATTACTCCAGAGAATGGGTCCCAGGTAACAAAACTCTGTTTTCAGCCATTGGCTGAAACAGATAAGAATGGTTTTGTTGTAGAATGCTTAAGTTCCATAGAAAATTGCTGTTGCATACATCTACATTAGAAAAAACTAACATGTCATTTTCTTATTTTAAAATACTTTTGTCCAAAATATTTGAAAATTTATTTTGTTAGACATATTCTGAGGAAAAAAAACCAATCATTTGATGATTTCAGTGATTTGAAACTACATTTTCTAGAAGATTTCATTTTGTTCTAAAACAATCTTTTCCCAAGTTTTGGCCATCAAAAGCCATGAAAATCCAGAGTATAGCATTGGTAAAAGATAATAAAAACAAGAAATCAGCATTATTAAATAATGACAAAAAATATCTAATTGTCTATAAGTTTTCAAACCTCTTATGCTGGGAAGGGTCTTCCTTATTGAAGTCTTGTGATACCTAGTAGTCCTTTGGTCACAGCCTAGCAGCAAGGTTATATTTATTTTTTCAGTAATGCACATGAAAATGTGTTATTTTTCAAAATAAATATTTTCATTCTGTTAGGCCAATGAAAGTCAGAGAAGAGAACAAACACAATATAATAATTCAAGGTAAGAAACATACTCCATTGCAGAAAAAAATTATTGCTGCAAAGTAAAACTTATTATTAAGAGAAGAATAATCAAAGGAAAACAAAAGGCAATCTATTTACATAGTTTTTATGTGGGGCAAACATTTTACTGACATATGCAAACTTAGAAAAAGAAATTATATTCAAGTATTTTTTTTCCTATCAGAGCTGAGATGTAACATTGTAAGCATGTTTCCAATCATATTGCTTTTCTGCTAAGAGACAGAATTAGCTTCCATCCAAAAATTGATGCAGCTGTAGTTTTCAGACAGGTTGTAAGAAAACATCTGCTTTTTCCACGTGTGATTCTAAGATTAATGTTAAGCACCTCTACTACAGCTTGGGATTTTGATAGTAATCAGAGTACCCTACCAGAAGCCACACTGCTCAATGCTCCAAAATAAGTGGCTGAGCTGGATAAATGCCATAAGCTTAAGGTATCTGTTTTCTATATTCATGATTAGTGACAAGGTATGAATTGAAATACTTAAAGGAGTGAAAATGTTCTTAGACTGATTCTTAGTATACAAAAATCATCCTACTCCATTACCTTCTTGGCTGACATTGTGAAATGTATGATCTGGCACGAGGTATAGCTCTACCTCCGCTTAAATGAATGCATCAACTCCCACAATATTGTAGGAAAGGAATTATAATATTCTGTGATGGCTGTGAAGATAAAGTGTGTCAGTGTCACCATGAATTGTTTCACACAGCAGATGCAGAAAAGAACAAACCATTTGTTCAAAGTACTCAGTTCACTGCAGTTAAAAAACACTCTCCAAAATAGAACAGATTATTTTATATATTGAGGAGACAGATCAATTTCACTACTGTGATATATTTCACATTTTCTCAAACAGTACTTTTATAAGGCATTATGCCTCTTCCCACTCACCCATTCTGATTTGAAAGGAAACATGTTTGCACAAAACCATGCACTTCCTATAGTATACTAAAAGTCATAGCAAATCATTGAGTCAGTTATGGACAAAAATGTGTTGCAGTATAATGAGTTCACTTACAGTAATAAATGCATATCCAAACTGTAACTTTGTTTAAACTTGAGAAAAGATGCAGAGCTAGATGCTAGCATAACTCTTCCCAATTAAATACATCCATTAAAAAATACGCAAAAAGCAAATTTGTGGGAATTTTGGAGGACATAAACAGTTGGGGGTATTCACTGAAGACTGTGTGGAGGACCAGTAGAGAGAATGTAGTAAAAGTGATAACTACAATCTATCCTTTCATATCTATGAAAAGTGTGATATATAGCATTCAAAGATAAATCCATACAGAAAAAAATATCACCTTCTTGACATCTATTCTTCACTTAAAAGTTTCCATTGTCACTTAAGATACATCCTGCAGATTCCATTTTTTACTTAGTGTTAGCTTAGCCACTGTCTTTCAGTAGAGTATCAGTAAATTGGTGACAGGGGCTTTTCAAAATTAGGTAGAAGCATTACATTCTCAAGCAGAGTAACTGATGATCTTAAAAACATGGCTAAAACACTCATTGCACTTAATTGTGCTTGTTTTGCTGTGTTTGGTACCATGTTCCAGGTAATTCAGGTAAACCATAACTCTTCCTTGAACCTTCTTTTCTCTCACACTGAGAATCAAGCACAACAAGTCCTCATACAAGTAGGAATAATTTTCTCTTTCTATGATGCTGATAGTACTACAAGAAGTAGTCTGAAAATGTATCTGTTTTGAAACACAAATAAAATACTTCTTTTATATTTCGGCATTGTACAGGAAAAGGTGTTCATAGCAAATATGTAGAATATCAGGATTTATTTTACTTTTTTAATTATTAAATGGAAAATATTGAATTTGACCTTTCTTTCAAGTTAAACTTCATGAGATGCAATTACCTATCTCAAAGAAGACACACTGCAGTTAAACATTTGTTTTTATTGGTTGCTATGAAAATTAAGTGGAAAATTCATTATATAGTCCGGCTTATTTTTTTCTACTTTAATAAGAAAATTGGTTATCCATCACAATCATTCTGCAAGGCATTTTTGTTTCACATGGTTCCAACTAATAGCTGACAGAGTTTTCCTATTTCCTTATTTCACTATGTCTCATCCATTTATGTTGGACAATAAAGATGGCATATTCAGCAATATTCTTAAACTTATTGGTCAGAATACTAATTATTGTCATGTCCCAGAAACAAATATCAAACAAGCCTAATACTCACACATATCCTATAATATTCATTTGCTAAATCAGAAGTTTCTATTTACCCCTTTCTTCTTACCCATTAAAATTTCAAAGTAGCTCTCACTAATCTGTCTTTAGCATAGAGTGCAAGTACAAATACAGCATCCATTTCTCACTTCCTGAAAAGGAATCAACAACTACTACTCAACCTGGTAGATTACATCTATAGGTTCTTTAATAATAGTAAAAAGTAACAACCTGGAGCTTTATAATGCTTTCAAATGACAGATAGAAAAAAAGTCTAAGAATTGCACAAATTACTTTGTTTTTTGAAGAACAAGAAAGAGTCACATAAGAGCTATGATGGCTACAGGTACATATATGACTTCTTGAGCAAGGGAAGAACTTCCTTAAAAATTTCCTATAACACATTGCAGTACGTTGCAAATGTGCAGGCTACAAAAACAGTAGTTTAAATAACAGGAGCTAAAACTGTGAGGCATTAAGTTCAGCACTGTAGGATCCAGAAAGTAGATTCAAGAGAAAAAGTATTTTCATTCATGAGATCTGGATATAATATAGTCTTTCAGACTGGGAAATCACATTGACACAAAAATTCCAAACAGGCTATGCTGTGTTGTGTTGTTTATATATCTATGTGTATTTACATACATATGAAAAGCACAGTCATGAAAATTTTTGTTTCAGGGACCGTAACAAAGCAAACCTAAAATATAATTTACATATAAGCCTGTGTTCTTTCCTGAGACATAGAATATGAAGAAAATACGGCAAGTCTATTATACTTAAATAATTTTCAAATGCCTTAAACTTTTCTGTTAAACACGTCAGCAGAGTGATAATTTAACATTCGTTATCATGTTGAGCACAATTCTAGACCAGAGAGAAAGGGATCACCCTTCTTGTGGAGAAACCTGAGGAAACCTGAACTGCAAAGGTAGTTCAGCCTTCAGTTCTGCTTCTATCTGAGATTTGGACTAACTTTCTGTGGTTAAGTAGAGACCATCCCTCATCCACTGCATCACTGTTGCTGCCCTAGGAGCAGAAGTGTAAGACAGGAATAAATGATTTGGCTACTGAGATCAAACCCCTTCTATTGCAGAATAAATTTTAGTCTATTCATTCATGTGGTGTCTTCAACTTTGCAACCCCAGAGTATGTTTTGGATCTGGGAACTGAATATAAAAATCATAGGGCCTTAACTTATTGGAACATTCTTCCTCTCATCAAGCAGACTGAATAGATAAAGCAGTGAACACCCGCATTCTTCCTTCTGTGCTTGGCATATCAGCAAGTAACTGTACAGAGAACAGCAGAGAAAATAAGCTGAATTATCTGAGCTGGAATAAATTACTTGCTCCATATAGCAAAAGAAGGGCAAGTGCTCTTTTCAGAGCAGTGTGCTCTGGTAAAAGCTCACTAAGTCAGTCAGACTCTAGTGAAACAGATTGAAAATTTCAGTTGTAATGTACCTACTACCAGAGATTCTGTTTATCTTATATTCTCCAAACACTTATATCATGTTTTTCAAGGCTACTTAATGTAAATCAACTCTCCAGGAGCCAGAATCGTAACCAGCAAAAATCTATAACTATATGGGCAGCAACAGATTTACACAGCCATGAGCTCAGTATTTCAAAGTTGCAATAAAAGGCTTAAAAATGGATTTTAACGTATCACTGCTGCTACTTCTGTAGCAACAAGAAAAATATGGAGCAATACAGAGATTTGCTGAGCAAATATGGAAAACCAGGTTCCTAAGGTAAGCCTGATAGAAAATGAATATATTCTGTCCAATGATTTCTGCATAAAACTCATTGTTCTCTCTACAGTAGATGATCCCAATTGCAGAGGCTATTCCATCTTGTACAGTGCAGTAAGCTCTTAATGCATAATGAATAGCACTAGCAATAGGCAATAGACAAAAGTTATGAATTTCAGTGTCTTTATCAAACTATTCATCCCACAGAAAAATATGAAAAATAACACTATATTCGGGGTGGGGGGGGGTAAGATACTCTGCTTGAACAATATTTGTACAAGGATTCTGGTGGTTTTAGCTGATACTAAGATCAACATGAGTCAGCAGTGTTCACTGATGATCTAAAAGGTCATTGCAGGGAGCACTAAGCACAGTATAGGTAACCAGCCGAAAGAAGTGATTGTCCTGGTCTACTCTGCACTGGTGTGACCTTACCTCAAGTACTGTGTGTGGTTCAGGGCTCTACAATACCAGAAGCATATAAAAGTATCAGAATGTACTTAAGGAAGGGCAACAAAGATGGTGAAAGGCCTAGAGAGCATGACTTGTGAGACTAGGTGGACTCTTCTTAGAGAAGGGGGAGAGTGAGGTGTGCTCTTATTGCTGCTTATAACCTGCTACTTATAACCCTCTCCCTCTCTGAGGGAGAAGTGAGAGGGAATTGCTGATCTCTGGTGTCTGGTGACAGAATGCAAGAGAATGGCTTAAAGTTGCATCAGGGGATGTTCAGATTGGATATCAGGAAAAAGTTCTTTACTGAGATTTGGTCAAGCACTGGAACAAACTCCCTAAGGGAAGCAGTCATGGCCCCAGGCCGGTCAGTGTTCAAGAAATATTTGGACAAAGTTCTGAGGTTTAAGTTTTACACTGGCCAGTGTGGAGTCAGGATTTGGACTTAATGATCCTCATGGGTCTCTTCCAGCTCAGGATATTCTATATTTCCATAAAATATAAAGGTTTAAACCACTTATACTTCGTTCTCTAAAATCCCTCATGTAATTGATAAAATTTTGCACTTTCAAGACCTTAGGTGCTTTTTTTCCAGATACAATTTTATTAAATACTTTTGGAAAGACTATTATTTAACATGAGTTGGAAGCAAAATATTTTAATGTGGCAATAGGTTTTTATTTATATGGTAATAACACCTTAATTATTTATGCAAACCTCCTGAATAACCAATGTTGATACATTTGAATAGAATGGATGACTCAACAACTGCTGCAGACACAATATTCACAGATGCTATAATACAGTTCAGGGCTAGAAAAGAAGGCAGACAGCTTTTCTCTTTCTATTGAGACTGAAGTGATACCCATTACGCAAACATCTACTTGGAGATACTCCATTAACATTCTAATGAAAAACAACTCCCAAAATGTAGAAGTAAAATACATGATCATAAGGACACTTTCCATCTAAGATTTCTGCTCCCTTGAAAACACAGGCCACATATGACCAAAGAAAGAAGGTATTCTTGTCAAGTACATTAAAATGCAGAATGAAAGTTTCCAGGTACTCACATATGAAGTAAGTATCACGCCCGCTTTCTGGCTTAGGGCAAATGCTATCTTATTTTAACTAGTTATAGCAGAATCATCACCAATCAGCCATTTACTGAAAAAATTTAAAATTTCACAATAGAGTGTTTCCTGGTTACACAATTTAAGTACAAAATTAACGAATAATCACAAAAGTTTACCTTAAACAAGAAACTTTCAAACTCTTCCCCTAGGGAGGAGGACAAAGAAAAAAAACACAAAAAAAAATAGTGTTAATCTTCGTTAGGTCACATAAATGAAATGGCCTGACAGTAGTAGCTGTGAAAGGCTTTTTTAACCATGTCATGTTTAACCAGGTCCTTAAGTCATATTGTCAAAGTAGCTTAATTACTCTAAACTATTTATAATTTTGGGTAACACACATTTGGTCTTTAGGAACTGGTTATTAGACAAAGTTTTCCATTAGTATGTTTTGGTGATAGTGCTATGTTCTCTGCATGCTATCAAGACATTGTTAATTAACTGTTGCCTGTATAAAGACAGAATATTTATAGTTCATGTATTGAACAGCACAACACCTTTTGTTTCTACCTAAGGAAAAAAAAAATTTTTTAAGTAAAACCTCTGAAAATAATGTGTTATAAATAGGTATTTAATAGCAAACTGGTGTTTCACATGATGTAAAATAATGTTACCCTAACATTTTCTGTAAGGTACTAAAATTCTTATTTTAACAGTCCACAAACTGTCATAGTTCTGGCAGTCTCCTTCTCCTATGTCCACATTCTTGAGTATCTATCCCTTCACCTGATAGTCAAAGATTAAAGCAATTTTACTTTTGCTCACTTTTGAGATTTTTTTTCTGCAGTTAAAGCGTATTTTCTGCCTGTGTTCTAAGCACTTTACGTATCTTGAATTATATTTCTAGTATTTCATTCAGAATAATATTTTACTTAGGCTTCTTGATTAATTTTCTAATTCTGCTTTGCAAATTGTATTTTTTTAGTTTCTACATAGCAGTTTCCACTGTTTCTGATAAATATATTTTAAGAGGAGACAAAAATAATCAAAATAATACCCTGTTTCAACAAAGTCCAATAAAAAAAATTAACAAAGTATCCTTTCATATGTACTAGCATAATTCAGGAATAACTTCACCATTTTGGGCAGGCATTCTGGTGTACCACTGAATAACATATAGTCCAGGAATGAATAAGAAAAAGAAATACCTTGTGCAATTTTTCACAGGTATACTAGAAAGTATGCATATAAAAAAAATTAACTAATATACAAGATTTTTATCAAATCATATTTTTGCATAAAAAATTAAAAAATGTATCAATTGAAGCCCCTTTAATTGCTAACCATTTTAATTTTGAAGATTGTCCCTTTGTGATGCAAGTAGCACCTTGTTTTGCAGCAGCCCTGGAAAGAAACACACTTCATGACACCATAAACTCAGCAATACATAGCTATATCATAACATAGATAAATAAAGATAACTCGAGTATTTTCTTGCTTGTGGGATATTTAGTAGAAGGTGTTATTACACAGCAAGCTTTTCTCCTAGAAGCAGTACTTATTTTTGTAAAATTTATAGGAAATTTTGCATCCTTGAGACTTCTAACCATCTGTGAAACTTGGCAAGAACTGGCCAATGGTTTAAAAAGTTTTTAGCAGTGGAGGAGGGAAGGATAACAGATACACATACAGACAGTATGTATTATTAGATTAGGTGTTAGACCATACCTGAATTAGATCATGTGAGTTAGCAGTGCTTTTATTTCTTGAAACTTTTATGTGTCTGTTAAGAATCATCTCCATATGCCAATAAAAAGTAATTTTAACTAAAATACAGACTGCATCTCTTGCATCTTCTGAATGTCGTTGTATGTATGGTTCCCCTCCTTACAGAAGACGCTCAAAATAAAAACCATAAAAGGAATCTAACTGTATTAATTTATCAGCTCAGGTATCAACCAACCATATGGAGCATTCTGTGACATTGGCTGAATCAAAATTAAGATCAGGTCTTTTGTATTCGTTCCCTTCACTGATAAAACACTCTCTTGTGTACAACTAATCACTATCTGATCATTACATGTGCAAAGTTATCAGAGTATCACTGAGCACAGCAATATTCAATGAGGACCAAGGATGACGGGTACCTAAAACAGTCTGTTACCTATTCACTGAAGGACCTGATTATGATCTTTATTATGCACAAGCTGCTTCCAATAAGTGACATTTGGAAGGGGGATTATCTAGGAAATACATATTCAAGTCCTTGCAAATAAACAGGTTCTGCTCATAGAAGACAAATTGTATTTCAATATTACAGAATAGTCAAACAACTGATAATACTATCTGCCTCACTTTGTTCATTAGCCAGTACAGACCCCGTAAATTTTATATGGTTATGTGACCAAACAGTACATACTATTTCAAGTTATAATTACCCACTAGATATTAGAAGTTTCTCTGTTCCAGGCAATTTAATTCGTTGAATAGTGTTGTCTCTTTTCTTAGTGCCAACTCACAAAAAATTTATCATAATATACTATGATAAATTCTATTGTTCTTTAATTTCTAGGACAAATGCAAAAATACTTGTATGAAGGGATTATCATTTTTCTGTTTCTTGGCAGTAACATATAAAAACATATTGTACTTACATGGCACCATATTACTGACAGCACTTTTTTGTATTAAGGACAAAATCATAAAAATATAAGTGGAATAATTTAAAAGTTATAAGAATATAGGATTTTAAGTATGCAAGATGCTTCTCATAATTCAAATGTATATAAAGATGTACAATTGAGTGAATTTGAATGCCTAACATAAATTAGCATTCAGAGTAAGAAAAAGAGGAGGACAACCACTGCTATATGGTGAGTCATAGTGCAATAGTTCAGGTGCTTAACCCCAATACAGACTTTACACAAACTGCTTTAGCCTAATAACATTTTTATGAGCTATGAAAAAAGAAAAGCAGTGTTATAAAAGAAAACAGTTTTTTAAAAGGTGTCAGGATATGTCTAGCTTTTAAAACTTATCAATACAAAGATATGTTGGATCCCAAGATTCTGAAGGGATTTAGGTAGCACTAGTTGTCAGGAATAAATTAAACCTTTCTCTCCCAAATGCCATTTCAACAATGTTTTCCATCTACTCTCAGTGAGACAATGTTTTTTTTTTTGAATACACTCTTTACAGGGTCATAGATTAAAAAACCTGCAGAAAGACCAGCTACTGCAGAATTCAGTTAATAAACAAGATATTCTTCACACTGTAAATGACTTTAAGTTTACTCTTTCATTCTTCACGTCTTAAAACTGCCATAATCTGCAAACTTCATCTGCCAGAGAGCCTGTGGTGCATCTCTTTTCGTACAGTAGTATTTGTCACCATCACAAGCCTTTCAGGCAAAAAGAATAACCAACCAAACCTCTCCCAAAAATCCAAAACAAAACCAAAAAACAAACAAACAACCCTCCAGTCTGTGTGACAAATAACACATTTAATGTGAAAAATCTTTTGCAAATCACTTCCTTCCTAGGTCTAATGACTCACAGAACACAACACAAAACCTTTTCCCAAGCATAGCAGAGCGAATGGAGAATAGCAACTTCGAAAAGGTGTCAATTCAGTGTTTCCATAAAGATACATTCTGCTATCTCTTCCTCAGTAGTAGCCCAGTAATACACAATAGCACAGACTTTGCATATCATTCAATACATACTCAGTGTGTCTTTTCATAGCTACCAGCCTCTTTTTGAAGGTAACAAATGATAGTACAAGATGAAATGGGCTCAGGTCGCACCAGGGGATGGTTTAGATTGGATAATCGGAAAAATTTCATCACTGAAAAGGTTATCAGACATTGGAACGGGCTGCCCAGGGAAGTGGTGGAGTCATGATCCCTGGAGGTATTTAACAGACCCATAGATGCAACACTCAGGGACATGGTTTAGCAGTGGACTTGGCAGTGTTAGACTCAAGGATTAAGAAGGTCTTTTCCAACATAAATAACACTTTGACTTTTCAAGCCTGTCTCTCAGAAGTTACTCCTGTACCATCCATGACAAGAGTAAAAAAAAAAGAGGAAACATTTTCTATTAAATAAAAACAAAAATGCAAATAAATTTGCACCATCATCTCAGCTAATTCTCCCTTTCAAGAATTACAAAGATATACAAGGTATGTCTGAAGCGGCCATCCCTTCCCACAGACACTTCTCTCACGCTCCCAGCCCTTGCTGGATCAGAGAAAGGAAGCCTCTTCCTTTTCTTTCACTTAGATTTTCATTTTACTGACATACTAAAAATGGCACCCTTTATGCATCATGCTGACAAATATGTTTTATTTTCTGTTACTCCTGATTCCATTAGCAATCATTTGTTTTTCACACCAGCTATGCTGGTGATCTCACTCATAAATTTTCCTCCAAACCCAGAAGACTTAAAATTTTGATTCTTTTGAGCTGTGTGCTGCAATTTTGACAATAATATAAAAGCCAAAGAAAGCATCCACAAGTGGAAATGAATGAAATTTTAAGTTTTCAACTGCATTTTATCTTCATAGCAAAAGAAAAGCTAACAAATGATGCAATATGGCACACAGAAATTACAGTATTAAAAAGACACTAAATGGCTTTCTATAAGTCATTTTACAAAGGATATGTTGGAAGCTTTCAGAGATCTTATTAGCAGTAATGTGGCTGTTTATGAATACTGACACCATAAGCCATTCATTAGTCTCAATACTATGATAGTGTGAGATCAAATTACCTATAAACTTACTAAGACTGCAAAATTCTGCTAGAAATTTTGTATGAATTAATTCTAAGTGGCATTTTTCACAGCTTTATAAAAGAAATTATCTTTTTTCTTGGCTCTATTAAAAACATATTTACTGAGTTGTGGGCTCCACAGCATGAAAAATTTAACTGATTGAGTCCAAATTACTAAATATTGATTTCTCTTGACTTCGAAAACACATCTGTGTACAGACTTTTCCAGCTTTGTAATATTTAAAGTGGCCCTATTGGAAAAGGAAAAATAAAAAATAAAACTCCGCAATGCCATAACCCTGTCACTGCTATGTTACGGTGTTGCCAGTAATATTGAGGGAGGTGATCCTTTTTCTCCACACAACACTGGTGAAGCCACACCTGGAGTTCTGAGTCCAATCCTGGGCACCCCAGTACAAGAGAGACATGGACATACTGGACAGAGTCCAACAAAAGACCAAGGTAATGAAGAGATTGTGGCATCTTTTCTACAAAGAAAAGCTGAGAGAACTAGGACTATTAAGCCCAGAGAAAAGAATTCTCAGAGGGGATCTTACCAATGTGTATAGATAGCTACGTGAAGGGAGAGAATGGAGAAGAAAACAGACTATTCTCAGCGCTTCCCAGTTACAGGGCAACGAGCAACAAGCATAAACTGAAACACATGAAATTTCAAATGAACACAAGAAAACACATCTTTACTGCAGTAACTCAGGTTGTTCAGTGAGGTTTTAAAGTCTTCATCTGTGGAAAAATCCAACACATAACTGGATGCGTTCCTGAGCAAGCTGCTGTAGCTGACCATGATTGGGCTGGGGGAGCAGACTAGATGAACTCAAGAGATACTCTCCAACCCATGTGATTCTGTGACTCTCTAATTTTTAAAAGGTCTTCTACCAAATATATGTAAAGATATTTCTAGGCAATCACACACCCAACACCAGTGCATTAATCATCTTCATGCATTATACTAACAAGGGCCTGTAGGTGGTATCGCAGTGCAAGTAATACATGAAAAACAATATTAACAGCCACAAGGTAAAATATTAAAAAAAATGTTTGTTTTTTTTGTCATTTTACCATCTCCCTGTGAAAGTATAGATGCAAGAGTGCATGAATGCAAGCTTTCATGATATTTGAGTTTTCTGCTTTTCAAGTGACATCTCTACACATCTCTAAGCAATAGTGATCCAGTGATTAGGAATATGCAATATAGTAAAAGAGATCAGTCTTAAAATTTCTTTAATGTTATCAGAATACAGGTGAGATTTCTCTTAAGCTTTGTTGGAATATGTCAGAAGTCTTTCAAGCCTCACAGACAAGGTTGTAGAAGTGTACTTCTGCACAATACTTAACTGTACCACAGATAAAGAAAGCATGAACAACTCCTCACTGTGAGCTCTAGGCAATTAATTAGCTAGTGCCTTTGGAATAATTAGCCTTTTAGACATTATGGAACAGTTGCACTAAGACTGATAGTATACTATTCCAGCCTAATAGGAAAGGAAAAACCATTCTGATCAGCCTGACTCTTCAGATAAAAAACATTCCTGAGGTAAAGCCTACAGCCTTATCGAATCTGTACATTTGAGAGTTTGACTTAAAATTATCCCTACATTATCCCACTTCCTAGATCTCAGGTTCACACTTGCAGCTCTTCTCCTACTTGTCTAGAGGAAGGCCAACATTGCATTTTTTATCAGGTGACTACAAAGTCTGCTTTACAGTTTGGCCAGCAAGTGTGTGATACAACAAAAGAGGAAAATATTTCAAATAAAGTGTGCTAGCAGTGAAAATGGTGAGAATTGTGGTTAGATGTCTCTGAGATATTTTGTGACTAAAACAAAAATATTTTTTAGCATAAATATGTCTCCGTAAATCAACATTTGCATATATGAAATTCCATGAAGTTGTTGACATATTTTAACACTATTTTACTGTACCAATCAAAAAAAGCCAAGAGGTTCAGAAGTTGAATCAAGATTCTATCCAAATACTTTATTGCTGGACTGGATAGATCCAGCCATCCCAGACATTTCTGATCATGGACATACTCAGTGTTTTTCAATTACAGTTTTACTAAACAGGAGAGACAAAAAAAAAAATCCACATAATTGCTATAACTACATTTTTAAGCATGTGAATCTGTAATAAAAGCTTTATGTTTTTCATAAAGTTCAGTTTTATTATAAAGCCACTTCAAACCTGACCAGTTTTTCCTCTTTGGTGGGGAAAAAGAATTAATCAAGTAAAACAGACAACTTAGGTCACCACTTATAGCCATACTTGCACAAATGGGCACTTGCTGAACTACCAGGGTAGTGAAACTTATGGGCTTATTTTCTGTCCTTTTATGTGTGCAGAAACACTGTATCTCAAACCCTATTTTGCGACACAGATAAAGAATGACATGAAATGTCAACACCTTTCCATATGGTATTTGCCAAAAAAAGATATGCTTTATATACATGGAAAATATATCACATATACAGACTAGATTGTTCTTCAGCACCAGCAATCAGTGAGGCTGAGAAAATTTATACACTTTACAGGTCTGCCATCCTAATCCATAGTAAGTAAAAGACTTTCCTGACAACATGTAAGATAATTGGGCAATGAGGAGAATGCAAATTGTATTTAAAAAAAGAAAATATTTAATGCATAACAAAATGAGCTTCAGAAACCAAAACACGTAAACAAATGTAGAGTGGTTACCAGAGATGACACTGAATGTTGGATACACCACTGCATCATTTTGCACAAACCGGCTTCAAAGCACAAAGTTCTAATTTTAGTTTGCACATTAAAATATATTTTTTTCTATTGTGACATGAATTAACATTGTAAACCCATCTTGCAGTTCATACACACATTAAATCTAAACCCCAATCCAGACTATTTACAACTTTTAAAAAGCACAGGTTTTAGATATATGAACACATCATTACACTTTTGAGAAGATGTAGTCAACTCAATCTAGTATGTTTTTTACAAGTTAGGTAAGAATGTACTAGCAAACCACAGAAGTAGTTAAAAGGCAACAGATTGAATTCAGGTAGACATCCTTTCCAAATGTCAGCTAGTAATTCACCTCATGATATAAAATATTTCTCACTCTTGGAAAATGAGAACAAAGTGCACTTTGAAATGTCTGTCTTCGGCTGTACAGCATGTAATCCGAAAGAACTGTATTTATGATTTATATTCAAGCAGAGAGGTAGAAGACATCACAAACCATGGGAATTCACAGTAGTATGTATCAAATATCTGAATAATTTCATTATATAAATGCTGACTACTTTTTTTTCTGTATTCTGTTCATTTACGTATTGAAGTAAATCCATACAATGAACAAACACTGCATAAGATTATGAAAGTGTTGACATATGCTACTGAATTACATCATAGCAGTGTGATAGCAACAGCGGAGGGCTGTGAGCTAGGTGCTTGCCATCTCTATCTCAGGCTGATGTGAAATAGAGTCGTCTTTACATCCATCAGTTTTTCCCTTTCTTTCATAAAATGGAAAAAAATCTAATAAGAAATAAAAAATCTATAAGACTGTCCACACCCAACATAATTCATAAGTGATCTTTTTAACCCATAAGCTAAGATCTATTGACTGTAAAACTATGAAATAAAATACAACTCTGACTTGCAAATTAAAATGTTGCATTCTACAATAAAAGGTGAAATCCCTTATTTAGAAGTATCTAACCCATTTAGTATAAAAATTATCCTTATTTACTATTTTAATGAAAAATCTTGTAAAACTTTAAAACAGTGGTGGGTGCTAGTTACTTGAAAATATAATCTGAAGAATTTTGAAGCAAAATAATCACACAGCCTAAATCTCCCAGTTCTAGATTCTCTCTAACATATTTGTAATAATGCAATGTTCTGACTAACCTTTACAATAAAGAAGATATTTAATTGAAAAATGATCCTTGTAATAGTGAAATATGTCATCAGATCATTTATCACTAATATAAAATATTAATTCCTTTTTATTTTTTTGAAACCATCAAGAGCTGCTTTTGGGTTGGTTTTGGTTTTTGTTTTGTTTTTTTTTTTTCTTTTTATAGTTTTGTTTTTGTTAAACACAAGAACTGTTTTGTGGAGTTAAGAGAAAGCAAATCATACTTGGTGTTTCCCTTCAAAATGCTCTGCAGAGCCAGTCCAAAGGCCTACTCTAAAATTTCAACTAAAATACTACGTCATATGAAAAATTTACTCTCCATGACATAGGCTATTTTTGCATCTATGATTAAACCAAAATAAATCAAAAATACTGCACCAAACCCCAAGATTATTACTGAATTTAAAATACTACCAAAAGAATTCTTCCATATATTAAGTTGCTTTTATGCAGCAGTGAAAGAATACAGAGATTCATTTTTCTCCCTCTCTGATTACTTAGCTGCTGTTACTGATACAGTATAAAATATACTAAAACAATGACTTAAACAGTAAATATTTTCTGGATTATTAGTCACTTTCAGATTTTGAGACATACTTCTCTTTTATGCTCCTTACATAGTATAAGGTTTCAAGAATTTGGGGAGTTTGAATTTTCCTTCAGTGCTAACCTTGTTCAAGACATTTGTTTTTTTTCAAAATACCTACTTCCTAGGACTACCAAGGTGCACCCAGTACAACCTATGTCCTAGTATAATAAGTTACATTCCTTCTTCTTGTTCATTTTTAACAAAAAATTAGACTGAGGAAGTGGATATTTGTTTAAATATTCAAAGCTTCTACAAAAATGTAAAAACCTCTTCCTACGTCCCAAATATTCCCCTCACGCTGTTGAATGTTTTGCACAGATGTAAGTAGACTCTTAATGATGACTGCAAGACTTTTTTTTTCTCTGCTAAAGTTTTCATACAAGCTCTCAAAGCAGTGTACATGAAGTCTTTTACTTCTGAAAGCTCTAGAGAGTGCACTGGAAATCCCAGCTCAGGGTAATCTGCAATACTGAGCCAGGGCAATATACTCAACAAATCTGGTTTCTTTTTTGTGTTTGACTTTTTCAACTAAAACCAAAACATAAAACCCCACAAAAGAGTAGCATTAAACTAATAATAAATAATGCACTTTTTAGAGAAAAAATGCTTAACCTGTTTATGACAAAGCTAAATCTGAACTACAGCCAACTGTAGGCTCTTGTTTTATCTGGTTGTATTTCTCAGACAATACCCTGTCATTGTGGAGCACTACTAGTTTTCACAGCCAAAGTATATTTTGAGTTAGGCTCAATGGACCTAATTTCTTTCCCTTTCAATATGTACTCTTGAAAATAACTTCTAACCTACCCAGAAGACATCTCTGACATCTTGACATTTTTTCCCTCTTAGGCATTACTTTAAACATTGTTTCACCCATTGTTTCACCTCTTTAGATATTACTTTGTTAGACAAGGTTATCCGACAAAAGTAATCAGCCACTTCAGGATCTGTGATAATAGAAAAGGAAAAGAAAAAAGTCTTTCTTCTAAAGATACAACAACAAAAAGATGTCCTTGGGAAAAAAAAAAAAGATTTTAAAAAAGTAGTTTTTCTATGAGTTTTAGTTGCTAACCACCCATAGTTGAAGAACTATTCATTTGAGAAGAAAATACGACCTTCCACTCTACGTGTTTTTTATCTTGGTCATGCTTTGTTGGTATTTTTATAGATCTAACTACTGAACCTTTCCATTTCATGTCAGATGTGTCACATATATTGTAAGGAAAGAAGCTACAACATTGAGCCTTAAATGCTCTTTTAGCCTTTGTCACCTACTCACCCACAGGTTACCCAATTCTTATTCTCTGCAGGTTTATCTGAATGTCCAGCCTTACAGACCAGGTTATCCCACCACTGGAACGGAATTAGACACACTACATAAAGTTAAGACTCCATGAAAGTAGAGATCAATGCCTAGATTTTCCTCTCTCTACAATTTTCAATAAGTCTGTAACACTACACAAGTATGGTCAGTAACCACTTTTATAAAGGAAATCTCTGTTAGAAAACTAAACTTCATCTCTATAATAAACTTTCTGTGATTACAGTGACTGCCCAACATTTGTGTTCTGAAAATCTGTAAACTGAGAGCAAAGATGAGCAGTGCTGTAGCTAAGGCATAAAACTGATCTAAGCCAGAAAAGAAATCTATTATTTTATCATCTCCATCCAGTTACCTGTATCTACTGAAAAAGTAAATGAAAGTGGAACAGTCTCTCAGAAGTGCATTATGTAGGTCATAAGGCCATAACTTCCCCCCCCCCCTTAATAACTAAACTGGTATATCCAGCTACGAAAGCTTTTTCGTTATTTAACAGGTCAGCTCTAGACCCAGTAGAACACAGGAACTATGTATAAAAACTTAGTGAATGTAACTTAAAAGGATTTTATAATTATTAAAAGTAATAATAAAAATATGGTGAGATAAAGACAGTGCAGCACCTGTCCTTTCATATCATGTGGGAGTTTATCAGAAAGTCAGCCTTCATATGAACACAGACACATACAAGCATATGTCCACCTAGATTTATATCCTTTTTTATCTTCCCAAGTAGGTCTGCATTTCTGAAAGGTATACCAAAGAATGTATCACCATATTTCCACTACAGCAGCATTGGAAACAACCATGATCAAGACTTCCAGGGTAACATTTGACTAGAAATTTTTTGAGGAGAAAAAAAAAATAAATTTTTAGACTCAATGAAAATTACATCAACTGCACTGTGACCCACAGATACGACACTGACTTCTGGCAGCAACGATGCAGAATTTGAGGTAATAATAGGAAATATTGGAAAGAACTAAAAAAAACTTCCAGAGAGGAATTTCTGAATGCTTTCACAAGCCACTTCTGAGTTACATCCTATGCAATAGTTCTGACTTCACTAATGTTGCACCAACCATTAATCAGCAAAATTTCTGGCTCATTATCTTCAGAGTTAATTTTAGGGAAACTTGTTCGTTAAGCAGGGTTCATTCTCCAGTTCTCTAAGGTGAAACTGAACACTTAAAATAAAAACTAATTCATACTGAGGCATCACTGCCCACTTGCTTATAGGATAAAAATGTAATGTTACAAGGAAGAAAACCTTCATTTCGTTTGGTGAAGAGCAGCTGAGGTAGGCTTGGAGCTGTAATCTTTCCACCAAGCTCAGCAGCAACCAAGACAGCACTTCAGACCACAGCCTCAAAGTTCTGGAGGACAGATGAGAGGAAGAAGTGGCAGAATACCACAGACACAATACTAAACTCCTTAAGAGATTGCAATGGCTTTAAGAAAAAAAACAAACCACACCTCTGTTGTATAGAACTAAAAACAAGAGAACAAAGCTCCTCTGATATCTATGCTATCTTGCATTTATGGAATAACCTAAACCAATAAAAATAAGAAACCATGAGAATTCTCACTGGGAAGGTGGCAGCATGTGATAAAACTATATCCTTATTAGATAAAACTTACTCCAGGACTGGCCACAGTCATACAAGACAGTAGCTGATGTGAAGTATTTACTGAATCCAGTAGCATCTAAAATTCACTATGCAACGGAGTGAACGTCCTGTGAGTAAATTCCTTTAAGGAGATAGTACAGATAATTTTACCTTGGAGCTTCCTGATCCTTCCCCTTCCTTGGTCATCTTACTGTCACAACAGCGGGCTCCAGAGCTTATGAGCTGGTAAATGTAAAGCCCGTCTCTATGAGCCCATTTGTTGCCAAGTCCCATTGACCTAGTCATGTAAGTCAGGCAGTGGCTCAGTGACATAGGATACCTATCTAACCAAGTTTGATCATTAAATGCAAGTAAACATTGCCTGCTACACAAGTTAAAAATTACTCTATTGCAGCAAGTAAGGAAACAGTGTTCACCTTCTCCTTGGGCTCCAGCTCTATTGCAACAAGTAAGGAAACAGTGTTCACCTTCTTCTTGGGCTCCAGCTCTGTGGTGTAGCCAAAAGGATGTACTTCTCCTCTCCACTTACTTCAGGTAAAATTTATTCTCTGCTCATTTCACAATACCTAGAAATGAAAGAGATTTTACTGAGATACCATTGAAAATATTCTTTTAATGCAGTGCCTTTTCAGAAACTGGATTAGGAGTTGTTTGTAGTTCCGGTTTTGTACAAGAGATCATAAATTTCAGATGGGAATATCAAAGGTACTTGCAAGGAAATGTTACTGCAATGCTAACTCAGCATGTTAACCCCTAAAGACAGGTAGTCATTAATAAACACCAGAAAAATGCCATGTTTACTTTCTCCATGGTCAGCAATCTGTAATAAATACAAAAAGATGACACACTGCTTCACTGGAAAAGCAAGGAAAGAGTGAAGTAGCTACTTTATAATTTCTGTCTAGAAAAAACACACTCTATTTTGATTTCTATGCTGAGAAGAAAAAAAATACCTACATTCCCTTTCTCATTCAAGGAAGTAGGAAAAAAGTTGGGTGTTTCTAAGAGGCACTACGATAGCAAAAATTATACGGTACATGTGGCACTTCCAAGATATAGAAACATTTTATTATTTTGAAGTGGCCGTCCAGAGCTGGCAGATGAACTCAATTATGATTCTATCAGGTGCTAACTAAAACATTCAATAGTATTTGAGAGAAGATTAAATATAGTAGTCCATGCAAATCATACAAGAAAGGAATCTTACTAAGCTGATACTGAGCTGCACCTTGCCTATAACAGGTCTCGCATTCCAGCTAAAAAAAATGAAGCATTGAAACTAAAGGATAAAATCAACTTAGCAGAATAATTTAAAAATACTTTTGTTTCAAAAACACACTCCCGTAGAACTTAAAGCAGACAAACATAAAACATGGTATTATTCTCCTTGCAAAAGATCGCAAATAATAATAAAGATGGTAGCTTGCTTAAGGCAATGTCCACATTGTTGTCTGTGTCCATCTGCAAGAGACCTATTTTCTCCATGCTATTTAGCATACACTAGGGAGAGATGATCTAATAAGGTTGTTTGAGATTTGTCCAAAGGTTGCACAATGCACTACACATGTAGCATTTACTTAGGATTATCAAATCCAGCTGCACTGGAAATTAGGAAAATATTAAACATACTCAGAAATGAAGCAGCAGAGTCAGTCCTTTAGGGCAGTTGGTGCTTCCATTTGCTTAATGACAGCTAGGCCCCAACCCACTGAGAAAAGCACTACAGATTAGTATTTTCTGCCACGCCATGCTGTACATTAACGCTCTTAATTGTACTGGCATGGAGCTCGAGGGGGAAAATGAATTCTAAACTCAGATAAATCAGAAGAAGGTCTTTTAATTCTGCTCTACTAAATAAGAGGGTTATCTTAGAAATTAAAGTAATATTTTAAGCACACAAAGAAGCTTTCTCTCATCATTATTTTCTAGAATGCTCTGTTGTCCATCTGAGTAATTTTGTTTCAAGAGATTCAACTTCTTTTCTTCAAGTACGAGTCCAGTGCCAAACAAATGTTTGGTCCTCCTGGCAATCACTCTGTTTTCTATATCCTATCTCAAAATGACATAAGAATTTTGTTTCACCTTCACAGGTTCAGCTTATCCTTTGACCTCAAAGATGTCAAACTCTATAAATCAATTCTGCTCTTGCCATTATGACAAACAAGTCCTACTTTATACTTCTTGTGCTGCAAATCTCGAAGTTTTCCATTCACTAATGGAAATAGACCTCTCCACAAATACTCTTAACTGTCTTCAGAAATACATATTTCTGAAAGAAGAGGACTTGCTTTAGGAACCAGTGCAGGTAAAAAAAAAAAAAAATCCTCTCAAATAAAGAGTCTATCACTCTAACCTGGCTTCTCCAATTACTGAAGTTTGAAGTGGATATTCACATCCAAAATTATTAGAAATGAGTACTTAATAGATGCAATACATTCCCAAGTCAGGACTTAAAAAAGTACAGTGCTGAAGACTTAGAAATGAACTTGATCCCTGTAAAATCACCACATAGCTTCACAGAACTCTACACTTTGCTATCTATAAAAAAATAGGAAATGATAAAATAAACACCACAAATAGGAATGCACGCTGGGCAATAAAAGCAAAAATGTAGGTTGAAAGGAACTTTTGGAGATCATCTAGTCCAGTCTCCTCCTGAAGACATGGTTACCTTCTAAGTTTGGTTGGGTTGCTTTAGGGCCTCATCCAGATGAGTTTTAAAAACCTCTGGGACTGGAAGTCCCTCTCTAAGCAACTTGTCCCAGTGCTTAACCTTGCTTGCTTCCTGTGAAAAAACTGTGCCTTCAAATCCCACGGGAGTCTCCTTCATTGCCAGTTGTGGCCACTGTCCCCTGCCCTGTTGCTGCGCACGTCCCAAGGGAGGCTTTGACTTCTATACTGCTCCTGCAACCAGCTTCCTCTGGTGCCCTCTCTTGTCTTCTGGCAATCCTCCAGAAACTCAGAGGCCTTTTATTCATCATTGCATTTTCTTGACCTTGTTTTGGAGCACTGCACAAAAAGGGCATCACTGTCTCAATGCAGTGGAAGAAGAGAATCCCCTACTCGAACTCTACAGCTGTGCCTGGCCATCAGGAAGTCTTCCTTGCTGGAAGGACACACTGCCCACCAGATCCCATGTCCTCTTCCATGTGACTATTGGCAGCATTGCACAACACCAAGCTAGTTCTTTGGGACTTCTGCAGAACAGTCTGTGTGAAGGGTATTTTAAGACAGATATTCCTGCCCAAAGAAACTTAAGCCTAAACTAGGTGAGACAAGTAGATGAGACAGGATGAAAAATAACTGTTCAAGAAAGGCAAGCTATTAAAAAGGAGACCAGTTAAAAGTTTGGATCAGGATTCAGAGGGACCATGAAGACAAATACAAATTCAGGAGCTTCTGTTCAAAGTGTGGGAGACAGATAATTGAGAGACTCAAATCCAGGAATGGGTGATAAATAAAGCAATAGTATTACAGGGTGACGTGACTGGAAGGCATAAAAGAATGATTGAAAGCAAAATAAGATTATGTACAACCTTAGGCCTGCCGCTCATCTCTTCATTATTTCTTTTTTCACTTCTGAGATTCCAATTAGGCAACATCAAAGTTACCACAAGCCACTTTAGGTATAAAAAGGTCTTCAAAAGGAAAAGTAGTACTGCAGCCTGTCTGTACTTCCTGACAACGAAGAGTTCAATAAACCTCTGCTGCATTTGAACAATGAGGAGTGAGAAGTATAACCTTAAAATATAAGTGATGGAAAGAAATAAACATGTGCCTGAAAGGAAATCTCAAATTCATCATCCTAAGCTTTCAAAGACAAACTTTAAACAAAATGGAGGGAGCTGAAAATACCTATTCATTTTGCTTGTGAGAAAAACCAATCTCTCATGCCTTTAGGCAGTGGAGAATTATGTGGTCTTTTGAACTGAAAAAGTGCAAGCTGTAGAGGATCAGACTGAATAAATGTTAAGATACCAGTCTCACAGGGCCTTTGGGAATCTACTCGATAACAATATTTTTGAGATGTCACACACAGGGTTTGTGCATTTGTTATAGTTATTTACAACTTGCAGAATAACCAAATAAAAATGAAGGGATGTGTTTATGCCATAAGGAACAGAGTCAAAGACAAAGGAAATATCTGCATGGGAACACATAACACACAGAAAAAGACCTGTCATTTTAAGGTAAACTGAAATGAAGGAAAGAAAGGGAAAAAAACCCAAACAAATAAACCCAAGACCATCCAAAATTCCCCCACCAAACTAATAACTTTAAAATGGGCTATGCTATAAGAAAGATTTATGTTTTTGCACTTAGTATATTTCAAATGCTGAAAAGTTAGTCCAGTTAGCAGGGCTCTTTCCCTTAATTTATGCAAAGATTTGACATGCAGAATTCATAGTCCTCATAGCAAGAAGAAACCTCCTTATCATAAAAAAGGGCAGATGCTAAGCAATTGGATGAACAGTTTCCTAAATCTGTAAAGATTACTCCAGTACTACTGTTAAAGCTGTTGCAGATGGTACAGGAGTGGTATCCTTTATCCAAAAATGAGATGCATATATCTGAAGAAGGCTTTTTGAGTGTCCTCACATCAATGTTGTTTCAANCAACTCCCCAATCTTATATACCCCTGATTACGTGAAGGAATGGTGTGGAATACTTCCTTAGTTATAACCTGGTTACTAGGGAAGGCCCAGACCAAAACCAAGAAAACTAAACCACCACAGATGTGCTTCCTGAAGGCAACTTTTCAGTGCACTTTATTAAGGTTACAATTATGGTGGTACCTGTGGAGAAGCCCCTTGGTCAGTATAATGGGAAGGTTAACACCAACAGAAGCCATCTCCATTGCAGAAGTTCTTTCTGTGTTGTTGAGTAGAAGTGACAAGAAAAAGCTGAGGCCCTTGACTGAAGGTCTCAATATATCTCAAGGTTGAGATCCAACTCAGTATGCAAATATATTTTGCTCTGGTGAGCCAAGATTAAGCAGAAGATAGGTTTAATTTTCAGTATGTAGCATATTGCTTATAATATCATAAAAAGTATTTACAAACCCTGATTATTCTGTCTAAGCCTGTAATCCTCTTTAGAAGTAAGATATCTACGGCATAAATAGCTTCTTGAGAGGGAAAAAAAAATCAAATTCATTATGTGGCAACCTGTAAAACTATCTTCTCGTGAAAAAAATAAGAAGACATAAAGAAACTGACTCTAATTGACACCTTTCCTACAATAATCTAGAACAATGCTTCAAGAGGAGCAAAAAACAGGTTTAGTCATGCCCTTCTTTTCTTGTATCATGTGCCAAAAAAAAAAGTTTCAGTCTCTTTCTTAAATGACATACTTTTACTTCTTTATTGAATTCTTCATCTCTTTCATCCTTTCCTTTCTCGCCTTTTTAATCAATTGCTAAAATTACTCAGCAGAATTGCACATCAGATTCGCAACACTTCCTATCATTGGCATGAGATACATGGCAAGACAGGAGTTTAAAAGATCAGTCATTATATGCAGTCCATAAAATAACATTTCCTTCAGACAATATAAATTCACAGTTATAGCAAGAATGGGGCCAGATTTGATTTAAACTCTCTATTTGAAGTTCTTTGTTTCTGCAATTATTCAAAGTCATCTTTTTTTCCAAATGTTCTCTAATGCCAGATACATTGAAGACTACCAAAATGGAGCAAAGAACTTGGACTTCTAATGTAGCTTCATCTAAAATAAAGTCAGAAGTGAAAGTGGAGAGTGGGCAGTAATTAAAAAGTCCTTAAAAGGTATAAAGACATAAGGGGGAAAGTGGGGAGTTGGGAAGACAAAAAACTCATCAAAAATAACAACTGTACCATCCTCAGATGCAATGAAGGTTCACATTTGCCTGCCTGACTGGTAACTGCCTCGTGGTCAGCGACTCAGCAGGAACTCTGAATCAGCAGGACTCAATACATTCTGCCTGGGAGTAGGTGAACCTTATCTACCTGCTGTTTCTACCAGCCAATAAATAATTGCTGGGTACTCATAAATTCAGTAAATTTCTTCTTGCAATTCTCTGTGGATGGTAAAAGATGTTCAAATAAAAATGATGCAGTACAGGAAGAATACAGAAAATAAAAGAATGGTTTCATTAACAACTTGTCTAACAGTTTGAATTTACTAATACCACAGCTTTTAAAATAAGAAATGAAGGTGACCTTCAGCTTTTGCAAAGGACCACCAATTTTGCCAATTCAGAAAATTGGTTCATATTTTTAAGTCTTAATGTTGATAAACAGTATTTTTCAAACAGTCTGCCTCATTTTGAAGCTGGCTTTTGTGGCAACATTAGGAGATGATAGAGAAAAGTGTTTCCCTTTAGGGCTAACACTGTATGTGGACATTACAGAAATGTCATTATCAAAAGCTTTGGTCTCACAGCAAGATTGCCAGCAATCTACAAAGACTGGCTACACAGACAGACAGGCTTAAGACCTTGAATACAATACAATTTGTATGGTTTTCAGTTTCCAGTTACCATTTTCTTGAACACAGTGATGCCAGAATATCAACAGTCTTCAGAAGACAAAAAACAATTCTATTTAAAAGTTCCTCTATTTAGTTTACAAAAGCCATAACCCTACTTAAATATTAATATTTTTCAAAAAACATAGACCTGAATCTAAAAAGTGTAGATTTAGAAGGGGTCAAGTAGCAAATCACATTAACTCATGAGCTTTAATTTTAATGAATACATCGCAGTCCCGAACAAAAAATTTACAAGTTGTTCTTTAATATAAGAGCGTTTTAATGAAACCACTCATCTTTTACCTTGCATGAAATATGAATGCTAAGTATAGAAGCATCCATGTTTTGGGAAGTTCTATAAAGTTAAGAAAAGTAAACCCCTACTTTTAAAAGCAAACTTACAGCTATGTGTCGCAAGTAAGTACGTTCACACAAGTCCCAAAATGTTAACACATCCATTTAAATGAGCCACGTGCACAGGAACATTCTTGAGTTTTGCTCTGCAGAGGAGTCACAACACTCATTAAGATATACTAAGCTTCTCAATGAATGGAGCAAGTGCTCATTATAATATAATGAGCGAAATTATCACACAATGGTCCTGTGGACTAAACCCATTGCATTCCAAGAATGTAATAACCTTTTTTCTTAAAAATAAACAAAATGTAACAAACGTAAGTGGGAGCTTCTCCTGTCTTGGTTGAGAATTAGGAAACTTATAGGCATCTTGATATGAGGTAGTATATTTGACCAAACACACTACCATAATGCAACAACATAAGCCAAACTTACTTCAGTAGCTCAGTAGGCATTACTAGCTTTAGGAAATCAGTCATCATCTGACCTATATAGTCTGAAAAAGCTCAAGTTCCTTAGCCTTCAAGTCACAATGTAAGGCTACATAGCCAACAACAGTCTTTCTGCTGCTTCTCCTTGAGAGGTATTTATAAACCTCCTGAATAGGCTTCCATCTGGGAGGCTACTTTTCAAAGGTCTGTGCAAAGGAACATCCCTCTGGTCATCTTTTCCATTCATCTGTGTCATGGCTAAAGAAAGGTTATCGAACTAATGGTGCCCAATTTTTCTTTCGCCACATCCAGCCTCTTTTCACTGCTTTAGATCCGGAACTTGACAAACCTTTATATAAAATAAATAGCAGTCTAAATCAGCAGAAAATTAACCCAAGGAAAAAAAAGGGAAAAAAAAAAGGTCCTACAGAGAAGCAGGGACTTCTTGGCTGAATAATCTTGCATACATTCTCCATAGGCTCCACTAGGTTCTTTGAGGATCGATTCTCTAGTACCACATATCCATCTACTAACACCTCCTTAACAAATAAAGAAGTTTCCGATATTGATGCAGTTGTTTGAGTGGGATCTGAGAAACATAAAGGCCTCCTACAGGACAATATTCATGTAACATGATCGCTCCCCCTAAGCCCTCTAAACCTAGCATCCAATTTATAGCACACAATTGACATGCACCATCAGGCCAATGCACTTATGTCCAAGGGCAAGCGGGGGACTAAACCGCAGAACTCCAGAAGCATTGGAGATCCACTCCCTATCTAAATGCTATGCAGTCTGCATGACCATAACGTGCCTGGTAAACAGCTGGGACAAGGCACCTGCTGCTTGAAGGGACTTCTGACATCAGCTCACATCATTTGCTTCAAGAACAGTAAATGCCTTCCCACACTGCTGCTCCATGAGACATCTCTGGTGCACCCACTGTGTTAATGCACTGTGAACCTTATGCCTAGGATAGGTGTCCTGAGAATACACGGAATAACAAATAAATCCATTTTAGGAAACACTAGATCTTGTATGAATCAATTGTTGCTGCAAATACTCTGGCAGTCTTTACCTGACACTGAAAGAAGCTCAACCAGCTAGAAATGTTGAGCACCACTTGAAAACACGTTAGCTTGCTGATTGCCTTGCCATTTTCCAAAAACACTTAGAAGGGTTTTTAGTATAAAGCTACATTGGATTTCAAAGTGTTAGCTGTGCATTCATTGAAAATGAATAAGAATGAATGTTACACTTCTTCAGCAGTTTTCTAAAAGAAGTCTTGGATGGTTCATGACTTTGAAAACAGACAAAGAAACAAAAAAACTTAACATACAATGCTAATTGAACTGATAATTTTACACCTTCTACCATACAAATACAAAAATATTTAAGATATCTCTAGGCTGAATAAGCAAGATAATAACTTTGAGCTCAAATTCTCTAATATGAATGCAAGAATTCATGCTTTAATGAACAGCAAATACATAAGAAATGCTCTTCACTGGGAAAGTGCATGGAAATTGCATGTAATAAATGATGTGTAGCTTTTTTCTTTTATTACACCAGTAAGAAGCTTTATTATTTATTGAAAGACCAAATGTAAAACATAAAAGAAATAGTGATTGAAGACTGTAATCCAGACGTAAATTACTTTCTTTCATATTTTTAAATATTGGTAGTTTCCATGAGCAGTTAATAGCTGCCATGCTACAGTGCTGCTCATATGCCCTAGTTTTATTTCACGTCTCCTGAAAGCCAAGATTTTACACTTAGAAGAGTCAGCAGTTCCCAGGTGCTAATACAATATATCAGTGTTAAAAATACCTTCTAACAGTCAAATGAAATCTTTCTCACTGTTTAAGAAATTCAAGGAGATACCTCCCTTTTAGCAACTACTTTTTCCTTCAAATATGCACAAACACATGCACTCCAACACCCTCAAAATTAATAAAAACACTATTGTTCTGCCACCATTGTTAAACCGTTATATATTTTACTAATTATAGGAAGGTTCTGTACGGAGGAAGCATTTCTACTTTACAAATAGTACAGGATTCACTGGGACACTCTCAAACCTGTCTCTGAAGATCCCAAACGTCTGCCCTACAACTGTAAATATTATTTACATGTTACTATTTTTACATTTATTCTATCAATTTTCACACCATCAACAACATGACTGAAAGTTCAACCAAATACAAGCCTGAGAAATTTCATGCCACTCCAATTTAAAGTGTCAGCTTTAGCCTTGTTTTAACAACTGCCCAATACAGAAATGTTGTTTAAAACACAGAAGAGTATTTCCTCTGGACAACATATAATTATTGGAAATGAAAGGCACTTCATAGCCTCTTGAACCAAAAGATTATCATTCACAGCTATCCCACCACCCAACAACAGTGAGATGTGAAATAAATAGTATTCAAATCCAAACGTATAACTTTTGTATAACAATGTGTTACTCATTTGGTTAAGTTGACTAATCATAGAATTCAAATAAATAATATAATTATGGAAATGCACATAAGCAGACTTGAGACAAAGAATAGCACAGTCTAAAGCCACACAATGTGATCAATAATTTTTACATACTTTTAACAGTACCAAGCATTGTACATTTTTTTTAAAAAAATGTTGACATTTATTTCGTTGTACCTTCTCAAGGAATATGTGTGTGTATGTGTAACCATTTACATCCATAACTGTGGCTAAGGGTGTCGGGGTCAGGACCAAAGAATATAAATCATGGAAGAGGAAGAAATAGAATGAAGAAAAGAAGCCTTGTGATCAGACCTCCATGTGGATTGAAGAAAGGCCGCCCATGGTCTAGGGAAAGAGTTTTCAAGTTCATAAAGTTAATAATTAGTTAGTTGTTTAATGTATTAGAATAGGAATTATTTCATTTCAACTGTTACTTACCCCTATTGGCTGTTGTACCCCAGTTCTCCCCTGGTTACCCCCCTGCCATTGGCCGGCTTATTCCCCTTTTCCCATTGGCTGGCCTGTGGTGCAGTGCAGATGCGCCATATAGGGCTAGCCACTCCCTTGCTCCTCCCCTGTTCTACCTTATTTGTGGAAGCCCTTCCCCTTTTTCCTTTATTGATGTGGACCTGTTTAAACTCTTCCCTGAACTCCACCCCTGTTCTAGTCCTTTCCATGCTCACCCTATATAAGCCGGCGTCCATTTTAATAAATTGGCCGTTTTGCTTTGACCCTGCTGCAGAGTGGTCCTTCCTTTTCACCCTACGGGTCTGCATCATAAGGGCTTAGTGGCAATCAATGCAGTGCATGACAGAAACACTGAAACAGGCTGCCCACAGAAGATGTGGATGTCCTTGTCCCTGGCAGCGTTCAAAGCTTTGAGCAACCTGGTCTGGTGAAGATGGCTACGCCATGGCAGGACAAGAGGAGTTGGATTAGATGATCTTTAAAGGTCCCTTTCAACCCCAACCATACCCATCACATTCTGTGATATACCTGGAAATACCAAAACTGGGAGTCTGTCAAATACAGAGTTGGTTGTTTTCAACAGGAATACTGCACAGGAAGAAGACATGATGGGCAGTATTTAGACCACCTACATTTAAGCATGCACTTCTGTATCAGTGCCAGGGAGGGACAGAATTCTCCAAAGAACACTTCAAAGCAATTGAAGTGCACAACCCCCCACGTCCATGAAAAACCTGAAGATGTCTGATTTGCAATGCCCGGTCCACTATCCCCAGCTGACAGAGGACCTGAATGAGGACACAGCAGTCCTCACTTCCACATCCAACAGACAGTCCTAAGGAAAAGCCTGCTGGTCCTACTGCTCCACTCTGCTCATCTGCTAAGTCAAGACAATGCAACTGATCCCTCTTGTAAAATAATTTCAGAGTTCAATATTACAGATTGTGCAGAATCACAAAGACCAAAAATCTCACAAATTGCTCTTATGATAGAAATGCAGCTAGTACCTCAACTAGCTTGGGTATTTTTACACCACACTTCACAAAGAGCCTTTAAAATTTGTCCATGTAAGCACTTGATAAATTATATTGAAAGCTAGGTAAAGCGAAGTGAGAATGGAAAAATATGCCTGTGACCTAAATTTATTCCCCTTTGCAAGAACATTTACTTAAAAGAAGCAAGCAATTTCACAAGGAATGGGGAGTAAAGTTTGTCATTGTAAAATAATGCTTTGCCTTTTCTATGATAACAAACCCAGCCTTAACTCTGCTCAGGTTTGAACTAATTCTACAAAAATTATAAATGGCAATTTCCATCCAGCAAAATCATGTTTCTTACAGGCCTCCATCGTCTGCTAAATATATTTTCATTATATAAGAACTGCGGATGTGCAAACACTACCAAGTTGCTTCTCAGTTACTTACAGAGTTAAGTGACTGTGTTGTTCTGGTTGTGTTCAATGAACAAAGACACGATTTTAAAAAAAGCCCAAAAAAAACCAGACAAACAAAAAAAAAACAACAACAAAAAAACAGAAAACAAAGAAACAAACCTGAAAAGCCAACTCCCTTCCCCACATTAAAACAATCCCCAAGCGGGAGATTAGTCTTATTCACTCCTTCCAAATTCCATATTGATTTCTTCTAAATACCTGTTGATTCTCCATGTGCATATTAAAACCAGTCCAAAAACAAGCAATGGCACATTATTTAAAGCATCTCAGTATTAACAACTTGTCAAAAACTGGTTTTGGAGGGAAAAAAATCTCATTCTGCCAGTCTTTGTTCTCCCTAATAGGATACATAGGGGTTTTTTGCTCCCAATTCAGGATCTTCTTAAAAATTCTACTTCCATTCTTTGAACTTTCAAATTCCATGTAGCTTTTATTTGGCTGGAAATGGATGGCGAAATTGTGTACCAATCAAAACCAAGTAATGGAGTATTGGAGACACTAATACTAACTGTATTAGGTTCTGCAAAATTTCTTTAAAACGGTATCATGCAATATTCATTCTATATTTATCATGCAATGCTCATGTCATACATCAAGTTAGAGAGCGCTTCAGGGACTTGTCTAAGACTGTGCATCAAGTATATGGTTACATTAAAACACTTTACCCTGATTTATCAGCACCTATATTCACATTTTTTAAATTACACCACTGTTGAACAAGGAAAATAAGTTTTGTACTATAATTAATGCTAGTGAGATATACACACTGGATTATATATAAATTTCGTAGGTAACGTTGGGATTTTCATATGGTTTCCTCTTATGACTTTTCATATATATCTCCTTCCTGTAGGAGAAGGTGAATGGAATCTCTTCTATTAATACAATCATTTTATGCTGTTGGATGATTTTTGCTGTGCATTTACTCCCCTTCCTGCCATGTCAGTTGCCACCTTTATTTTGCATTGCCTACAACCAAACTGTGGCCTATAGTGTCATGATGGCTGATTTAGCTTAGGCCCCTTTGCAGGACAGGTCTTCCATGGCTAACTAGCTCTTAGTTGTCCAAACAGGAGCTCATGTTCTTCTCCATGATAAAGATGATTCACTGGTATTTAGCTGGTTTTATTCAATCTGATAAGACTGATAATTCTTAACGCTAATTGAATTAGCAGAAATGTAGTTTCTTAAACAGGAGCAGGAACTCTGGTTAACAGAATTTTTCATATCTTTCAAGTTTCATTTATCAGCCTGAGATAAAGGTCAAAATGTTCCATACAACCATATTGAGAACTAACAATTCAACTTTAAATGTTCAGAGATCACATGTTAAATGTTCAAGAGATCAGAGACAAAATTATGGAAAAAAAAATTAAAAAAAAATTATAATCACTTCTAGGTACTGATTGTTCCCTGAAGATAGTATGTAAATGTTATGTACCACAGGAATGTCAATACTGGTGCAGTAACAACTGTGCCTTCCTAGCATGCAGACACGTACTCTCATACACTAATTTTGGATGTTGAAGACATTTAGCTCCAGTTGTTTTATAACTTTGCATATGTTCACCAGAACTATTACCATGAATTAGCGCAGCATGCACATCAAAGTGGTTGAGTTACACTCTCTGCATTGCAGGACAAAACCCCTAAACGGTTTTAATGTAGGTAGTAAAGAACAGTGCTCTCAAATTAAGCTACTTCAAGAATTAAACTGGACAAAAATTTGACTGCATTTTGTCCTAATAGCGGAGTCAGCAATCCTATCCTAGAGAAGTCTATTAGGATCCTCAGCACCTGCAAGTGGAAGAAATCTAGTTTTCAGTCTCATCTGTAAATGGTTCAGTCAGTAGCACAGTGCCCCCTAAGCCATGCTTGTGCACCAGATTTGCTCCTATTTAAAGGAAAGTGCTGTCTGACACTATTTTTCCTGTTATTTTTTTTAGAAAAAGCAGGTAATAGTGAATGGGTTTGTTTGTTTGTTTGTTGGATTGTTTGTTTTCCTGTCTGATTGACTATTTTTATAAGTAGAAATTAAACAAAATTATTTATTGTAGTCCTTAATGATTAATAACTTCAACTAACAAGGTAAGTATTAGACTGTTTCTATAAGCACATATTTAAAAAAAAAAAAGTGCCACACCTTAATTTGCATCAGATAACTAACTATACCATACCATGTTTTCTTCAGAAAAGTCTGAAATTAAATGTTATGTCAAAGGCAGTGGAGTAGGTTAGGGAAGCCTTTTCGTTATTTCTCTAATACAGTTAGGCAAAATGCCAAACATATGCCAAACTTTTAAATTAATTTTATATTTTCCCCAAAGACAAACAGTTACTATCATTCAGTAGAAGGACAACGAATGCAGAAGGAAGGCTTCAGTGTTTTCATACAACTGTGTATGATTGACTGCAGCACAGAAGTGAAGATTTGGAAATGTAGCAGCTATACTTAGTGTCTTGGAATGAAAAATAAATTCTGCATCTTGAACAGAGGCTGTGGTTTTATCACCTGTGTTAACTGAAATCATAATTTTACTTGTGTTTTCCAATGTATTTCTTTTGATCATGAAAAACTAATGGGGTATTGATGCACACTAAATTGAATTTATCCAAATCCTAAGCTGAATGATGAACTACATTAAAATATTAGAAATGTTCATACTGCTTTACAGAGATACACTCAGAGAAATACATGCAGGCATCTACATTTGCCACATTTCATTGGCTTCTGTACCCTGTCCTTCTTGTATCTTGTCACTCATGTACACAAAACCGACTCTTACAGGCACACATACACATACATACATACACACACACACACACACACACACACACACACACACATTCAGGACTATATTGTTTTCAAAGATACACATTAGTGAAGTTATCCAGAGGAACTCTTTGCTCGCCAAAACACTCAGTTCCAGCTGACTGACAGTTCAATTGGTCAAAATATGATGTGAACTAAAGGCACATAGTTTTTGTTCATTAAGAAAGGTACTATTAGGGTAGGCTAGGAGAAAATTAAGATGTATTTCTGGTTGTACATTATTTACAGTGCCCTTTACACAAAGTAAAGTTGAGTGACTGCTTAAGCTTTAACAAGCAGCTAAGGGTAAACCTGCAGGAGGTTTTCTTTTGCTGCAATTTCAATTCTCAGTTATCACATAATATTACAAACATGGAGGGGGGGAACCAAAACCAAACCTGAAATTGCTATTCAAATATCAAGCTTAATGTTCTTCACAACAGTTCAACATGACATGCTTTTTTATTGTATAGAAAGGCTCACACATGTGAGTTGAGCTAAAGAATCTGCCTGCTGTCACCATTAAAATGCATCTGCACATTATCCCCGTAAGTTAAGGAGCAGAACTGTAGGTATTACGAACACAGTCACACACAAACACATACACACAGCACTGCTACCTTTCTATGTCTGTATTTTGCAGGTCCCTTTGCAACTGCCTCGGACAAGCAAACGCGTTTCTACAGCATCACAAGGGTAAGGCTTACGTACCAGCGGTAACTTTAACACAGACAAATTACTACGATAACATTACTGCACAAAATATTTTGCGCTGCTTAGAGGGCTGTGTTAGCAGTACCGCTGTCCAGAAACATCCATGTTGCCACACATTAAAGTGTCAGTTTATTTAAGCCTTACCTTGGCTGACTTGCCCTAACTGGTGACAAGGCACTCTAATTTATAAGAAGCAAATGGGGACTTTTCGCAGTGCTGGCGGCAGCGCTGCTCCCCGTCCTCAGAGAGGCACCCGGCCCCGGCTGCGCGTACCTCGGAGCCCCCAGCCCCGCTCCNCCCCGGCCGGCCCCGGCAGTCGGACAGATGCGCGATTCATCCGCCCATCCATCCTCCCATACCGATCTAAGCGGTGTATTCGGGCACAGGAACATCTTTGTCCGGCTACTGCGAGGCGGCTGCGGAAACCCCCCTTTCGTGCTTGAGCTGCAGAAGAAGGACGGCTCCGGCTTGGTGACAGCGAGCCCCCAAATTCGGTGCCGGGAAGGGGGGCCGGGGCCGGGAGGGCTGCGCTGCCTAGCGGGCGGGAGCGCAGAGAAGGGGCGAACCACCGAAAGCGGGCAGCACGGCACTGCTGTGGCAAGCCGGCGATAAATTTTCCTATTTCTGTGCAAAGTCGTCACAGGCTGCTAAACATTCCACTGCCGGCTCGTTCATCAGCCGGCCACATGGTCCGGCGGTGGCTGTAAGATGCAGATTGAATGGTGCTCTTTAATGCCTTCTTCCAATCCTGATGGGACACAGGAGGTGTCACATTGACAAGCTGTCCCCTTCCAGATCAGCCCCACTCCGTAAAAGATTTCCTGCTCTCTAACACCACTGTATTCAAATTACTACACCACTGGCTGTAAATTGGTGGATAATTTGTGCCCTTTCAGGCTGGTCTGGATCAAAGCAGGCTGGCTGATGCAAAAGTCATTCAGAAATCTGAGTATTGTATAACATCTTTACACCAAACACACATTATTTGGAATTAAGACTAATGACATTCTCCTGATTCAGGGTTTCAGCAATGGGGCAATCGTGTCAGACTCTGCTTATCCAACTTGCTAAGGCAGCATATTAAAAATGCAATTAATATGTAAGTGAAAGTCCTGGCACATACCCTGCTGGTGTAAAGGAACCTTGCATTCCAGTAGAATGCATATCCTGAAGTAAGCCATGAAACCAAAGCTCCAGCAGGAAATGGCAGGGTGGAAGAAAAGAAAGCACCTGCTAGTTTTTTAACCTACTGTGGGTCAGAAGCAGCATCTAAAGGATAAATGGTAGGTAGCCTATGTACAAAAGATCTAGATTTGAAAAGGAGACCTGAAAAGAGTAATTCTACAGTGTAATGTAACCAGAATGGAAGCTGTTACACCAGATTAGATATAAAGAACAACACTGCTCACTGAGATCACTTGGAGTGCTGGATTTTGAGAACTTTTCAAACAAAATCACTCTGAGCTGCTCAGTGATATACATTAAAATGATTTCACTAGCAGGGTAGGAAAGTGAAGGCGAGAAGCAGCTAGTTGTTTGAATTTGGGCAATGTAAGCTCTTGGAGGAAATGAAATAGAAGCTGTTTCAATTTGCTATTTATACGTCCTCTGGCTTGCAACTGCAGCACATATGAATCAAGGCTTTAATACACAGTCTTCAGAATGTTCTCTGTCATGTAACTTCTGTTAGGTTGTGTATAGCTCCAGATTCAGATCTCATAATCTGGGGGATGGGCTGCTTTTATCCAGATGCTTTCACCATTTTACTGCACTATGGCAGAAGCAAGTTTCAAATCTCCCTGCCAGGGAGACAGTTACATTAGTAATGTGAAGGGGGGGAAAAGGAGGGAAAAAAGGAAAGAAAAGTCACACCTTCCCTTTCATTCTCTTAAGGTCCAGCCAATTCCACATGAAAAAGAATTAATGTCAAACCATTCTCCAAAGATTCCCTCCTCAGTGCATGAAGTGAAAGAAATAAAATATAGGGTTGCCTTTCAGCCTACCTATCACTGGATGAAATGCTGCTTAGATGTAACAACCCAAGGATACAGCTGAAAACAAAATGCTTCATTTTAAGGCCTTTTCTCAGTAATTTCTAGTGAATAAGACAGAATTATGAATATTCACCAGATACTCAGAGCATAAGTCATCAACTCATTTGTCTCTGCAGTAAGAAATATGACAAGCAGAGGGAAGTCTTGATGCTCCAGAAAAGCATTTAAAAAGTGAAAATCTACAGTTCTTTCTTCTTATATATGTATATGTGTATATATATATAAAATAAATACATGCATATAAATTTGTATTGACATTTTTCAGACATATCTCACGGGCAGGAGTATAGAGTATCTGTGTAAAGAGATTATAACGACTATTGCAGGATAATTTGATATACAATGATCAAAGATTTTCTTAAGAATTCAAAATTATGCCATTTCAAGGAAAAAGCTGACAGTTTGAAAACATTAGCCTCAATGAACTCTGACATTTCTTTTATGCCTACATTTTAAGACTAAATACTGAAATATGGTGTTAATGATGTTAGGTTGATCCTTTCATAAGTTTGAATGCTAAAAGAATCTAAATTTGTCATGGGGACGGAAAGCCTCTTGAAAAGAACCTCAAAATGAAGTTACTCTCTGGGACTGCAGCAGTATGGCCGAAGGAATTCCAAGGAAATTTGGGTATAACCCTTGAAGAGAGCATAGGTCTTACCTCAGGAATCCATCAAATTTACAAAATTCTAGCAGTGTATCAAAACACAAAACTTTGCCAATCACATTCAGTAAGTTTTCTTCCTAGACTTGAGAGCTTGTGACAGTGATTACAGGGGCAGAGAAAAAGAAGGGATTCTTTTTGTATCTTCTTGTGGACTTATTATATGTTTAAGAGCAATGCTGAAAAAGAGGTAAACTAGTTATGAAGGAGCATAAATAGCTGCAGCAAAAGGAAGCTAGTTTCTAAACATTAAAAAAAATATATATATTCTTTTGCTGCTCTTGTTAATAACTTGCAGGATATGCCCACAAAAGCAATCTCTCTTTGTCGCTGCTTTATATGCTAAACATGTATTGATTGTCTTGCAAGTAACTGCAAGAGAACTAATCATCCAGCTAGCATTCAACCAGTTATAAAAAGACCAAATGGTTCATTAATACATCAAGTAATGAAGATTCTAGGTCATTTGTGGATTACAAAGTTCCTGTACCCAAGATAGATAGATTAGGAATGGCTAAAATCATATTGGAATAAAGATGTTGCCAAGTTCAAGTCCAACTCTTCCTTGTTCTTAGACACGTGTACTCTAATAGCTGCAGTCGAAGAAAATTAGCTCAGTTGCTGCCAAGAACCTCTGCTCACACACTGAGAGCAATCATACTGGGAATTTTCATGCTCTTATTCAAGAGCACCAGGGAATAACATTGTTGCCCCCACTGCCAGCAGCAACTTTCCAGTCTTGAAAACAAATTACAAACTACTTCCCTTTTTCCTAGATTGAAAGGGTAAAAACAAAGGATTGTACCATTGCACACCACCAATTTTATGTTCATAAATCACTATTTTTGTTCTCAGCTGCAGTGCATAACAACCAGTCCTGGCAATATGTCTGAGAACATTGACACTCACTCCAATGTCTGTTTCTCCTCTTATTAGATAAACACTTTTTATTTGCAGAGTTATTTAATAAATATTCTTACAACTACTACTATATGCAGAAATTAATTTTCTTAAAAGTTTGTATGTGATTCACTAATGACAGTTATTTAGCAACTGTCATCTAAAAATGTATATCAGTAAGTGGAATTAACAATTTTACTAAAAGTAGTAAAGCATAGAAATGCAAAAATAATTTTGAAATCAAATGCATTCACAATACTATTGCATTTCAGCACAAATCTTCAGAGGGAATAGGATTAAGACAATTCATTTTTCATATGGTGTCTCTGAACATTCTGTAAGGTATGTATTTCCTCTAAAAAAATAAAATGGTTGATTAGAAAAAGTGAATTTTTAATACAGGTTAGCGAATTCTTCACAATACTAATTGCAGAGGGAATGGCACTGCTGATACTGCCTTGGCTCCTTTTACACTAAGCATCACTGGAGTATTTTCTAATAAAACAACAACAGCTGTTCCTAGATATATGATGCCAATAACAGTTGCCAGTCACAGAAAACTTGTGATAATATAGTCACTTGCCTTTAGTATTGCATGAAATGGCAGGGAAAATATACTGACTGGACTTAAGAGAAAACAACATACCTGGCATTTTGCTACCTGTTACCACAAAACTCTGAGCGAATCAGTCCCTCTGAATGCAGGAAAGCACAGAAAAAATATCAAGGGCCACAAAAGAGTAGCATGGTGTGTCAGTCTCTCAGTCTCTGCATCTCAACAGCAAGGGAATGACAGGAAGACTCAGATGAAGGCAGTGAAGTGATTGACTCAGACATTAGTAGATCTTTCTGCCCATCCTGTGGAATTTCACATTAGCATATATAATAGACACCATTCAATCAAGAAACTTGCTTAATCGGGGTGTTTCCTAGGAAACTAATACAACTCTGTAACTGTAGATTATGCAGTGACCAGTATAAAATGGGATGCTTCCTGGTGACTGTATAATGTTTATGTATAAAGAGTGGTATTTTTGTAAGTTTAAATCTGGTAATGAAACTATCCTGATGTTTCTGTAAATAGTGTTGACAAAAATAAACTTTTTTCATTCACAGGCTGGTATTAAATCCTCACAGGTCAAGGTTCTGTCTGTATTGTTGTGAATGGTTATTTAGGTACTCTATATAAAACATCAAATACAAATATGTCCTAAATTGAGCATTGGGTTTGGTGGAGTTTGGCTCTTACAACTGGTAGTGAGATATAGACTTCTTTCCCACTGTGATAGGAGCTTTAATAAATTTTTGCTTAGAGGTAGGAAAACACTAACAAGCAAAGGCTCCTGGGACATTATAAAGACAGATTTTCATAATATCATCCTAAAGGACGTTGTTTCTGGGGCATATTATGTACCTTTTATCTTTACTAAGATTAAGAAATTGCTTTGCTTAGACTGAGCATTCAGAAGGCTAACAGCACGTCAAAAAAAGAGAAATGTAAAAAGTTACAAGATGATGACAAGACTTTTATTGAAGTGAGAATATCCTTTCTATTGAAATCATAATGCTGAAGCATGTTGAAAGTATGTTAATGGAAAACTGGGTAATTTTTGATACAGAATATTCACTGGAGCTTAGGAGTCCTCCATGCAATACTGTATTCTACAGAGTATATATCCTCCCTGTGCTATATCTGTATGTTGTTCCAGCTACTCTTTTTTAGCACTTCTTGCCAATATGAGGATGCACACAGATATTGTTTTGCTCCTTCCAAAAAGGTACAGGACCAACAACATGTTTAAATACAGCGATGTGTGCTCATAGTTACATGCCCTGTCAGTGGGCAGCACTGAGAAGAATCTGGTTTCCTCTTCTTTACCTCCACCTCTTCGTCAGGTATTTTTACATTTTGGTAAGACTTCCCCAGAGCTTTCTCCTCTCCAGGCCAAACAGAGACAGCTCTCTGCTTCACCTGATATGGTGTATGTTCTGACTCATGCATGATCTATGTGACTGTTTTCTGGGCTTGCGCTGGTACATGCTCATGTGTCTTGCACTGGGGAACTAACTGGATTCAGCACTCAAGTCTCTCCAGGGCTGAGGCAATGGATGACCTCCCTTAACCTGCTGATGATGCTCTTCTAATGCAGTCCAGAATACTGTTAACCATCTTTGTCACAAGGGTACAAATTTGTACTCTATTTGTAGTAGTCATGTTTTATAATTATATTGAGCACTAACATAGGACCAAAGTTGAAATTTGAAAATCACTGAACTATTTAGTAGAGCTGTTAGTTGCTGAATTGCCTACACCTTGTGGCACAAGTGTGTTTAGTACAGGGTTGTAGAATCAGTTAATGTCTAATCCCAGTGCTTCTATTAACTGGATTAATCTGCTTTCCAATTAGAGCAGGTAAAAGGATAAACCTGAATAGATTTCTGAAAGAGGAAGAAACTGAAATAAAACAAAAGGTAAACTTCTTAGTCACTTCCAAATTCTGAAAGCTTAGATGGACACCACTTTCATTTGTAAGTGTCAAATGAGAAAACAAGGTTTAAAATCATATAGCACAGTCCGCAGAGTCACCCTTAATGCCCTGCAGCTGATGAGGGGTTCTCCATTGTAAAGGCTAATGTATAGGCACAGCAGCCTTCCTATTCTGCAGTGCCTGGCCTTGTGTGTCTATGTCCCCCCCAAGTGTGCTTAACACAAGTGAGCAATCATAAGATTGTACTAGAGGTTTTAAAATTCCATTGGAGATAAATCTCTGGTACCACTAAGGCAAAAGCCCCTCCCTGCTGCCCCTGTGGTGCACTCCTCTAGCCAGGCAATAAGACAACTGAAGAAATGGAAATGAGAGCCAAGAAATACATTGACTCTTATTCTCTTTGTTTTTACTTGAAGAAACACTGCAGTTCCACCAGACAACAACATGCTCCTCTGTAGGTAATGCGATGACTGTAATTTATTTAGCTATTTTTAAAAACACCACCTACTGGAATGCTTCTCTGGATGTGCTTTTCTTTTGCCATTTACTTATTAGTGCTCACTATAATTAGTTAGAATTAAGAAAAAATAAATTTATTACTATTATGATCTGTTTAATAGGCCAAATAAGCAACAAGAAATAACCTCATGTTAGATAGTGACAAACAATGAAGAAGAGACATATGTTTGTTCTGTTCTCCAAGCATAAACAGAACACAGTTTCACTGACTAATAAATTTACTTTCATTTTAATTAA
Source organism: Sclerurus mexicanus (assembly GCA_013396755.1). Taxonomy (NCBI): domain Eukaryota; kingdom Metazoa; phylum Chordata; class Aves; order Passeriformes; family Furnariidae; genus Sclerurus; species Sclerurus mexicanus. The sequence continues at coordinate 385,169 of VWZF01002279.1, read as the reverse complement.
AACAGAACATTTAGTTACATTTCCTCTGTTCTGTCAAAGAATTAAACAGATAAATGGCTAGCAGGGGAAAAAATGACATTTTCTTTAGTGCCCCAATTGTACTCATAATCAATTACTACTCATCTGTTCATCAAAGGTGTAGGAGAGACACGTCACATAAAGCCTTATTCCCTTAAAAAGGCTTGCTATAGTAATTTGTTTCTTGATCCCATATCTTCCAAAATTAAACAAGTTTTTCACAAAGTATAACCTGCCAGTTCTGTTTTGGTATAACATTAGATGAACTGTTGTTATTGTTGTATTCTTCTGATTCTTTCTACCTTTAAATCAAAACTCCTGAAGAGTAGCTCCCCCTGAGGAAATGATTGCAATGGCAATTCTATCGATTCTAGCCAAAAAGGAACAATTAAATAACAGTCATGTGCAAGACAAGACAAAGGACTCCACTCACTTTCTCTGGTAGAAAGCTTAAGAACTGAGCTTTGACTGATGCATATAGTACAGGAAGGTACTAATTTTGCTTTTAGAAACTGAAGAAATGAATTATCAGCCACTTCCCTTGGTTTTGTTGTTTGTTTTTTCTAATAGTTAATGAATTCTGTATTTGGTAACTTAATTTACTGGCTTTCAGTAGTTTTTAAGAAAATCTGTTCCATCTACTAATAAAATGTTCCATTCCTTCAGGCATATTAGAGGTATGTAGGTAAACCGGAGAAATACCAAATGGGACAGCAGTGTAGAGTGGAGTGGCTGTCATCACTGGGGAGATACTCTCTGCTATAGAATCATGGAGTGGATTGGGTTGGAAGGGACCTTTAAAGGTCATCTATTTCAACCCCCCTGCCATGAGCAGGGACACCTTCTGCTAGATCAGGTTTCTTAAAGCCCCATATCCAGCCTGGACTTGAGCACTTCAGGCAGTGGGCCTCCACAGCTTCTCTGAACAGCCTTTGCCAGTGCCTCACCACCCTTGCAGTGAAGAATAAATCTAATTTAAATCTACCTTCTTTCAGCTGAAAGCCAATACCCCCTGTGCTATTACTACATGCCCTTGTCATAACTTGCAGGCCCCTTTAGATACTGCAAGGTAACAATAAAGTCTCCTCAGAGCCTCCTCTTCTTCAGGCTTGACAACCCCAACTCTCTCAACCTGTTTTAACAGCCCTTTGATCATCTACATTGCCATTCTCTGGACTCACTCCAACAGGTCCTTGTCCTCCTTATGTTGGGGGCCCCAGAGCTGCATGCAGTAGTCCAAATATTATCTCAGAAGAGCAGAATAGAGAAGAATCACTTTCCTCAACCTGCTTGTCATGCTTCTTTTGGTGCAGTTCAGAATACAGTTGGCTGGCTGGGCTGCAAGTGCGCATTGCTGTCTATTAAACAGAAACTGAAAAATGGCAAACCATGTCTGTCTTCCAAAAAGGGTAATAAGAAAGATCCACAGAACCAGAAGGCTGGTCAGCCTTACTTGAATCCCTACCAAATTTACAGGAAAATTCCTCCTAGAAAGGCTTTTCAGCCTTGTGGACAGCAGCCTAACTTGAATAGCAAGTACAGATTTACCAAGAGAAAATCTTGCCTGATCAGTTTGTCTTTTCTGATGAAACAACTGGATGTAGACCAACACAGCAGTGCAAGTATCTTTCCCTGTCCATAGTAAGGCTTTTGACACATTCTCTCACAGTATCCTCATAGCCAAACTAAAGACTTACAGGTTGAATGGAATATAAGCTAGTGAAAGTCTGGCTAGACTATAAGAACATTCTCATGAGTGGTCCAGATACTATTTAATGTCTTTGTAAACAACATGAACTGTAGGACAGTATGCAAGAGGACAGATGAAACCACATCAGAAAAAGTAGTTAATGCACTGGAGGGAAGGACTGACATTCAGAGAAACTCCAAAAAGCTGAGGCATGGACACAGGTGGTTTGAGTGCGGGAAGATCAAAGAGACTGCATGACTTGTGGCTATTTTGCCTCGAGGAGAGAAAAAAGACACAGCAGAGATCTAATTGCAGTGGGCCAGTACCAGAAAGGAAGCAGTAGAAGAGTCGGAGCCAGGCTCTCCTGGGAGGTGTAGAGTATGAGAATGGAACAGTGGTCACAAGTGGCAATAAAGGACACTGTCATTGAACACAAGGAGGTAGCTTTTCATAGAGAGTCAAGTTAAGCACATGGACAGGTTGCTCGGAGATATCCTACAGTATGATTTTCAAAAGATTTCAAGATTTTCAAAACTTAACTGGTGAAACTCCTAAGCAATTCACTTTAATTTTGAGTAAGACATGCCTTGAGGAGGTCTTTCAATCTATTTTTTTCTTTCAAACTGCAAAACTAAGCAAGATTTTTAAAAACAGACCTGTTTAAAAACCCTCCATGTAGTGACAATAATAAAAATATTCTCCAAGTTAGTCACCTGCAATAGCTCTTCATGCCAGAGTCACACAATAAACCAGTCAGACTAATTTCTCATGTGGTACAAAATTATGTTCTCAGTTGGCTGTGCTAAAGACCATCAAGTCAAATTCTTAGCTTTATAGGATCACCAATGAGAAAAAAAAATAGCAGAAACTTGCATTTATTACTAAAAGACCTAGATTTAGCTATATGGATGCAAGGAATGGACTTTGCAGTAAGAAAAGTACTGGGTTTACAACATTGTATTCAGGTAGAATTCCGTGTGGGTATTTTTGGTCTGTGTTTGGCCCAGCCACCTCTAAGAAGTTGGGTTTTCTTCTGCCAAGTTATGGGTAAACAGGCTGATAAAGACAGTCTCTAGCCTTGAGAGAGAGATGTCTGTGTAAACTAAAATTAATTGGTCTCTCATGATTGGCTGATGGCCCTTCAAGGGCACTTGAAGGAGAAAGAGAGGAGAAGGAGGATGAAGTAAGCCCCCAGATCCATTTAATAAAGACCCCCTAGAGCATATCACGCAGGCGCCAATGCCCCCAGACATGCGCAAGAGGGTCCCACTTACATAACTGGGCGGAGGTGCCATATACCTTTGCTTGGGTGGCCCTGGCCACGTTGTTCAGGTAAACGTCATTTTGGCCAATTTGATAAAAGACAGATAGCTCATGTTTTGGGGCTCGGAGGGTCCCACTTACATAACTGGGCGGAGGTGCCATATACCTTTGCTTGGGTGGCCCTGGCCACGTTGTTCAGGTAAACGTCATTTTGGCCAATTTGATAAAAGACAGATAGCTCATGTTTTGGGGCTCGGTCACTTCACATGACAGGACAACATTGCCTTGGCGGGGATGCCCGCTGTGAGCCAGCTGACCCTTGAGGATGCAGCCACTGCTCAGGAAGTCTGGGCATTCTGGGAGTTGCTGAGACAACTCCATGGGGGACACCTGGGCAATTTGGATGTTGGCACCTGGAGGCTTATTTTCTCTTCTCTCTCTCTTGGGTTCTTTTTCCTGTTTACTTGGCCACTTTTGGTAATAAAATTACTGTTTGGGTTGAGTTTTCTGCAGTGTCTCAGTTTCCATATCCCTTTCAGACTCCTATCCTCCCTGGAACAAGCATTCATTTTTAATGTAGCAGAATACCAGGATCTCAACCTATAACACTATTTAAAATTATGATTGATAAGGAAGAATTAACCAGTTTATCTTCAAAAAATTTAAAATAGAAATATTTAACATGTTTTTTAAAGCTGTAAGTTTATTAATTATTTCCTTTCAGTCTTCTTTAATATAGGGCTATAGGTCACTGATCCTTTCTCATTATTCGAAGTGCTTCAATAGAAGTGGAGCTTCATTGTTGTAAATGAAAACTCAGTGTATACTATGCATAAATTTATGCATACAGCATTTCACTGCTTGTATTGTAACACAGTATGGACCACTGTACATTCATATGTTTTACGCCTATGCTAGTTAATATTAATTTCATTTAATATTAATTTGACTTGGACCTCACTTACATGCTTCATTGTACCACATCTAAAAATACTTTTATCAGTGGAATTTAATGGAATCACTATATCACCATAACCTAAATGAATAGGCAAAAATCGATCTCCAGCATTGTTCTTTTTTGTCCCAATGCAATATCAGTATTAATAAACAGACATTATTAAGTTCCAACACAGACATTATTAAATTTAGGATTTTATTTCCATGGCCAAGACCTAAGTCCTTTAATGTATCTTTTAATTAATATTGTGTTTTCTAATTTCATTGCCTCTGCTGTAGTGCATGTTTTTTAAGCCTATCTATTGTAAAAGGTTCATAAGTATCATCAAAGCTGGATAATAAACCACTCTTTATCTAAAGGTAATTATTAACATACTTCTGTTACTTTTATTGAAACATAAGTCCAAAGAGCCTGTTAAAGAACATGCATTTTCAAAACTAGTTACGTGACAGCTCAGACTTTTCTGTATGGAAAGGACAGAATTTTTCTAAAGTCTTCATACTGCTAAGGGAAAGGAAAACGGATCCAGAAGCAGAAACAGTGCTTCAGAACAGCTGCCTTTCAAGGCTGTCCAAAGCCATTCCAAAGCCTAGAGGGGGAAGCCAGATGATGTGCAAAGTGCAGCACTCAGCTATACAGATGTGATCCCGAGGGGCACTGCAAGCCTGAGGGCAGCAGGGTAAGCAGGAATCAAACTGCTAGCATTGCATGCATTACACCACCCACCACAAACTAACCCAGGAGCAGATGTGCATAGGGGAAAGACTTTAATACCTATAACCCATGTCAGGGGCTTATACTTGCAAAAGAATAGCTGATATACAGAAGTTTTATTTTACTTTTTTTTTTTTTTTTTTTTAACCTGGTCACACTTCTACCTTTGTGAGTAGGGTTTGCACCACCATTTTTTTGTTACATTCCTCTTAAAAAATTCTTGCTGGATTGGATTTACTCTGTGAGTTCAGCACTAAAACAGGACAGGGAAACATGCAGCCCTTGGCCCCTCTGAAGGGTGAGCAGCTCTGGAGGGCAAAGCCATCTGGTTTTCAGACCAGCCATTTGGTTTTCAGACCTGCCAAGGCCAGCTTCAAAGCTGGCAGGTACTTTAGCTTTAAAATACTGATAGTACTGAGAAGCATTCCTATAAATGGATGAATTTCAAAGTACTGAAAAAGTCTACAGTCAACTTAAAAAGCCTTGGTAGAACTTGAACAAGAGTTAGGAAAGGGGTTGTGAACATTTTTTGTTGTAAAAATGTCTCATTTCTTTCACTACACTCTTCCTTGAAACAAAAAAAGTGATATATAATGTTAAAATTTTGTAGATAAAACACTAGTGCCTGACACAGATAAGAGAACTATTTTATTGTTAAAGTTACCATCATTTAAGCATTTAGTGCATCTTAAGCACAACTAAAGCTGAGTAATAACTGCATAATAACTGCACATAGATGAGAAAATCTGAAAATAAAAAATATTGAATAGTTTTAAAAAATTAATTTGTTTTTCAACAAAAATTCACACTAATACCTGAAAGACAGATTTCCTTCTTAGCTGTACTCCACACATATGTTAGTTGTGTTAATGCAAAGAAAGCTAATCATTTGTGTACTAAATTGGTTCTGGGTTTGAATTTACAATCTCCTTGACCCATGACAACTGCCAATGCAGTCTTGTAAGTTATCAAAAAAACCTTGTAGAATAGATGTAAATATGAAAAAAAATGAGTGAGCAACTATGTTTATTGATGCCTAATATGCCAAAATTTAGGACTGTTAAACTAATGACTTATGTCAGTGTACTGTGATTAAAAATTGTTAATTGACTTGTGAAATAGATAGCATTTCATAATGTCAAGGAAGTACCAAGAAGCAGGCATGACAGATTATTTTTAGAAACTGAAATCTTAGTAATGCCTGAGATTCCACCATTTTTGTGCACACTGAAGTTACATCCCATGTGGTTCTTAGGTAAACCTAAAACATTTCTTGAAATACATTTCTGTCTTACCTTAAAGTAGATAAAATGCCTTTAAAACATGTTGCAGGTATCAATATGTTTTAAGCACTACTTTGTCTTTTCAGCTAGCACATTTTCTGTGAAGACTAGCATGTTGAACTAATGTTTTGAGTGAGAGGCTCTAGAGACAAAACTATCAAAATGCTCTGGTTTAAGCTGACAATGTTTTAAAGAACAAAACTGGAATGATTACAGAGACTGTACTCCTGGCTTGCCTGATAACTTGGATAGAACTGCCAATATAATTGAGTTTAGTCGGTGACAAAGATGACATCCTCTAAACTGAAGACATTTCCCCCATGTTTCGTAGTTGCCAGGTGAAAGATGCATGATCATCAACATATACACTTTTGCTCTTTCTTATTGAGACAGTCTTCAGATAAACTCTGAAATCAGTTTCATTCCTTTGATTAAGAAAGCAGGCAAAACACATTGTAAAACGTTCAATTGTAGAATTCTTATTTCTATAGTATATGCAGTTTCATTATGACCATTTCCTTCTTTTCGCCTTCTCCAACCTTTAGTTTATCAGAGTATCAGAGTGTGGGAAAATGACTGGGGGTAAAATTAGGGAAAACTGGAAAGTTATAGTCACACTCTAATAGAACTTAAAACCAGTACAGAAATTATAGAGTGAGATGCAGTTGCTACTCCCTGGATGGTATGTGGTCAGCATGCCCGACTTCCCACATGCCATACATGCAAAGGGAAATGAAACAGAGAGTGTAGCAGAGTGAAAACACCACAGTTGGGCTCTGTTGAAATCTTTGCAAGGGAGGGAACTCAGTGGTACCTTTTAGCTGAGAAGCCACATAGCAGCTGTCAACCAAGGAAGAAAAAAGATGTCTTACTGTTGAATCAGATCACAGATACAAAACTGATGCACACCGCCATCCCAAAGGTTACCTCATGTGTAATACTGACACACACCTCCATCCCTGCTTCCAAGGTACGACCACCCCAATGAAGCATGCATTCTGTATTTTACTGACTATATCTTGGAATTTCACACCAATCATTGACAAAGGTATGTATGACTAGACTCACTCAAGCTCCATATAAAAATAAAGAAACAGTAGAAAAGTAAGTTAAGAATAGGAGGAAGTTAGGGAAAACTGCATAGTAACTTCTGGGATCAGTCAATGGACTGAGCCTGTCTTCTTTCCCATAGCGATTCCTATTGGGTAAGAACCATACTGTTATGCACACTGACTTATTATCTTGAGCTAGCATTTGTTAGGGATTAAAGCTTGTTTATATATTGTTTTGAATTCATTTTTGCAGTCAGATACTATCACCAGCAATCCTTGAGCCTAAACCTGTCACAATTTTATTAATAAATAGGGTTATTCCAAAAACTGTTAGTGTAAGTCCTTCACGGGTATTGGCAGTCACTGACAGTAGGTAACATACTCAAATAAGGATGTGGAAACCTGGGAGGGGATCTCTCTGTCGGCATGTGACCCTGAACAAGTCAGTCAAATCACTCTCTGATCCAACGGACTGCTCAGTGAAGGATCCCCATAATAGGACACTGACAGACTGGTCAGGCAAAAGGGTCTTGGCTTTCCTGGGGCACTGAGAGACTAATCAGACACAAAAGGTTTGAGGAAATCTCCCTTTTTCACATGACAAAGCATCTTTGGTATGTCCTGTGCTCTGTTGCTTAATAGCAAATCTTTTAAGGGAACACGTAGTTATTATTTTTATCACTTCATAGAGTTTTCTTTATTTTGTTTCTATACAAATTTCTTTACATTCAACTGACTACCATCATTCACCACAAAAGAGACACATAGTTTTACAGGACTTTGTGCAGTTTTAGGTTTTGCTATCGTAATACCAGATTAGTCCCTGGATTCTGAAAAGATTCATAGGTATGGCCTAACTGTTTTACAGGGAACAGTTTCCATGATTACAGTAGGTCTCTGCGTGCTTGCAGGATCTTTAAAATATTTCTGCTGATCTGCTTGCAGTAGTACATTTTCAGAACACTTATATAGTCTAGATTTTACAAATGTTATCACATACTTCAACTTCCAGAAACATACCACTGTTTCTTAGTTTCCATATTTAGTAAAAATTACTTGGGACAAAAAAAATAGTTTTTTGTTGAAATCTGTGTATTTCCTACAATGCTAAAAGAAAAATCTCCTGCGGCAATATGGAGATCATTTAGCAGTGAACACTAGAGAGAAATAATTTATGTTAAATGTTTTACAAACTTAAGATCAAGTCCTGTAAGATATTATACTGAGGAGCCTCATAGCACATTCAATTCACCATTAACTTCAGTGAATCTACAATAAGCAAGAGTTTGCCAATTCCTTACTTCTCAGACAACATTGAAGTCATCTCCTTTAAACTGTGTCAACATGATTAATTACAGAAAGAACTCATTAGTGGGATCTTACAAAAATAAAGAGATTAATAGAATGTGAATTGGGAATTCTGCTACTGTGAACAAATTTCACTACTGTTTTCACATACCATTTACAAATTTGCGTTACAGTTGATGTCTATCTAGCAGTTGGATCACTACAGAAAGATGGAAATGTGCTAGCAGATTAAAGATAGACAACACATCTTCAGTATACAATTTGGATGTAAAATACTCCGACTGTGGCGATTTATTTTCTGTATGTGAAAAGTATTGCAGTGTTCTGCATATCCTACCAGTAAACAGCAGTCAGTCAATGTAGCTCTACAAGGATATATGTATATACATCTGACTGCCAAATCAAGAAAAAGATACTTGGGGACCACAGCATGTTAAATTGGGGACCACAGCATGCTAAAAAGGAGATACTTAGATGCGCTCACACAAGTGACTCACTGAAAAGATTTGAGGTAACTTCTCTTTATCTCTGTCAAAGAATCTTATGCAATAGAAAATATTTAGGGGTTTTTTAATCCTAAAATGCTCTCAGGATTTTCTATTTCACTTTTTTTTTTTAAATCTGTCATATTTCTAGAGTTGAAACAGAAGTATATCTGTACTTTATTGCCTTGAAAAATTACCCCATTCTATTCCCTAGCCTTTCCGATATTGCCTTCTTTTTGATAACAATAGTAAAACCTTATTTTTAAGCCTATTTGTCTGCCACCAGCTCTTGCAGAATTGTAGTGAACTACGTATGCCCTTAGCATAAGAACTTCATCTATATTTTTCAGTTTTAATGTTTATATAGCTGTTAAATAAAGTTAGGTTCAGAGTTTTCAGGTATTATGTTTATTTATACTATAACCTTTTTACCTATTTTCAGGGTAAATTTAAAATTATTTGATTTTTCTTCTAAATTGTTATTTTTCATTATTTCCTGTTTGCAGTTTTGCCTATGTTCTCAGTATAGGAAATGCAGGTTTAAAATATATACTGTTTTTTGCTGTAGACATTTATTTGCTCTCACATTTTAAAATTAACATAATTTCCTATGTGCATTTGTACTGTTGGTGCATTTTTTACCTTATTTTTTTCTGTGGGTAAGTAAGGTTGCTGCAGCATTATCTTATTCCTTGAAGACCAAGAAAAAAACTCTTTTAGCTATAAGAGCTGTGTTGGAATAAAATTCATATTTTGTGCTTCTTACATATGCTCTTCCTTTTCAAAGGAATGGGTATATTAAAAAGTTAAAAGAAAAAGGCTAGATCCCCTTTCCCTCTTTGTAATTTTTGCTTCAAACAATTGTTGCTGAATACCAAGATTCTTTAAGGTTGCTTATACTGAAGAGGAAAAGAACGTGATTGACAACTTTAATCCTCAAACACAATGGCCCTTTCTATTGCCCAAGTACAGGAGGTTCTCTGTTGTCTGTGCAGAGCTTTCTTGAGAATTGATGGGGATCATAAAGTGAGCTACTACTTTCATTACATTGCACTTCAAATGCAAGATGTATTTCTTCAGCTTTATCTTCTCTAATATAAATATAAACCTAAATTTACTTGTGCATTTCTACACAAAGTAGTAAATCACACAAATGCATGCAAGATAATGAGTGACAAAGCAGCAAGAACAACTGCTCTTTTAGACATAAGTGCAGGCTAATACAAATATAAATGCTCCTGAAGTTGGGTTAGGGCAACTGATCTTTGGAAAATGATCTATCAGAAAGGCATAGAAAAATTTCAATTAATTCAAAATGCATTAAACAAAAATTTTCAAGGATAATAATTGACTGATGAAGCTGGAATTCTATATCTGTGTTTTACAGGAAGGAAAAAAAAAAGTTTATGGTGATCTAAAGAGATAGAAACATATTAAGTCATCTCATATGAAACATTCTCTAAAAAAGTCCAGGAAAACAAAGATCTCAGCCCCCTCAAACAGTACTTTATTGCACTCACTTTAACTGACCCTGACTGACCATTCAGACTTCAGTATCTGTTGCCCACGTTATACAGATATAACAATTTAACAAACCATTTCAAATTAAATGGAATAACTGAGGAGTACGACCTGGGACACCATGGCTTACCCTAGTCTTCAGATGAAAGAATGCAAATCAGATGTTTGGGGTATTTATTACCTCTTATCTCTGGAGTACAATACTAAAGTTCATTTCTTGAAATAAATGGAATATAAGTATTTAAGTATTTCTTTAAATTCTTTGATAAACACACATTTATGTATTTTTTTTAACATATAACTGGAAAAAATAGAAAAGGTTTTCTACAGGTAATCTGCAAGAAGTTTCTTCATCAAAATGAGTGTTAATTCACGACTAGTTAAACACAATAGGAGCTAGGTGAATTAGTGAAATGATACAGTGTTCATTAAGATGATACTGTTGTACTTTCGTAAGTAGATCCCCTTTTCCGTGTTTCCAAAGCACTGGAGCCCAAGGCTGTCTCATCTCCCTTTCCTGAAGGGAGACTGCAAGAAGGACGGAGCCAGGATCTTTTCAGTGGTGTCCAGTGACAGGACCAGAGGCAATGGGCGCAAATTGAAACACAGGATGTTCCTCCTGAATACCAGTAAACACTTTGTTAACTTTCCAACCACTGGCAAAGGTTACCCAGAAAAGTGGTGGCATCTCCATCCTTGCAGATATGGAAAAGTTGCCTGGAAATGGTATCCCTGCTTGAGCAGGGGATTTGCACCAGATGACCTCCAGAGGTACCTGCTAACCTCAACTCCTTTGTGATTCTACAATTCTGTTCCTTTGATCTACAATTATTTTTATTTGTCAAAAAAGTGAGCCACTCTAATCAGTTTTCATGTTATATCTATTTAATGAATTTCAGCCATTAGCACATTAAAGACTCTCCTCATCTTGGCCAGTCCAAGTCTCTCTGGTGTGGTTTATGTCTGTCTCCTCTTCTTGTTCTGATACTAACTTTCCTTTTTCCCAAATATGTGAGGCAAAACCTTCAGAAAGTATTGCACCACAGCAAGTGTTTTGATGAAATGTGGTGGCATAATGAAGTGATCCTATTTTCACCTGGAGTTCTGAAGTATATTGAGAAGTTCTGAGGTTAGGAGGATAAACAACACTACCCAACCCAACCACCTGCACCATTCAATTTGATAAGGAAAACCAAGACAAATAAACAAACAAACAAACAAACTGCCCAGAACATTTCCCCAATCCCCTCAACCAGTCAAACACATAAGAAACTTCTCTTCTTGAAATTTACCTCATCTTTAAGGTAAAGATCCACTTTCTATTTTCCATATCTTTATTAACTGAACTTCATTAATTATCCTGAGAGCTGGAATGTGTATGTTAGTAAAATAGTAATTTTGGACAACTTTCTGTCAAGCATATTGTTACATTTTGTCACAAAGGCTGATAAGACCTGTAATTTTCAGCTATCTTGTCTGTTAATACTGTCCCTATATCTAAAGATCATGCTGGAATAAATTGAACTCTTCAACTATCACTTCAGAGGGCTTACTTTTCTCATCTTGAATAGTTCTTTTACCTTCTTTTTAGAAATACTGCATAGCTCTCTTCACATCTTTCTGGCAACAAAACTACCCTAGGTATACCCTGTATTTTAATTGTGGCCTTTCTGTGTGCGCACAGACATAAGACCATGTACTCATTTCTTTTCTTTCGTCCTATTCCTGCACATTGAAAGGCCAGTTCAGGTGGGAATTTTTTGCCATATTAGGGTACTGAAAATTCTTTTTGATGCAATCTTCTGTGATGATTCATTATCAGTTTCCTGAGAGAGTAATTTTCAGAAAAAGGCCTGCCATGATAAGAGAAAACTAGATCATAACTTAATTTTGCAGTATTAAATTTCCTTCTATTGAATTGCTCTACTTTCTTTAGGAGATAGAGGATGACTCTACAAGCTGTGTCTTGCCCTCCTCATAACTCACTATATAGCTAAGATATATTTCACCTGCATGCTGACCCAGTATTTATGTGACCTACAAGCTACCAATACAACATTATGGACAAATCTTAATTACTGAAATTTCTAATAAATGTTATAAAGTTGCCTTGATTCTTAGGCAGATATTTTTCTTTCCCCTCAAGTAATCCTGAAGTCACCCCTTTAATGAACAACCTTTACTATTTCACTTTTGAATCCGCTTAATATGAGACAACAACTTTATATGAAATGAGGTTTCTTGAATCAAGGAAAGCAAGATAACTTAAGAGAATTTGAGTTTGATATATGAACTCAAACATATGTGTCAATAAGGTTGACATGTCTACCAAAATGTCTTATTCATGAAGAACAAGAATTTATGTAGTTGTGATGGATTCATATCGTATTTCCTTAATTGTATTATGACACATAAATGATTTCCTAAGATCTGCATCAGACTAACTAATCTACACAGGTCCCAAAGCTTTCTCTCTTTTTATACTCCCCCATCTTTTAAGTATTCATCTTCATTCAAAAAATTATTACTAGCAGTTTAACAACATTCAAAACTCTCCTGAAAGGTATGTCAACTCAGGTTTTTCATGGGTTCATATTCTGAATACCGTTAATTTCAGCTGATGTTATTTCATGTCCTCTTTCATTACCGATGAAACTCTTCAGTCATATGAGAAAGAGGATGCCTGTGCTTCTGTTCACATATTTCTGCCTAAAAGAATGAGCACAGGAAATAGTCTACATCTGCCTACATAGTCTACATAACAATTACAAAATCAGAGCAGACTCTGGGTTTTCCTTGGTCTGTCCAGTGTCAGTGTAGTAAGGCAAAAATTAATCCTGGCCTTAAGGCAGGGAAGATCAGCTGTCAGTACAGACATGAAATAAGCATTTCTAAGTGGGAGTCAGTTCCTTCTCTGTTTGAAGACTGCAGTAAAAATATGCTAGTCAAATATATTTCTGTTCCAAGAATATATGGTATAATTTTTAAAAAGAGCCATCATATGAAGTTGAGAACACAGTTTTATACAAAGTTGAGTAGGTAAGGAAACAATGTAATTAGCATATACAGTTAGGATAAATTTTATGAATGGTACATTTGATTTCAACATTTGTTGACACTTTCCATGAATAATCACAAAACTGGAATCTCCACAAAAGCTGCATTTAGGTAAAATATACTTCAATCCAGAATTCACTTTATAGAGTTTTTCTCTGTAGGCTCCTTAAGTAATGCAAAATATGTAAGAAGAGATGTAAGAAGCTGAAATGAAATGTACTGAAGTCAAGAGTCTGCCCCCCCTGCTAGTAACAGATAGCAAAATATTTCTAATATGAACAGTTTGTCAGTTTTTGAATTAGAATTCAATTCAGTCTTCAGTCAATCAAATTATGTTTAAAGGCAGGATATGCAGTAATTTTAAAATTATAATTAAGTTCACATAATAAAGATTGTATGTACCAATTCCAAAATAAATGAAGTATTGTACTATAATTACAGAAACACTACAAAATTTGAATGTATTGGTCTGAACTATCAGGGTTTCTCTTCTCCCTATTCAACTTCTATAGGCCAATTTCTGCCTGCAAAATATAAAGCAACCAAATCCAAATGTTGATACATGGCAGAGATCTCAAGAAGAGGGCTGGCTTATATATTGCTAAGTAATTCTCAGTTGTTAGAGAAACTCAAACTTTAAACAAAATATGTATGAACTTGGGTTTTAGCTACAGTTCTATTTTATTCCAGCACTTATTAAGACACATTAGTCCCTTCCCATAATTTATTTTCTTGATAATATCTCACATTTTAGCCTCAGATTTATTTTGATTTTCTGTGTCTTGCAAGGAATAAGTACTTTCAGGCCAATTGGTTTTATTCAGTTTATTCCATATCGTAAGATTTACACCTACATTTGGAAGAATGGTGTGGGTTCCTAATACTAACTGTTCAGTAGCTTGTGAGATTTTTTTTTTGCAGATTCAGTTTTGATTTTTATGATCTGAAATGTCCTTACCTTTCATACCTCTTCAGTGTAAGTTTTATTTTTACCTTTTTGGGTTGTTGTTCTTTCCATTTAAGAACAGAAAATACAGCTATACTAGACGACTTTTTAGAGCTCTTTAAACCCCGTAGTTTTGCATTGTACCAATCTAGTGGCTGAATGTTTATAATTATTATTAATGTGAAGAAAACAATAAATGGAAGGTGAATTCACTCTCAGCACAGGTAAGGTAGACAAGTGAGAAGTTATTAGCAGGCCTGGGTCTCAAGGCAGCACAAGGACTGTCTATCACTGCAGTGTCTAGCTTCATAGAGACAATTACACCATGATTCAAACCTTTCCCATTTAGGTGGAAAAGAGAAAAGATGATGAAATGTCCATAAAGTCAGCAGAGTGCTTTAACTAAACTGTTCTGACCCAAGAAGAAAGGGATATCTTCCTGGACAGTAATGTCAGTGACTTAAGCTTTAAGAATAAAAAAAATTAAAAAAAAAAAAATTAAAAAATTAAGGAAAAAAAAAAAGAAAATATTAAGTTCATACCAAAGTAACACAGTATTTCCAACCCTGCACTTCCCATTTGAAAATATGGCTACTACCACTTTCTCATTTTTCTGAAATGTCCCAAAGAGAAAAAAGGATGAGGATCCAAATATTGCAATATTGCCTGCACTGCAGAGGTGTCATAATACCAGGGGGCATCCATCATATCTCACTTGTGAAGCCAGTCCCAACTGGCTTCCTAACATTCTTAATATAAGTTTATTCCTTCTCTTCTTCTCCCAGATTCCTGAACATTCTTCTGTTACCTCAGAAATGTAGGAAGAGCTGAGCAAAGTGTAACAGCTAATATAACAACAGTAAACACTGCTAGAAGTTTTGAAAAAGACTGGAATGTGATGTTTTTTATTTTACTACCCTGGATTGATTTGGATTGTGTTCTATGTTGAAAAACTGCTAAATGCTGGAGCACAAGTTCTTTGGTTTTGATCAGTCAGTTTCTGAACTGACAAAGAAATGGTTCTGTTTGAAAAGGATTTTGATAGCATGTTACAGTTGTTACTACCACTTTCTTATTATGAAGCAAAATTTTTCAAATTTCTAACAGTGCAGATACTCCCTTGGAAACAGTTAATATCAAAGCACAGCCAAAGTGAATATGACTTTAGAGATAAATTCAAGCAGAATAATTACTATCTTTTAGGCATTTTTTTTCATTAAAAAGCAGTGCTCATACTACTTATAGGCGCAGAAACTGTACAGTCTGTCTAAGTTGTGGTAAATATTGCACTGGTGGAGACATCAAAAAATAAAAACAAAAGGCAAAGACTGTCCAAGCTCAGCTAAACAGCACTAGTTCGCAGTTAAATAAAAATTCAGCAAATAACCCCAATTATCTAGACATCTAGAAAGACATAAGAAAACTGTAGATAATTGGAGAAGTCATCTGGCAGGCCTATAAATTGATCCCTGATCCCAAACACAGAGTTCAAACTTGCTAAGAGTCTCTCCTGCTAAGTTGCCAAGGCTCAGTTAAAGGAGTTGCATTGAGCTTCAGAGTGTATGCCTTGTAAGGAGGATCAAATTCAGATGTAATGACTTCAGCTCATAAACTTCTCTATGTTCATGGTTGACTAGTCCAGCCTTACGTTCTGGAGTAAGCCATGAAGAACTGATTTGCTTCCTACAGATTCTTAACACCCTGAAGATTAGGAATTTGAAGAAGTCAGCAGATGAGAGAGTTTAGGAAAACAAGAGGATGCCAAGGATTTACAGCCAAAATTATAGTGTTATTTAAGTTGGTGTAATTTCTGACACAAATTCCAGTGGAACTGAGGCTCCATTCTTGGCTATCATGACCCTAACTGATTAACTAAAATTAGATATTTACACAAATACCTCAATTTACAGATATGCCAAATACCCACTGACATCAAACATATCTGTCTTGATATGTATATAGTCAATGTTTTCACATGGTATCTGTCATCTTTAGAGTGTCCTATGTACCTGCATTTGAACAAGACTCCTCCAGCCTATGAAGATTTGCCTGTTCTATTTAGTATGAAGGGAATTAGATCACAGAGAAGTGACGGAAAGTGAAACATTTGCCCAAAGGTCGAAAACAAAACCTAAGGAAAGCCTGCTCCATCAATCCCTCAGCAAGCCCACAAGTCACCAGCTGTCCGGTTTTTAGCAGACTGCTCAGAACCTCCCAAGACAGATGGCTGAAGAAATGTTAGCTTAGACTTAAAGTTTTCTTTAAAGTATAGCCAGTCCCTAGTACTAACTTTCTGTTCTGTTTGGTAAATGTCCTCTGAGTTTCAAAAACACCAGATTTCTGTTAAAGAACAGAATTCTGCAAGGAAGTTTTTCCCCTCCTGAAGAAAAGCCAGGGCTTTAGTGTTCCTTGGGTACTATCCAGAATTGATTTAACCATAAGCCTCTTTTGCTCTGTCTGACTGATAACTTTTGATTTTTAGTGGAGAAGGAAGTAAAAAAAAAAAAAAGAAACAAAAAAGAAACAAAACATCATTGATAGACCACTAAATTAGGAAGTGACTCTAAATCCTAAGAATTTTATTTATTAACATACAAGGATATCTAGTTAAGTTGCTATACGCACGGCACATTCATTAAGGAAAATATCACTGAATGCTGATCTGTGTCACTTAGTGAGGTAAATGTTGAACACAAAATTCTCCCCTTCACATGATAAAGATGCAATGCCTATGCTTTGATACAGTTATAGTGCAGCTGAGGAGACAGGCTGCATATGACAGTTGGAATTGTGGAATTTAGAGAAGGCTGCTGAACTGTGTTGGGAATAAATGAGCTGTTAATGTTCAGCTCAGAGGTAGAAATGGGAGGCTGAAATCCCTATAACTCCTTTCTAAATTATCTTGTCCAGTAAATGTACATCTGCATACGAGACCTCAAACATGAGAAAATGAAGAATAAATTAATATCATATTACCCAGGTTTGTTCCTAAACACTCCTGAGATCGACACCAGACAACTGCCATATTTTTCCCAAGAGACTAGCAGACTTCAGCAAATCTATCATGTACAACTTAAGTCTCTGTTCCTTTTGCACATTTTTTTCTCAAAGTTACTCAAAACCATAAATTATGCCTGAATAATGTGATTTTTTGTAGGAATTCAAAGAAATTAATAGAATTTACTAAGAATCTGAATCTAAATAATTGCAAGACTATTTTTCCATCCTCTTGCCATTTTGTTGCTATTTTTCTAGTCCTGAAGTTGATAGAGATATCACACTCAATGTATTCATTGTGAAGCTCACACTCAGTACCCTTAAGTACAACTAATACTCAGAAGTACCACTGCCAGAAGATACATATCAAGTAATAAAATACAGTATGTGCAAGATGTGATGTCCTTGCTTGCGCAGACACTTCTTCACTGGGCTGAGCCTGTTTCTGCTGTCTTTGGGGAAGAGATGAAACTTAATCTATGCCAGATACTGGAGAGGACTACTTTAATTTTTTTTAAGGTGAACATCAAATACATTTTAAGATGCAAGCTGTCTGAATCAAACCAGAAGCAATGATCTTTTTCTTCCTGTATGACTGGGTCACTGTCAGTGTTAAGTGAATTAAATGCATAATTTATTAAATAGTTTCTCTGAGCACTGAAATCTGTCAGAATTTAAACAGATTCAGTTTGCCATCATTATTTTGGAAGGAGATTACAGAGGTTAATTTTAATTATTTTCCTCCTTTTTCTGTTCAATGCTGTCTGCAGAATAATTTTATAGCCATTCTTCAGCTGCTCTTTTATAAGGGAAACTTAAGTGTTTATTATTCCCAGGACATAAGATCCAAGTTTTACCAGTCCTATGTCAGAAGCACTTGAGGAGACAACTCTCAAAACACTTCGTGGGCATCATGCATTGACTGCCTCATTGGTAAGTGACTACATGTTGAAGACGGAAGTTCAGAATTTATACCAAATTCTTATTCCACCCAACTCTCAAAATCAAATGATAGTGCTAT
This sequence comes from Sclerurus mexicanus, assembly GCA_013396755.1. Classification (NCBI taxonomy): domain Eukaryota; kingdom Metazoa; phylum Chordata; class Aves; order Passeriformes; family Furnariidae; genus Sclerurus; species Sclerurus mexicanus. The sequence goes on along the minus strand of VWZF01002279.1, from coordinate 366,856 downwards.
TCCAACAAGTCAAAAAAGGAAGCTTCAATGGAACAACTCTTGGAAGTTACAGGTTTCACAATAAGTCCTACTGACACTGACATTGACACCATTCAAATAAATGTAAAGATGATACAATGCACTGAGACAAAACTTGTTTTGATGTAAACAACTCTTCCAGGAGACGAGTACTGCTCTCACTATTAGCAAGAAAATTAAGATAAATGTTTGTTAGTGGTTTTCACTTCTTTGGGATTACTTCTTTGGTCCTGCTGTCATGTAGGTAGATCTGCTGTCCCAGAGAACATATTCTGTACAGTTGGCATGCTGGGGTCAGCAGCTGGCAAGAGGAAAAGAAATAAGGGAAACAAACTAATTCAATACACTCTTTGGGCTTCTCTTGGGGGGCACCCAGGAAGGCTGACCTTGCTTTCCCTTGCTGAAATCCATCTTTCTACTATTGGTCTTTTGCCACCTTACCTGTTAGAAAGCAATATTATGAGGTCAGATCACTCATCTGTTTTCTAATGTCTTAAAGAAAGAAATAGATTTTTGATGTTTAATACAGATGGTTAAAACAAGCATCTGGTTTGAAATTAACTGTTAAGATTGGTAGTGCTTTAAAGGATATGTACATACCCATACACCATTCTTTCTAAAGAACAAGAGGATCCCATACACATTTCACATAAAACTATTCTATATATGAAAAATGTGTGTGAAGAGAAAACATAAATGCAAGCTTAATATTTGGTGTAAAGTCAACAGATTACAGAGCTCTGTTTTTCTCAGCACATTTTATAGAAAAGATCTTAAAGGTTTAAAAAATAAAGAGCAGAGGAAGGAAGACCACGGGCTAAGGAAGGTGTCTTCAGGTGCTGTGTCTTTTTTCCTTTGAGCTTTTATACAGCCTTCTCCCATTGCCTGGCAACATTCCTAACTATGCTTATTAATGGGACAGAGCCAGCTCTGCAGAGTGGGTAAAAAAAACTGTGCGGAGAGCACTGCTGTTTGCAACATCTACCTACTCCTCTGAAGCATTATAAATCTCTCTGAGGCAATCCCCCCACCTTCGCAGATGAAGAAATGAATCTTCGGTGTAAGTGGTTTTTATGACTAAAGCCATGTTAACTTGCTTTTCCATTTAGAAGAGCCACATATCCTGCTCCCCTTTCAAAATTCTTATCTTTGATATTTTGTTTTTCCCAATATGATAAGAAAAAAATTTGAAATTTATTACCATATTGTTATCATATGCAAAAAGAATTTCTGTTAGAATGAATGATTAAGAGGAAGTGAAAGTATGTGAATTTCCTTCTATTTTCCCCAAAAGAGATGTGAAGATACTGAAATTTATTCTGGATTTGACATTGTATTTTAAGGTCAAAAAGAGTAACTAGAAGTTCACATTTACCCACTGACAGCCCAAGGCAGCATTAAAAATGTGCCTGTTAAGCAGAATGATGATGAATTTCTCATTATGTCCCAAAGAAGAAAAAACTAAATTTTGTAACCATAATACAACTCTCTTCTTCTCCACTCCTACTCCCTTCTAAATACCAAGATAGTATCTGGTATTTTGCTGGGAGAGAGATTTTCTTTCTTTTGAGGGTAGGAGGAAAACAAAGTTGTGGGATTTCTTTATATGTTTTTAAAAACAGAAGTATACAGAACCTTAAAAGGGTATTTAGAAAAACCCAACAACTTTCACACCTGAAGATGAAAGCATCTTAGTTTTATCACAGCTTGTCAACTATACAGAAAAAGCATATCACCAGGTTATATTCAGTTTGCTAACATGTGGTCAAGTATTTATGTGTGTGTGTGTGTGTGTGTGTGTGCATATGTATATGTGCGTAAGTAGTAAATAAACTAAAAATATTGATATGAAATGATTTTTCTTTTAAGCAAATTGCAACTATTTCTCATCTACAGATGATAGTATCATGTTTTCTGATCCTGTAGATCAAATTCAAACAATTTTTTCTTAACAGCCAAATAAATTACACTTGACTAAGAAAGCACATTGCTTCTACATATAAATAGTTATATGAAATGCAACCTTTACACAGGGCACGTCCCATCTCAACAAGAGCCAAAGAGATGCTTCCTCTTACGGATTTTTTTTTTTTTCTGATAAGCAATTTAGGCATACAACTCTACCACTATTTTTACATTTATGCTCTAGATATAGGCAAATGCTGTTACAGTGTTTAATTAGAACCACAGCTGTAAAGTGATGGAGTATCCAAAAGTAAAATTACTATTAGAGCTAGGGGTTACTACAGTCCATAAAATTTTTATAAGACACTGTAGCTTTTAATGAAGATTCTGATTACCCATATTCTGCTGCATTTTTCCTGTGTGTTTTTTTTTTTTTTGGTGAGAAACTGACTACAGCAGGAATCACATCTTTGCATCTCTCTTTCGCTTATTCATTCTATCTATTCCGCTGTTCCTTCTTTCTACCCACCCCACTCCTGTAAGTGTTGTCTAGGTTTCTAAAATACTAATCCCACCACAATGTTTTTCAAATAAGTTTAGCAATCTTCTCAGACGTAGTATAACTATGAGACTCTTCTGATACCATCATAGATATGCAAATGGTATTATTCATTATAACTAAGAGCTTCCTCCTAAAATGGAGTAACTTTACAGGTATTTTTCAGTTTGAAAAAGGGATACTGATTTACAAGAGGCTTTAGACAATAGTAGTCAATTTCCAAGATTAATGAGAATATCAAATTAAAAGTGAACCTGTCTATCACTTTAAATAAGCAAAGAATGCTTGCTGATTTTCCTTTCCACTTAGGAGGAGAGCACAGTTGTTTTGCTTAATTTCACTGCTAGCAACTATCCTTCCATATTCTTACATATTCTGAATGCTACTTCAGTAAGATTGTCTCCAGCATGCCACACTATGCTCTGATGTAAGATCCATCATATAACCCAACCAAGTACAAAATAATTCAACTGTATTTACTGATTCCTTATTAATTGCAGATGTGTGAGTGTAGATACTGATGCCTAAAATCCTGGAAGATTTTAGAGAAAACATTTCAGAGATTTCAGAGAAAACATTAATGGAGAAAGATAGATAATACCTTTATTGGGAGTTCGGAGACTTTGGGCCTCTGCTGGGCCTGCAAAACACGCGTTGTTTCAACAAGGATCTCTGCATCCAAAAATCCCCGGAGAACCCCACCCTCAGAAAGGTTACAGTTTTTATACACTTCCTAACAATTAACATAGTAGATATATATAACCAATCATCATTTTTAATTCTCTCAGTGGTCCACCCATTGGGTCCTAGGCTATGCCCCCTGGACCATCTCCAAGGGTTTCTGGGCTCTTCTATTGTTTTGACTTCGTTATCTTGCAGGTGTCTCTGAAAAACATCATGACCTTCAGAAAGCCTGAGAATGTGTGAGAAAATCACTTTAGTAATTTCTAACACCACTTAATATGTAAGCAAGAAAACCTGTACTTCTAAAACTCTAAAAATCTACAAAATACACACCAAACCTTTAGGCATCAATACTATCAGTCCATCTATTACCACGTGCTGGGCACACACGTGTCCTCTTCACTTTGGATACACAGTCCTGCCTTGCTATGACTATGACTTTTTGAAGTTTTGAATATTTTGAGCTTGATAGAAAGTTTTGTTTATTGCTAGCTCCCCACCTATCCACAGGACTACTTTCTCTCCACTTACATGTAGTATTGCTGTGGCAACTATAATTCTTCACCTAGAAAAGCTATCTATGTGTAGTTTCTCCTAGTGCAAATAGTTTGAAAAAGGAAAGCAACCCACTGAAGTCCTAAGCAAGTTGCATGTATCAGTGTCCGCTGCACGAGTTTCAGGTAACCTCAGAAGAGAGATCTTTCTCTCTCTCGAAGGAACCTTCTTGTATGTACTAGGATGGCCTAAAATATCTCCTTCCCCTACAGACCATCTGATTCTTCTTATTTTCTTCCAGTTATTTATAACATTGACTAACAGTAGCCTTCATGTGCATATTTTCATGCCAAAGACACTGATTAAGAACATGGGAAGATGGATCAAGCAGCATATGCTTATAGCTCAGAAGTTACCTACAGAAGGCAGCAAACTGTGTTTGGATGTGGCAAACTTTACTCTGAAAATTCTGTAAATTTAACAGAGCTAATTTAACTGTAAATTTAACTGAACCAATCACAGCCTTTAAAAATTATTTGCCAGTATAATTTCCCAGATATCACATCTAATAACTCATGTTACTACTATATTTCAAAGTTGTCCATCATTAACAATGTTTATATAGACAACAAAATTTAGTATTAATCATGGCAGACATCTGTAGAAAATGAAGTTTGAAATCCCAAGCATTATCCTAAGAAATCTGCTCAAGAAGCCTTTCAAACACCATTTGCATGATGGATAAAGCAATCAGCCCACTCAATTCTTCAATCTCAAAAAAAAAAAAAAAAAGTCACCAGCAATTAGAAGTGAAGGAATTATTAATAAAAACCAATTAATGTAGTCTCTCGCAGATTATCCCCTAAACTTCCTGTGGTATTACCATTAGATGTATACTGACAACCTGAAAAATTGTATTAAATGAAGACAAAAAGTTGGCATGTTAAATGATAAAATTACAGAGTAACTCAATCTCCATCCAGTTTAGCCACATTTTAATCCCATTTAAATAAGTTAAAGAGATTTTGTCCATTGGTTTTGTATAAAAAGAGTCAGAAAGAATTTCAAGAAAGAATAAAATTCAGATAATTATGTATGTCAAAATCACACTATATTTTGCAAAACATCTATTTTTATAGGGTAGAGTGGTTATCTTCTATCTAATATGAATTCCATAGTGGCTTATGAAGATACTACATAATTAATTTGCCTTTATATTTTTCTTCCTAGTGTGTTTATTTACCCAAATAAAAACATTTTTGATGTTTAAAAATGGTATAGTAAAAAAAAAAAAAATAAAAACATCAGTATATACCCTTTGAGATGCAGCAATAATGTCCAATATCAAGTAAAGCAATAGTACTGACGTGAATTTTAATAGACATTGATTCAATAAATAACAGCATTCTGAATTCTGGATGCAGTGCCACAACTGCAAAATTAAGCAGTAGATGTGAAATATGCTTTTAAATTTCCACATATTAAACCTATGGAAGGCTCTTCAGACATATCAGAATGTGAAGCTGTGACAAACTTCAAATAACGTTGAGCCATTTCAATTGCTTAGAGCTCTAAGGCAGCCACACTGTCTATCCATCCAGAAATCTAAATGCCTGCTCCAATGTAAGAAAATATGGAAATAAAATTCAAAGCAACAGTTTTGCAATTGAGGTAAAATATACTGATTATCCCTCTAAGCTGTCATTTGGCAGGTTAACATAAGTGGTCAAGATTTAGTGAAGTCCTTTACTGGCGGTCCATAATCACATGCAGGACTTTTTTTCTGGCAAGGAAACTCTTATCTTTGGGCTGTTTCTGCTGCTGTTGGGTGGTTCCTGCTATCCAGTTCTCCCTGTTCTTGCATAACACCCAACAGACACTATCTGAACCATAGTGACCTAGTTTGCAGAAATAATCAAGACAAAAAGAACAAAATTGGAGGTGTGATAGGGTTTGTTTTCTGTTCAGTTTTTTAAACTATTTCATTGTGGTGCCAGAGGAATACCAACGCCAGCAATGAGGAAAACAGCAAAAGAGTGCGTATGAGAGAAGGAGAATAGTAAACTATTCTTTTTCAGCAACAGCCCACATTTTGCTCTCGGTTGTACTGTAAAAGTACACCAGAGAACAGCCAAGTACCAAGAGGCACATAAAAAGTAAGTAGTAAGAACCCTTTCATGTTAATTCCCATGCTTACAGTATTTCATTTTGCCACATTTTATTGTATATTTCTTTAATTTTTCATCACTAGACTGCCATATCTTTGTATTAGTAATTTAATTTCAGTTTTTCAAATACCCACAGTATTAAAAACATAACATTATCTTTATTTCTGTTTAATTACTTCAAGCTAAGTAAATTCTAAATGCTCTGAGTATTGAGGCACAAGTATAACTGGCTTGAAGAAGGTCTCTTACTAAAGTGCTAGATAATATATAGTATAATGCTAGATGTGTCAATATTTAATTATCCTTACTAATTGATTGATATGACATATCAAGAAGTGAAATTTTATCAGAAATAAGGTAAAGCAGCTGCCTTGTCAGGAAAGAGTGAACACCCTATGACTCTAGCTAGCAGTTACTCTAGGGGGCAGGGTTTACTAACTCATGAATACAGTGGTAAGTTGAACACACAACTGTTATCTATCCTATCCTGACAAAGCAAAAGTACATAGTGCCTGACAAACTGCTTGGAGAGAGCTTTAAAGAAAGGGAAGAACATACCACTCTACAAAGCAGACACAGAATGAAGAAAATTTGAAGCTGTGAGAGGCCCTGATAGCAAACCTTATTGGCAAGCTTGAAAGAGAACCTGCTCAACAACTGGCAGGCAAAGCCAAGAAGTGTTGATACCAGGAGGGGATTGGCCCACAGGAAGTGGCCAGGTTCACTTGCCTTCCCCTCTTACCTTTCAAACATTTTCACCTGGCACCACTTGGTAGAGCGGTGGTGGAGGGGAGTGCTTTATCACTTCCACCTGGTCACAGTCCCATCCTCAATAGGCAATGCTCTGGGGACAAGGGAGCACCGTTCTGACATAGAACAGACATCCTGCCTTCTCATCTTGTCCTGCAGTGCTTGCCACAGCACTGAATTACTCTTTAATTGTTAATTATGTTCCACAATGATTGATTTTTTTGAGATGTGACAGAGCAGAGGAAAAAGAGAAAGATCGCTACATTTATTTTTAAGTTATAAATAAAATTTGAACCTTTCATTGCAAAGCTGAGAGCACATCTGCACGATATGTCCCTATTTTCATTAATTTAAATAATGTCCTACATTAATTCATTGAGAAGACAATTGTACAGACTGATAAATTATGGACTGTTATAACCTTGTATTTTACACTGCCAAACCAATACTCTCTTCCACTGCTGTAAGATTAGATAGCACCTTCTAAAATACAAACCTAGAACACTATTACTATTTACAGACATATATAATTTATTAATCTTTCAAGGCTGATATATATTCTTGTACAGTGCTATTCATTCACAAGTGATTTTCTATTAGATCATGATAAACTGGAGAATATAGATTTACAAAATATATCTGCCTATTTATATTTGTGGGACTTTTTAATGGAAGATTGACTGTATTTATTTTGTGGACGGCATACGCTCTTATGGTCCAGAGGAGTGTATTTTAAAATGACAGATACCTAAATTTAAGATGCCTCTACTAAATTTAAGATGCCTTTGAAGCAACAGATTTAGTAAAACTCCCAGATTAATTACTAGATAATCCTAGTTGCTAAGAATTAAGTATTTTCTTCTTCTAATTTTTGTCCTAAGAGTGATTCAATAAGCATAGAAAGATAATATGTAATTTCCCACTCTGATCCAAACACATTCTTCCAAATTCTTTCTGTTTACAAACACAGAAGTGTCAAATATCTTTTCCACAGTATACTTTTCTTGGTGTTCCAGTAATACTCAGAAATATGAACACTGTTTTCTAAGGCATGTTTATTATTGTTCTCAGTTAAAATTAATATTTTTTTTAAAGCCAGTTATTTATCAAAGGTAAACACAATATGGAAAGTTTAGTGTTACAAAAAAGGCCGCTGAAATATTCTTACAATTTTTTCCAACTTAGTTTGCCTATGGAATTCTTAACAACTACAGAACCTGACCATAGATTGAAACAGGGGTCTACACTGCAGAAGTCACACCAATTATTTTGTTGTTGTTGTTCTGACAAAAAAGACAAGGAAGGTTACTATCCATTTGTTTAATCATGTTTTTCCAAGAAGTCCTAATGCCTAAAATACCTGGCTAAAAAAAACAGCTAAATTTTGGTTTTCTAAGAGGAGTACTGTGACTAGATTGTCTGTATCATTTTCAATTTACAATATATTACAAAAGTAAAAGTTCTGAAACATGGTTTATATTCAGTGCAACCATAGAATGCTAAATTATGATTTTCTGCCATAATTTACTCCTCTGAAAATAATGAAATCTTTAATGAAATTTCATAACTATTAGGAGTGCTTAGCTTAGTAATATGAACTTAGACCAGACAGAATAACCAGAATGTAGTTTCCATGCTTTCTGAAGTATCTATAGAGTATGCCCACTGCAATTTGTGTTTTCCCTATTCCTTCTTCCCCAGTGATATTGATATTTATAAAGACTATCTCGAAATCTGCATACCTCAAGGACTCTGTCATAGGTTAAGAATTATTTTTGTAGCTAATCCTTGACATTGTTTTACAGAATACATTTCTTGCATGAGCTGCAACATGCAAATTTCTATGAAACCATAGAAACTATGACAATCAAACTGTGTCATAAATAGTACTCCTGAGATGGAAGTCATCAGCATAAATGATAGCTGAACATCTGAACCTTCTTTCTGTATATATTTTCTTTTCCTCTGTCATTGTGCTGCAGTGAATTGTAGTGCTCAAGAAAATACACTGAGAAACCATGAAGCCCTAAGAAAAGGTCTAGAAATCTAACTGAAGTAGGCCACATTCTTCTACATAAGGTTAGCCCATACAGAAAAATCTGTCTCCATTGCTGTATGTCCCAGCACAACAACAGCATCAATAACTGAATAGTAGAAACAGAGGCATTCATATCAATCTTGCACCTCCATTAATCTGTGAGGAGGAGAGTGGGCGCAGAGGGAAAGGGGTGAGTGACACACTATACACCATGGCATAAAGAATAAGCAATGAAAAAAATATTTGCTAACAAATTCAGCAACATGGCTGTCTATACAGCAGACATGCTGATCCAATTGCAATCAGCAAATCAAACTGGTTTAAAATAAAATAAATAAAATAAACCAAAAAATACTAAATTACAATCCCATTTGTTTAAAGAAATTGCAGAAACTTATTGCCACTACTGTTACTGTGTTTAATAACTATGCTCAAAGATGTCCAAAAAGATTTAAGTTCAAGCATCAAAATAAAGAGAAGATTTTTTTGTCAACAAATTACACATAAAATTGCCTCAAACCACTTCAGACTTTTGGTTCCTTCTAACCCATTAACAAAACACATGCTGGTGATCTGACTGATCTCACTGAGGCATAAATATTTTCAGAAGTTTTATAACATTTTGGTGAATATTTTAATAAAACCAAGAGCACTAACTTCAGATTTACCAGCCAAAGTCTGTTCTTGCTGAGCACTAAGAGCAACCATTCAATTTCCATCAATGCAATGATTCTGACTCTCAAAGAAATTTAAACCAATCTAATGGAGATCAGAAAAAATTATGTCAATGGAATTTCTTTAAACTTGTATTGATGGAACAGGATTAGAATGTGGTCCTGGGGGATATGATCACACCAGCCACCTTTGGCAAAAAGAATATCCTATACAATATAATAAGTATGAATCTAATGTCATCTGAGAGGACTGAAGTGTCCATTACTGTCCATTTGCTCTCCTGTCCACATCACAAAACTGATTTTTAAGAGATGCTTTCTGATATAGGATCTTCTGCAATGACAGTCCTCTCCCATGAAATTATATGAATAGTGCCAGAAAATAGCATCCTGCATGTTTGAACACGATGCAGTTTGATGCCAGTGGCAGCCCATGCCTTCAGTGTCATTTTGTGATCCACAAAGCTGTGGCAGTTCACAACATGTGATTAAATTACACCTGTAAATCTATGGCTGAATACACAACTTAATCTGTGTGATTGGCTTAGATTTCCACATCATCTTCTTGCCATGGTGATCTCAGTGAAACTACAATCTCCATCCGAGGACCAAACTTTGCATTGCAATCAGGGCAAATACCTGTTGTCAGAGCCCTGCAGGCACCAACATATTTTAATTGCCCTAACCAGCCTCACCAGAGACCCTCACCTATGTACTTATTAAATGGATCTGGAAGCATCTAGACCAGGACCAAGCTAGGGGCACCTCCTGGAGATACACCTCTTCCCAGTCCTGCGCTTGGCTGTTCCTCCCTGTCACTGGGATTTCCCAGACTAGCTTCAGACCTGACCTGTTATTCCACCTTTTTCTGGATTGCTGACTGCTGGATGGATTCATCCCTCTCCCCACTCTTGTGGACCAGCCCCAAAGCCCATGTTGGATAACATGGAGGTAGCTGTTCTTCCAATATGAATGGTCTTATTATGCATCACTTTATCAGTGTGACTTTTCTTGATGTTGAGATCCTTATTATTTTCAAGGTCTTTGATTTGTTAAAATGTGCTTTTCATCCTCACTTTACATAAAATATTAATGACAGTACATGCCAGTAAAATATAATATTTAAGGCCTTTGAAATTACAAAAGAGATTTTAAGTTATTTTCACATAAATCTAAAATGAAAAGATACTGTAAGTTATTGGTGACCTTGTGCAGATGTGCATTAAAAGGTTTTCATACCAACTGCATAGAAGTTACAAAGAATCATATCATCGTAGATTTTTTTATGTGTGCATATTTATAGATAGTTTAAGAACATTTACATTCTAGCTTTGAAACTATTTTTGTCATGAATTCAGCTCTAGTGAAAGAAAGAAAATGCTATTAGTATTTGCTAAACTTGAAAACTGTTCATGTTCTACTTTAATTTATTAAATGATTTTAATGTCACTTTACAGCCAAGATTAACAAAGACAATATAGTCCATGTAAATATATTTTTTAAAGTATTAATCAAATTTAACTCTTAACAAAACCCACTATTTTTATAGAAAGTTTAGCAGAAACTGAAGGAGAAGGGAAAATATGGATAAAAGTCTTAAAGCTTGATGTCACTGTACTCGGTACAAATTTTCCTAGCATACCTATGTGGTTCTCTGGATACTTTTGTTGAAAGCAGAAGGCTAGAATCAATCTTTGGAAGACACGGTCTTCAACTTCACAAGGAAATTTCTCAGTGCAATCAGAATCACACTGAATTTATAGCTGTGACTATGGACAGACAGGCAATACCACACAGTAAACTTTTCATATCTGCATAAAAAAGAGCATGGGCTAAATAGGCAAAAGATACATCGTATGAAAGATGTATGCACTTTGATGCTTACATTTTTGGGAGGACAAAAGTGAGGCATCATCCCTGTCTCTACACATTAATGAAGGAATATATATAAGACTGTAGGAAAACATGTTTTACGGTCTACTTACGCTTTCACAGATGTTCTAAATACCTGACAGCTTTCTTTATAAACAGGCATGCCTAGTATGCCAGGGGTTGCAAAATTTTGGTAAGATTTAATTAGCATTTACAAACATCCAGTTAGTTATTTGAACCATGGTAAGGGACATCTCTGAAAGCACAGGCAACAGCTTGGTACCTAGTTCCTATTTATTGCCTTTGTGGATAAAAAGAATGTTCCAGAGGTCTTGAAAAAGAATATCACCCTGCTAGACTGCAAAATTCCAATTAAGTGATATCCATTTCCATCCTATAACACTCTAGTAGCTTTATCACTCTTCAGTCAGAATTTCTGTTATAATTCTTTTGTAATCTCAATCAAAAATGAGAGAAATGGAGATGGTCAAAAGTTCCTGAATAAAGACATTATCCTTTCTCATGGTAATGCTTAGTTTCATGCTTCAAAAGCCCAAACCATAATTCTGCATGAAGCCACCACAGGTAACTGTGTCTTGTAGTTCTGAAATAGAGGTGTTGGGACTCCTGCATTTACAGAGTGAAGCATCAATCCCTTTTACTCCTCTCTTCTCCCTTGGTGTTGGTAGTGTTAAGTCAGAAGAAAGAAGTTAAGGGCAAAGATGTATCAGTATGACTGGGAGGAAATATGGTGGAATGACTCTCATAGGTGAAGTGCTGCAATGGACGGCTCTAAACTCTTCAGAATGTACAGGGAAGGAAAGAAGGAAGGAGAGACATTGGGGTAGCCTGGTATGCTAGAGAGTGTCTCCAGTGTCTGGAGCTTAATGATGATGCCAACAGGGTTGAGTGTTTGTGGATAAGAATCAGGGGAAAGGCCTACAAGGCAGATATCCTGATGACAGTCTGTTATAGGCCACCCAACCAAGATGAAAAGGCAGATGAAATATTCTGTAATCAGCTGGGAGAAGTCTCACCCTCATCAGCTTGTTGATGAATTTCTGTAAGATTGTTCCAATACCACCTCCAAGAAAAAGTTGAGAATCAAAGCATGATTTATTCTGCAAAGTTCTTCTGAATGCTATAACTCATTATCTTAGTCATAGCACTATAAAGCCTGAGAGGTTCTTTCAATTTTTAGTCTCCATAGATTTAAACATCAAAATGACACTGTACTGCAGCAGTGAATGATCAGTAAGAGAACTTAATGTTCTCAAGTCAAGCTGACCAGTAAGTGTCAGAAATAACTTGTGCAGTCATTACCATAAATAGTATCTTCAACACCCATTAATGGAAAACCTACAGATTGAGTCAGTTTCATATTGTATCAATCTGGAATGCAGGACACAATTCTCACACTGTACTCGGTACAAATTTTCCATTAGATGCAGAAAATCATAAACAAGTGCTGGTTAGAAGGGACCTTATCAAATCAAACATCCTCACCCTAGCTCATAAAATGACCAAAATTATTAATTAAAGTGGGGAAACCACAGCATTTAGACTTACATTGTGGAAATGCTATATTCCACTAAAGTAAAATAGTAATAGAAATGTAAAATTAATCTTGTTTATTGAAGCAGGTGTTATAGTTTCAATAATCTGTTGGAATTTCTTCTGAAAAGCTTGGAGGCAACGCCCAACTTCTGTAAAGATGGTTAACAAAGGACGTGATGAGTATGTGTAGCCTGATATTAAAATCTCAGCCAGAGCCTTTTTGTTCTGGTCTCGCTCTCCAGACCGGGAGGGGGAGGGAGGACAGCTCAGGGTGGGGGATGTGGCCAGGTTTTCTCTTTCTGTGCAGGCTTGAGAAGGGTAGTCTCTTGGCGGAGTGAACGAGGAGGGGGACACCAGTTTCGGCATCACTGGAGAGCCAGAATTGTGGTTTTCCCCTCCCTAACTCACTTTGGGAGCCGTGGGCACTGTGGAAGCTACTGTGAGGAAGAGAACACACCTGTGCCTACACTATGGCGATTTTCTGCTGCTTCTTT
>VWZF01002279.1:261275-353502 GCA_013396755.1 Sclerurus mexicanus | reverse complement strand
CAGTCCCTTGGGAAAGAGTCCACCTTGCCGAGGCGAGACATCGCCACCTGCTGTCCGTGGATACAACTGCATCCCCTGAGAGAGAGCGAGAGAGGGCAGTGCCTGAGGCGCGAGGTCGCCACCTGCTGTCAGATGTAATTGCAGCCCCCTTTTTTAGGGGGTAGCCAAAAGACCTTTTAACTGCTCGCCTTGTCGTTTGTGGGGGGGGGGGGGGGGGTGGGGAGTTGGTTTATTACATGCTGTTGGTGTTTGGTCCTTTCTGGATATACATATATATGTACTGTGGTTAAGAACTGTTATCCCTTTCATATATATATATATATATTTCCTAATTAAAGTTCTGTTTTCTAAATTTATAAGGAGAGGGATTATTTCTTGGCCAACATAGATATCTTAGTTCTCCCCTTGAACTAAGACAGCAGGAAATAAAACTCCTATCTTTATCTCATTAACTGGTTAATCCTGAGTGTAAAAGCAGAGAGTGCACTGCATTCCGCATCTTCAGAAGCACTGAACATGGAGAGTGGATCTGACTATTCCTTGGAGTACCAGAGCCAGTTAAACAAAGAAAGATAATCCCACTGAAAATGAAGTTCTCATTGTCCTGTTGGTATTGATGCATGATTTCCAGTTCAGACTACTTTTGATTTCTGATATAGTATCTATTGCTGGTTAACTTTAATTAAATTAAAGCATTGCAACAATTAATGGATAGTTTATTTTTAAAATCAACAACACATTCCTCACTAACAGACAATGTTAAATTGCTATATGACTACCAACACTTAAAAGACACTCCAGTCTCAACCTAATGTTTTGAGGCAGTAGTGTTTGAGTTTCTTCATTATATTTCTATTCATTAGAGTAATGAAATATGGCAAGTGCTAAGACACTGGCTCATTTCACTTATTGAAGAATTGCCTTCTGTTGCTTGATAATGCACTTTTAAACAAGGTCAAAGTAAATTTAAATTCCAAGTTTTTATGCAAAATCTTGAACAAGTTCAGAAAAAAAAAAAGTGGGGTGTTCTGGGAAAAAAAAGTTTAGATAGTAAACATTTATCAAGCGCTATTTGCATGCCTTGGCATTTCTTGAAAGTATCTACAGTCCCAACTGCTTGCAATATCACAGCAAAACTGGAATGTTTATTTTACCGTTCCTAGTGTACAGAACAGCTGTAGAGAAAATAAGAGATAAAAACAACAACCACCACGAAAAACTCCACCCTTGAAATTTTAATTGTGTGTTACCAACAGTAGAAATTCAAAATATAAAATTTAAAGGACATTATTTTTCTCTGGCAAATGAACAATTATCACTTACAGTATAAACTTCCTAGTTGCAAAGCTATACTAAAATTATGCTTTGAAGACAGCAACATACAACTAGTATTTGCAAACAAAATAAAATGAACAAAACATGTCATTTTTTTTAGTTTGAAATTAGGCTCTAGACAATGTTTCTATGCAGAAATTATTGATTTTTTTTTACCATTTTACTTAATGCAGAAGACTAACCAGAGCTATTTGTTACTTTTATTAATTAAAACTTTCATTGAGTAATTGCATTAAAGAGGATCACTTTTACTGTAGCACAGTAAAAGTGCTTATGCATTTCTAGTTGTGGATCACAGTTACATTTGTTATCAAGCAGTAGTATTAAAATAAAGTTCATCACTCCAAAGACCTTTACATGAAGAAGAACACAAGTCTTTTAGATTTTGATATGAAATGATTAAACACCTAAAAAAATCCAGATAAACTTGGTCCCTTTGTAGTTTATTACAAGGCACAATGTCCCTTATCAGCAGAAGATCGTCAAGGTCTACAAAATGTGGTTACCACGAGTGGTCTTCTTACAAAACCACATCGCTGTCTTGTTCCTTGAAGCACAATGTCTTTTCATACTCACATTCCTGTATCCAGGAAACAGGAATAAAACTATTGCAATTACACATACATTGTGATTATAAAGCACTTTGAGATCTGAAAGTCAGAAACATTTTCTATAGCGATTTAGCAATAGCGAGATTATTACGAGGAAACAATGTGAATGTTCAGGCCAATGAAAGTTCACAAATGTTATAAAAAGGAAATAGCTTTTGAGAGTTATGCAGCTTCATTTACAGACTGCACACTAGATTCATAATTAAATTCTTTTGGCTAAATTAGAAAGTGGAATAGAAACAGATTAGAGAATGAAGCCATAAACACTGTGAACCCTATAGCCACAATATACACATTTCATGGAATCTACTTCTAATCTGGTCCTGTAACAAAGTATCACACAACAACTATAAAATACGGGGTCATGTGCTTCCAGGGAACATCTTCCAGTTTATCCTTCTCTAAAATAGAATAATGTTGAAATTGTTCAGTGATGCAAAGCAAAAAGTGATAGTTGTTAAATACGGACCTGCTTAAAAAACATTCCCACTGATATTTTGCAAATAACAGGTGACATTTCAGACTAAACATATGTAAACCTTGTAAATTTCACAGTGAACTTATTTAAACCTTATAAAAGGTATAAGCAGGTAAGAATGGTGCCTTCATTGACTGACTTCTGTATGTCTTTAAATGGAGCTCAAATCTGTGAAAAGTAACCTGACGTCTACCTTGAAAAATTTATCTAAAATTAGAGGAATTGAATTCTGATATTTTCTTAAGAACAAAAAGTTTCATACCTTTCTATGCCAAAACACCTAAGGGGGTTTATCATCTCTAAGAACAAATCAAGGATTACCAACCTATCTGTATACATGTACATAAATTTAGACATCTGGGACTGAAATGATGAAATGTTATTGCAGTAACTGCATCTAACTTGATTGAAGATTTGCAGATTTTCTGTTCAGCCTCTGAGAAGAATATAATATGTAAACATTGTTAATTTATTTAACAAATCATGGAAAAATATTAAGAAATTTAAAAAACTATCTTCCTATAATTTTGGCACATTAATAGATGTAGCTGAGTTTTCACAAAAACTGAACATGTGAATACTACCTAAGATCAAATATGTCTACCATAGGAAAAAATCTTTGAAAATATTGTATATATATTTTTATGATGGTTTTGTTCTGTTTTGTTTTCAATGACAAGTTAAAACTTACATTAGACTTTAAGACAATTAAAAAAAAAAAAGTTGTCTTCTACACTGCAGGAAATTCTTTGGCACATTTACGTTAGAACATACCTTTTGTTCTTTACAAGCTAACCTTAAAAGAAGAGTGGAGAAACTGAGATAGTATGTTTATTATGCACGTCAGAGGAGTTCGAAGAAGATTCAGGGGACAATGACCATTTGAAGGCTAAAGTCCAAATTCTCAAGAATTTCAACTCCAGAATTTCAACTCAGGTCTACTTTACATTTCCTGAATCATTCAGTTTTGTAAAAAGTGACTTTGGAGGCATTTTCATTTGCCTCAATTATGTTGTCTTGCATCTCTTTAGTTATATTTTGGTTTGCCAATAATAATAATTAAAAAAAACCCCAAATTAAAACCCCAAAACCAAACAAACATACCGCCCCCCCAATTCAACTATGCAAACATCTTATTTTCATTTCAATTATACAAAAATATAAAATGTTCTGCACTCTCATATCATGTTTTTCATGGTTATCTGTGAAAAATAGGCATTTTCACAAGTGAAACACTGCCATCTTGTGTATTATGGACTTTTTCTCTCACCAAAGTAGGAACACTTTTCCCAAGGGACATTCATAGATTTTTTTTTTCCCCTAAGAATGATACCAAGTCCCATAAATACAGTTTGAAATTTACAGATGAAAATAGTTTTTCAAATTGGTCAACAAGCGATGTTGAAATAATATCTTCCATTGAAACAAGCAAAATGAAAACCTCTTCAAATGAATCACCACAGGGAATTTAGATTCAGTTCTCCACAAATACATTTTACTCATGTAATATCTGAGACTTATACAGTCTCTCTGCATAATGATTTAGATTCAGTTTTAATTAGCAACTTTAAACTTATTTATACAGGCTGAATCTCCATCCCTGATTACCTATGTAGGTCCTTATCAAACAATTTTAAAAGTATTGATGACCATCATTAAAGGAACAATGTAGCCTACAAAATTTTATTTTCTGTTTATAGATACTACCTAAACTCTTATTGGTTTAGACAAATGGAAATAACTGGTACTATAACATTCAAATATCATATAAGAATGAGCAAGGAATAATTTTAAGTAATGGTTCACATTTATATTCATTTGAATGCTTAAAAAAAAACCAAACCAAAACAAAAAAAAAAAAAAACAAAAAAACCCACCAGGAAAACTCTTTAACAAACACTAATATGGATTCAGAGTAATTAATAACTCTAGAGCAGCTCTTGATGAGTGCTTTTGTAATTTTAAAATTACATAGTGACATGTAGTGCCTACAGTTTGGGTGGATGTTTTAACAGCTGATAATTCAATGATTTTTGTATTCATAAAATTATTAATTCCTGCAGATTGCTCAGAAAAGCAAGGTGAAGGACATAGGTTTTTGTAGTACAAGAAACTCAGCAATAGTGATAAAATTAATATATTTTTAAATGGACCAAGATGTGACATCCATTTCTATAATTTTAAAAATCTCAGTATTTCTCAATCTTTATCTATGTTGGCACAAATATTAGAAAGCTTTTAAAACATAAACAGATTTTTGAAATCATAGGTAAACATACTAAATTATCCAGCCACATACTTCACATAAAAACAACTCTCATTTGAGAGGAAGATTTCTGGGGAATAAGACACTAGACAAATGGCAAGATTGAATGTCAAGAGTTGATATGTACCCTGAAGGTAATTATGAAGTGAATCATGTTTAGATTAGGAAATAAAAACTCTGTCTATCACAGGCATAATCTCAGGGGTACTCCATGTCACACTTTTAACTTGCTGTACTGAAACCACTAGAAATAGAACTGTAAGATTATAAGAAGTCTTCTAAAAATTTGTATTCAAGGTCCAAATATAATTTGACCACTGCATATCAAGGAGTTATACTGAGATTAAGAAAAAAAAGGATAAAAACTTTTATGTCTTCTATCTATTTCCCATGCACTGTGTAATATACACAGTTCCAACCCAATGAAACTAAGGCAAGCAAGACTCATCTTCTGCCCATTCTTTATTTTTAAATCACAACCCTTAAGGTATTCTGAAATTTTCAGAGAATAAATCTATCCTCTCACTAAGGAGAGTAAGCTCTCAGAAGGTTCAAATTGATGCTAAAAAATTTCAAAATATTAAATATGTCACTCAGCTGTTAGAAGCAACCCTAGTGATGGGGGTCCCAAGCCCCAGAACTACAGAAGAGTCCTGGCAGTGAGACAGGATTTCAAGTGTTTCACCAATTAAATTAATCTTCTCTGGGCATGGGTTGGCACTAGGGCAAAAAGACACTGGAGTAACACTAAAATGAATTTTGGTTGCAGTTAATGGGGGAGGGCACTTGCTGTAGGTAAAAATAACAAATGTTTCCTATAAAGGAGATGATGAAAGCAAGTGCCTGTAGGTGAAAACTTAGTTCTCAGTTCTTCTAAATTTCTTCTAAATTTCACTACAATTGACATATCTAATATATGTTTTACATATGTAAATACACGTACGTGCACACACATACATATACATGTGTCTTCTGTGTATCTTTAAAACATGTATGCATATTATGCCAAAACATAAAAATGCCATAACTCAGACACACTGTTTTCAAGCAGAGGTCATCCATTTGGGCAGAAAGTCACAGATCTCAGGCTCTAAAGTGGTTTTGACAGTTTATCCAGTACTTTACCACACCCCCTCCTACCTATGCCTCTGTTTTCCAAATGTAGAAATAAGCTTCCAAGTCCACATAAAGTTTATGCTTTAAAAAGGGAAGAACAAGGTTTAAAAATTGTTTTCCACATTAATAGACCAAATCAAAAAGTAGTCACTAAAAAACTTATCCATTTAAAGAAAGCAAAAGCAAACCCCTAAATTTGATTTTATTTTTTAAATCACATTCCAACAACTTCCACAAAGGTAATTGATTTGTCAAAGTACACAAATAAATCTTTAAGGACCAAAACCCAAGTAGATGAACAAAAGAGATTTTTCAAGATGTACTGCATGTAGTAGAGTCCATTACAGGCTAATCTACTCTATCTTCTTCAAACACAATTAAAAAACCCTCAAAACTTTTTATAGTCACCCAATATTACAAAACAATTTACTTATATAATTAAGTTCAATGTTAAATTGCATTTTAAATACATCATTCAAATATGCTTGCATAGTTTGCATGTTACTGTTTGGAAGTTGGAGAAATAAGAGTAATTCAGTTATCTGATAATCTGTGATGTCTAACTTGACACATATCAGGTATACATTAGAAGGAAAATAGGAGCTACTCCATAAGTGTATAGAGACTGCATTCAGAATTAAGTCTAGCTAACTTGGAAATGAGAGGTCCATGTTATGATTACAAAATGCAATATTTTCTGCATCAGCTACAAAATAAGACCCCATCACAATAATAAGCAGCAAACAGTATTTTAAGTTCTAAGAAACATGCACATGCTACTAGGACCTCAAAACAAGATATTCTAATACCTGCATAGCTCATATTCAACATAGCAGTCCTGTATCTGGCATATTTGCTACATAAATTTTTACATACATATTACCTGAAACAGTGATAACCATCCTCTTGAAATAACTCATAGCATTAAAATGTCTGTACAAGGATTATTAGGAAATCCAAGACCTGGTTGGACCTTTATATCTGTATTGTTTTCTTTTTTGTTTGTATGTCATGTAAGAAAGACTTTTGACGGTAAAATTAATTTTACTGTTAGAGGAATTTGTATATACTTTGTATATACCAAGGATCACTTATTAGCAATTCCTAGATAAATCTTTCACATATCCATCTAATATTCACAAAATATTAATTTTGTCCAGGATGTCAAAGTTGATTTAAAAAAAGAATTCTCAAAATATTGCTGATTATGTCTGTATTTTTCTTTATGTTTGTTTTACATCTTTTTAAACATGATGAAGAATATTCACCCTGACAATTCAGGCAACTTGAAAATAACTTGTGAGAGGTGGGTGTCAGTCTCTTCTCAAAAGTAACAAGCAATGAAACCAGAGGAAATAGCCTAAAGTTGCATCAGAGGAGGTTTAGATTGGACATTAGGAAAAATTTCTGCCCAAAAGGATTGTCAAGCATTGGACCAGACTTCCCAGGGAAGCGGTGGAGTCACCATCCTTGGAGGTATTTAAAAGATGTGTAGATGTGGCACTCAGGGACGTGGTTTAGTGGTGAACTGGGAAGTGCTGGATATTGGACTTGATTTGGAGATCTTTTCCAACCTAAACCATTCTATGATTCCATGATACTAAGGTAAGGCTAGGCAAACTGCACCTATGTAAAAATAAGAGTGTGCCATCTGAGTTCTATAATCTTAGCTACTATATCTCTTTATGCCATCTCTTCTGTGAAGAGTCAACACAAGCTGAAACTGGGTGATAACAGAGAAGTAAATGAGGCTATACCAAGTGATAGATTATATCCTCTATCCTAATCTGAGTGGCAAATTATTGGTTGGTAGAATGACTTTTCAATACAATTTAAATATGTCAATGATCAAGAGAAATTCTTTGTTTCCAACTAATTTACTACCTACACATATCCACTATGTTCATTGCCTATGGCAGACAGATACTATTTCACACATTTTCTATGTCTAATCTCCAGTAAAACCAAATTTTTAAAAAGTGGGTTTTGGGCAGGAGGTTAGTAGGAGGGAATGATAAAATAATTTCTACATGCAATAGAAATGTAATCTTTTAGTCACAGCAGGTAAGAGCCTGTTTAACAAAATAGTACTGCAGATATTGTGAAAACAGATTTCAGCACAGACTGTCAATAAGCCACACATTTCAGATGAAAAGGTATAACATTGAAACCCACTTGGTTTGGAAGAGAAAAATGTTGCTTGTAATCTCACCTGCCAAGAGAAAGAGAAGTGGGTCATATCCTAGTGTTACTGACTAATAACCTTCAGTTTTAACTTTTAGTTTTGGTTAATTCTTTACTAATAAAATTACTAACTATAGTGTTTACTGATATTGTTCATAAACCAAGTCCTAAAACTATTTTGAAACCTGTGAAATGTAGAGATATGAAATAAAGTGGACAACTTATGTACTTGTAATAAATAATACATGTTTAAGGAATTTTTGCAGTATTTTGTCAGATACTGTATCTATTGACTCCTAAAATTATGATAGAAATAGAATCTAGCTTCAATATTTACTTGTTTTTCTTTCATGGATCATAAAGCACCAAGAAAGAATTAAAATGTTCCTTGTAAACCTTACATGAACTAATACTGTAATTATTCTGCCACATCAGATCATATCAATTGGCCCAATTTCATTACTCATCCTCAAAATGTTCCACCATCTTACATAAAATCAGCATATAACTCCTTTAAATTTAGCTCATTGGTCCAGAATGATTTTTTTTTTTTAATTAGTCATAAAATCATAGAATATGCTGAGTTGGAAGGGACCCACAACAATCACTGAATTCCAGCTCCTGGTCCTGCACAGGACTACCCCAAGAATCACACCATGTGCCTGAGAGCATTGTCCAAATGCTTCTTAGACAGGCTTGATGCTGTGATCACTGCCCTGGGGAGCCTATTCCAGTGTCCAATCACCATTTGATTGAAGAACTTTTCTCTAATATCCAACCTAAACCTCCCCTGACACAACTTCAGGCCATTCCCTCAGGTCCTGTCACTGGTCACTACAGAGAAGAGATCAGTGCCTGCCCCTCCTATTCCCCTCGCGAGGAAGCTGTAACTGCAATGAGGTCTCCCCTCACCTTCTCCAAGCTGAACAAACGCAAGTGATCTCAGGTGCTCCTCATAAGGCTTCCCCTCCAGGCCCTTCAGCATCCTTGTGGCTCTATTTTTAGGAATTAAATGTCTTTTTTAATTTTGCTGCCCAAAACTGCACACAATATCCAAGGTGAGGCCACACAAGTGCAGAGCAGAGGGCGACAATCCCCTCCCTCGACCAGCTGGTGATGCTTTGACTGATGACCCCCAGGACACGGTTGGCCCTTCTGGCTGCCAGGGCACTGCTGACTCAGATTCAACTTGCCATTGACCAGGACCCTCGGGTCCCTTTCAGCACTCTGCTCTCCAGCCTCTTGTTCTCCAGTCTATATACACAACCAGGGCTGCACCATCCCAGGTGCAGAATCCAGCACTTTCCCTTGTTAGACTTCATATAGTTGGTGATTTGCTCATCTCTCTGATTTCTTGAGATCTCTCTACAGGGCCTCCCTGCCTTTGAGGGAGTGAACAGCTCATTGCAATTTAGTCTCGTTGGCAAACTTAGTATCCCTTACAATCCTGTGTCCAAGACTTCAATGAAAATGTCAAAGAGAACTGGGCTGAGAATGGAGCTCTGCAGAACCCCACTTGTGACCAGCATTAGGTAGTTCTGTTCCCAGAAATGGTTCACAATAATCATTGTTATAATATTAGTAGAACAGGATCTGTGCCTGAGGAAGGAAAAGTACAGTCGGTAACAATTCACCTAAGAGTTATCAGAAAAAAAAAAAAAAAGAAAAAGAAAAAGAAAAAAACAGAACAAAACAAAACAAACACTAAAAAATCTCAAAACAAACAAAAACCTCAAACAAAATAAACAAAATTCTAAGAAACCCATTGTCAAAAGATACAGTCTAGTTTGAATGAAAGTTCAGCCCTTAGATTTACTGCTCTTTCATTTAATATGATCAAGTTGCTGTCTTAACTTCAGAAGCAGTATAAAGAGCAACATAGTCTTCACTATGCTACTTAACAATGAAGACAAGTGTGTGAAAGCCAAGTGAACATCACAAATGAATACTGAAAAAAGCCACTTTAAGAGTTATCAGTTATTGTGATTGTTAGAGTGCCAGGGGGAACAGACTGGTGGCAGATGCAGTGCTTTGCTTGTGTAGGAATTCAACTGGACCTTCTCAGCCTTCCTAAAAAAACATTCTCCTCAAGTAGCCCACTATGTATTGGTGAAGAGCACAACACTTAGTTTATGGTAAGTGGCAAAGTTCTCTTATTTCTATTAGCCATATAAATGTCTTTCAAAATGCTAAAGAATATGTATGTGAACCTCATTTTATCTGTGTTTTGATAACACAATTATAAGCCATTATTATGGTACATTTGAACTAGCATTTTAAGGAGATTCTAATGAGATGCAGTAGAATTTATGCACTGCAGATGATAAATATGTCAGCCAATATTTCCAATCTCCTCATCTACCATTCACTACATATCATGTGATTCAAAGATGGCACAGTATTACACACATAAATGAAATACTTAAGATCAAATTAGTTCTCAGAACAAACACACATACAATTAGAACAAATAGACTGATTATTTGAAGAACATCTGGGGAAAAAAAAGAAATAAAACTCTAGTTAATTATATATTTCAAACACTCATGGCAGAGGAAATAGAAAACACAGTTAGGACTGAGACCAGTACTGCTGACTTGAAATAAATATCTTGTGCTTCAACCCAGATTTGTGGGTTATGCCACTGAATAGACACATAGACACACACACACACACACGCACACACACATATATAATATTAGAGTTAGTATCACAAACTTTGCCTTTTTTAAGAAATTGCTGTTTAGACATTACAGTGAAGATAACGACCTACTTATTTTAGAAACAGGATGACGAGGAAAGAATCATAGCATTTCTAAGTAAACTTGTGAACACAAAACCTTTTTTGTCTAAAACGTAATTGAACTAAACCCAAAGAATTTCTACTCTTACTGCCTAATCTGGGGAAGATCAATCTAGTTTTAAAAACTGACCGTCACAATCACTCATGAAGTACATAGCTTTTAGGGAGCTCAGCGCAAAGGAAAAATCAACCCTCTGATATTTCAATTTATGATCATTAATTTTTAACATAGGCTTAACCTCAGAGTAGTTGTAAAATAATACTGATATACTGTACAGGATTTTTTTGAGGAAGTATTAATTAATTCAAGCATTTTAAAAATTTTGTAATATTATATCTTGGTCTTAAAGACTAATCTTTATCTTTTGCAACTAGGAAACTGGTCCAGCTTCCATAATCTTAGGAAATTTGTTTCTCTACAAGTGGAGAATCCAGACTTAATTTTAGCCTCATCAGTCATTGCAGCACATTCCATGAAGAATGAAACCAAAAGAGTATCTTCCAAAACAGTATTATATAACAGAAAGACAGAAATGCAAATCACAAAACCTTAAGCAAAGTGTTAAGGGGGAAAAAAAGTGATTCAGCTTTTGCATTATAATGAAAGAGACTAGCAGCTCCAAAATGTAGACTGTAACAAAAGGTGTAAAGAGGTAGATACTCTTCACAGTGATATATTTCAATTACTCTTCCAGTACACAATTTTATTCATTAAAGGAAAGCAAAGTGTTGCTCTAGCTGATATTCAATTGCACCTCTTAAGTTACATTCATGCAACATTATCATTCACATTCTTGTAAAGATTCCAAATATGTCCTGCTCTTCCTGCTAAAACAATGTTTTAGCTTTACATAGGATTTTTTTGTGCATTTTATTGGTTAGTGTTAATAATCAACCTTCTAATATACTATAAAATGAAAGTTCTGAGAACATATTTTAAGAGCTTCAAATGCACCATAAAACAGATTATCAGGTGGAGACCTGTTCTACTACTCAAGCAGAAGGGTTTTGACTATTTCCCTTAGACATACTAGAGTAACCCCTGTTTTGGGGAAGCATTTCTTGAGATGCAGCTTTGTATCTCCTATTTCTGCAGTGTGCTTCAGAAGTTAATGCCACCTTCATCATTCCAGTAGTCCAAATTACTGTTTGTTAACAGTCTGTTATCCATATATAACCACCTAAATTCACCCTTATTTATTCCTGCTTAAGACAAAGGACTACAGGCACTGGAAACATATAGTAGGTACAGCTCTAGTGAGACATGATACACCTGTTCATTAGGATCACCAAAAGCCGATTTTAAAATTCCCTGAAGTCTACCAACATGTGACAGAATACAAAATCTACCACATATGATCAAGATGGCTTCTGCAGAAGATTGAAAAACATTATCACCATTTGAGCTATGCAGTGTGTCTTAGAGCTGCTGTCCCAAAGGGGCACAGTCACACATAGACTTTTTGTTTTTTTGGTTCCTTACTCCTCTTTCTGAAGGTGAACAACCAAGGATGCCCCGAATACCACACATCAGTAGCTGAATGGACTCTCAAGTGGTCAATGCACCTAAATACTGTTGTGGAGAGCAATGAAGTAGACCAAGACTGGCCAAGACCATCTCTGTGGTGCCCAGGGATAGGCCAACAGAAAATGGGCTCAAGTGAAATTAAAATAAATTGTATTTAAACCTAAGAAAGAAAGAAGTTTCACTGTGGAGATGATTAAACATTCTTACAGACTGCGGAAATACCAACATCTTTGAAGATATTCACGACCTGAGTAGACACAGCCCCAGAAAAACCTGCCATAGTTGACCCTGCTCTACAATTTTTACTACATTTTTTTCTCCTCCTTATACTCCTTATCCTCCTTACCCTCCTTTTTGTTTTATTGTGACTCATGAGATTCGGGCACTAGCAAATGTTTAAAAAAAAAAGTTATAGGAAGGGAGTTCCTTGCCTAATAAGAACGCTTGAAGCAGTACATGAACACTAGCCAGCTTAGTTATGTGACTAGAGGACCTGGTTGAACTAGTGAAACAATGTTTTAGCACTTCTACACAAATTTTCCAGCACTGATACCACATAATATTCAGAGTGAAGAGCTGTAAATTTAGGCTTTGATGACATAATTCCTTGTAATAATATGATAAGAGTTTGTCAGTTAATATTTGCCCTTAATCTTTCTTATGTCCCTAATACAAGAAATAAAATGTCATTGTTTTGAACCTGAGTTATGAGGTAATACATTTATGTAGCCTATTAAGAAGGCTATTTCTCAAAGAGAGGTAGAATGTAACTCTGTGCATTTCCCTTCAATGAAGGCCCTTTTTAAATTTCATTGTTTTTAGGATTCAATAACTTGTCCCTAATAACATGGTATGCCATCTCCACTCTCTGCTGCTTGAAAATTGGGTAGTATTTAAAATGCGGATCAGTGAAAAACAAGCAATGTATCATGTCAAAAGGACATGCCTGTTGAATGCTGATGGGATGAGTGCTAGGTCTTGTTTAAATTAAATTCCTCATTAATCTGAAAAAAAGTATTAAGACCATGCTAATGAGATTCACATATCTAAATTGAAAGGTGCCTTACAGACCACACAACACAGAAAAGTTTGGACTGTGGAAGAGGAGGATAGCTCTTCTTTGGTTTGGAATATTTTGCATTACTTGGCAGATTTTCTAAAAAATTTAGTGCAGAAATGGAATTTCAATTCAGCTGGGTTTTCTTTGTATTTGTTTGGGGTTTGCTTCTTTGTTTTGTTGACTGTTTTTATTTGCTTATTTTTTTTACAATGGGAAACTGCAGTCTGGTCTAATGATAGGTGACTTGAGGACAGTAGTGTTGAACAGAAAGATAGGCAAGATTTTTTCAGTGTCATTACATTCAGAGCCAGAAACAGCCCATACAACAGCAGACGGAGCAGGGAATGCTCCACTGCTCCTCAGATGCTCTAGTATCATGCAATTTACACCATGCACACCCTAAGAGACTGCTACTGTGCCAAGGTTAACCCCATCGAATCTGGAAGGGACCTTGGGAGGTCCAACCTTCACTGCCCTCTCCCTCATCCTCTCTCTCACCCTCAAATTTGCATCATCGTAACCAAGGGGCTAAAACCGCCTATGCACAGACATATGGTGCAGATTTGTAGAACAGATCATTTGAGACAATTTAGCAGAGCCCGAAGTCTACACCTATCAGTACCACATGTGACAGAAATTTCATAATAAGGAAAAACTTATAAACTGAACTAATGAAAAAATGACCAAGAGACCAGTTAACTAAAGGGATAGATAATCGAGTTATAAAAAGAACATAAAGAAGTATCCTAGATTTAGACTGGCATAACTGAATAGAGAAAGTTTACAGAAGTTCAAGCAGAATACTATTACAGATTTTCAAAATATTTTTGCACCTTACAGAAGAAGCAGCAGGTATTTTAGGAATTAATTCTTTGTAAAATATGCTTGAATGCCACAATGAGAAAAATGTTATGGGAATAATAAAATATTTTCAAGGGTTAAGTGAAAGCATGTGGCTCTCATGCAGCTGTATCTAAGTAAACATTTCAACCAAACCAAAGTATTTTTAACTTTATGATTGTAAACAGACCCTTTATGTTTCCTTATTATCAGATTATTATACTATCCAAATAATATTAACATTTATGGTGAACTTCAACACTACTGAAGTCAAACATAAAGCTCGCTGGCCCTTTGATTTTTATATTTTCCTGAAAGTGACAGTTTAGATGTAATGCAAATTTGGGCACTAGAAACAATAAAAGACTACTATTTTCCATAGATACTAGGCAAATGTATTTTCAGAATTTTCATATAAAAATTAGTTTGAAACAACCTAGATTCCATGACAGTTTCATGAATATTTGTAATAATATTAACCATTATACCTAATACAACAAGAAAATACATTACAAAATGCATGGAAGTTATATGAACTGTAATGATTTATTAAGTGCATGTTTACTTTTGCTCTTGGTGTACAAAGATGAAAATGAATTTTGAATTTTCTTGTCAGTTACAGTTTAAGCAATCCCTTTCATGTGGTTTGTGCTTAACTTACCTTAAGCAGGAGCTAAATTTCTATAACCTTTGCAGTTCTGTTAGTACTTTGTCCTACTCAGGAGTCTTAATGAATTTCTCTTTCTACCACTAAATTACATGGATCTGCATTTAATTATGAGAGCACTTACTAAATGAAATAGAGCATAAATGAACTCTTATTTAACCTTAACACCACTTGAAAACCATAGATGTCAAAGATGAATAATAAGTGTTCAAAGCTTAAGCCTCCTTCCTCTGGAACTGCTAGAGTCACTCTATTAAGAAGAAACACAATGAGACACTGTTAGCATTTGGAAGACTATGCAGCTGTGACCAAATTATTTCTTATTCTTCTCTGAGAGGTATATCATTGAGTATGTAATGTAACAAAATGTAAAATATGCAGACAGTTGAAAAGTATCCCATTGCAGAATTTTCAGATCACCTGAAGAAGACCTTGTGGAAGGATAATGTTAATTTGTTCTATGAAATGGAAGCCTAGACGTTTTATGTTAATCAGAAAAGTCTCCTATAAGACAGTGATATAGAACTTTTAAGAAGTGATTTCACTAAGCTGATTTAACCTTCAGACTCTGTCCTTGGTACACATATATTTTCTCTTGCCTTTGCAGTAAATATAGTCAAAGACCAGAATTTAAGCAATTCAAAGTACCTCAGATGAGACAGAATAAAGCAGTGTTGCTGAGTGCAAGAGCTTTAATTCATTTGACTTGTTTTATACTCTGTAAGGTATTTAACTCTGTATCATTTTCTCATTGCAATTTATAGATGTTCCTGTCTTCAAACAAACAAACAAAAAACCCCCTAAATTACAAAAACGACAACAAAAAACCCCAAACCAAACCAAACAACCAAAGAGGAAAACAGACAGTCTTGACATTTTACACAAAGAAAAAGTCAAATCTCATTGACTGGAACATCCCAGTTACTGTCAAATTCCAAAATCAATGACCTTACCAACAAAAACTTCCTGAAATACACAAATACTAACAAAAAGGTTTCAGTACTATATACCTGTAGTTTTTCCTCAATTATAAGCTATCTATGTATATAACATTCCATAAACATCTATTTTAATATAAACAAACATATCACATGTTTTCTTCCCTTCTAAACCAAAGGCCATTCTGCAATTTGCAGGATGGGGAGAACAGGAACTAGAAAGGACTTTGCATTGTACCTGGAATACTACCAAGCTGCAAAACTAAAGGGAAAAACCCAACAAATGCAAAAGGGGATGTAAACGACCTGCTTTTCTCAGCCATCACTCACTGGCAAGAACTTTATTAATAATATATTGTCACTTTAAAACTGTTATTTCAATATTACTTGGAAACAGTAATTAATACATTACTGTAAGATTTCTGAGATGATTTTTTTTTCCTTCTTCAAATTATTCAACTGCAATGTTCAGTGAGTTGTCAATTATTGTTAAAAACATAATCTAGCATGGTTACATAAGCAGTTTAGGTATGTTTCTGCATCAAAGTCATGTGTATATGAAACCTTGAGTGAGTGCTTGAGATTATTTACCTTCTACTCTCATCTGCACCACGGACTTTCTGTATCTCAGTTAAATCCTGTGTTTATTCTCAAAGCATGTAATAATGTGTTGTTATTATCCATGCTTTTTGCTTTATAAATCACTCCTTTATTACCTTTGAAAAGTAAGACTACTCAGTCCCCAAAAAACAGTCATTCCTTTCCTCCAAAACAAAGTCATAATCATAAAATGATGTATCATCTTGGACAATGTATAAAACACTTTTGCTTTACCCATTGATATACTGTATTAATTTTATATTTTTTTAATTTACTGTAAACATTCAGAGTAAAAACCAGTTTTGCATCACATTAGGAAAGATCCTAAGAATAATTATTTTATTGTGAAATTTATCAATTCAGAATCATATCAGCTGCCAATGTTCAGCATAAACCTTTTTAATAGGGATTACTCATATCTATCAATGGCAGAACAGAATATTAAACCCTTTATGCATAATGCATTTCTTTTTCAAATTTAGATGATGTATAAGTCTGCTTTTGAAAATAATTGCTTTTACATTCACTTGCTCAGCTTGAAACATGAGGTCCAGTTGAATTGGGCCTTGAATTGAAGTGGGATTAAGAAGAGGGGAAAACATTTATGCAGTTTGCTTCTACCTTCCAAGCATCAAGAACTATTTCACTGGTGCCATATATATATATATATATAATTATATTATATTATTATATTGCAGGGATAAACACAGTCTCCTAATTCAGACACTTTGAGGAATTTTGGGAGCTAAAACATAAAGAACTAATATTCACATACTCTGAAAAAGTTTAACATGAATGAAAATAAGAAGCTTCTCACTGCAACTATCTACACAAAAAGTAAAACAAACTGTTCATGAATAGATCACTGTTTTCATTCAAATACAACAAAATTATTAAAATATTCAATGAACACTTTGGCATGCAATTTTTTTCAACTTAAAATTCTTCATTGAAACATGGAGAGATAAATTAACCTATAGGAAATCCTTAAAAAAACCTCAAACAAACAAAACAAACCCACTGGGAACTAAACTACTGCTGTAGAAAGTGGTTCAAAAAGTGACAACCACATACAAAGACACACCTGTATGAGACTGCAGCAAACCTAAAAGTAACCAAGTGCCTCATTTATTTCTGTAATACTGGTAGAAGGTGTCCTGAATAAAAGGTTTGAAACAGAAGAGTAAAATCTTCTGCCAACATATGAGCAGATATTGCTGGTGGTTGTCAAAGATCAATGATTTCTCCATTAGCTGACATCTTTACTTTAAGAGTGAAGGAAGGTGCAAAAAGAGAGTGAGAAATCTCCTGTCCACAAGTTTTAAAGCTCTTCATGGGAATACGTCTTCACAGACAGCATAAAATAGAAATGTCCAAATATTGATATTCATCTCATTAAACTGTATGAAGTTTCAAGCTTATCTCTGTTTTAGCCATTCAAACTACTGTATGGCTGGAAATTCTGGGCAGCAGTTCTCTTCTCACAACTCACAATTCAATTTCTACTCACAATTTTAACTCTGGAAGCAAATAAGATGAAACCTCTGGCCAATGACTAGTAAGATGGCCTGTCAAGGGTTGTTAGTATACACTACATTATTATTATTATTATTTTAAAAATACCAGTGATTTCTAGAAAAACATATTGCTCAGAAACACAGACAATTTTAGAAGAGAGTATTTTTTGAAACATAAGGGTTTTACTTTAATTTCTCTTCCTCTGCTTTAGGAAAACTGTAACTCACAAGATTTATTGCATTCAGATCTGTTACTAAGCCACAGGTTAACAAAGAATTCAGTCTTATTTTAAATTCAAGCACAAAAAGAGACACTTGGAAAAAAATATTCTGATGACTCTAGCCTTAACAATCAAATGGATGCAGCTCTTTGTTTTAAATCTTTGAGATGTGCATTGTACCTAATTTCTGGTTTTACTCCTGTCAGATCAGGTGCCAGTAAGCCGTTCATGTTTTTCATTATAGCTTCTGTATCACTTTGGATTAGAGCTTCCAGACTTGGATTAAGCCTATTCTTAGTGTTTCTAAATCAGTGTATTCGATTTTCTTTTTGTCAGGAGCAATACTGCAGCAGAATTTCATAGGACATCCCTACTATTTCCTACATCAAACATGACACTGAGACCCCTCAAGAGAAACAAGTTCAAAACTAACACAGCTGTTAAAACAAATTGCCAGTGCATTTCATGAAGCTCAGAAATTACAAATAGCAAACAGATACAAGATGAAAGCCTGTATGAAACAGCATCAAAATGCTATTTGCACAACCTTTCCTGATTTATCTGAAAGCATATATACAACAGTCATCTGCTATTTCCTGCAGATGTACATATAAGGATTCCTGCCAAACATAAAGACAAGCAAACCTTTTACATGTAGCACACATGAACTAAGTTCCAACTCATAATTTTGATAGAAATCTCTGAGACTCAACTCTTGCATCACTATCATCAACCACAAAATGTTACAAATTTATTTTCTTTTGTTCTCATAGTGAGGCATTTATTTTCATTCTGCAGCCTGCTCCTACAATCAGGTGTGAGTTCTTACAGCCATGTCTAACCATTCCTCTCAAGAATAAAGATCATCTTACACTGCTTATCATCAGCAGTCTCCCTCAAGTACAAATATATCTTAACACACAACATCAGAAAGATACACTTCTTTGCTTTTTCATTCTTAACAACAGAATTCCTAAAGGCTCAAAAGTCAGGTTTTAAATATTTCATCTCATAAACTAAAATCAGTGTTGGGCAAATACTACCTCTAAAAAGTAAATGAAAGTGTGAAAAAAGGGAGAGGCTCCCTAACAACAAAATAATACAAAGCCCTAATGATGGCATCAAGGTCTTTCAGATGCACCATACAGCAACTCAACTGTAATACATTTTATAAAGATGAGTGAAAGGTTCCTGCTGGGTTGTACAGTTTTACACAGAGACATGCCAGTATTTTGACTTAGTTTTTCTACCTAAAGATTTTAAATGCACCATCATTTTACTCACAAATGGTCCTATCCCAGACTGAAATATCCAGTTCTGAAATAGTTTCTTTAAACTCTTTCACACACTGCAAGCTTCTCTGTGCACTTTCCTCACACTCTCTGTGCTCTTCCTTCCTATTAGTCTCCATTTCCTGGTTATAGACAGTGTCAAATCTACAACTGTTTAATTACTTACTTTTCTCAGGCCAGGAAGCAGAATTTTCTATGTGTCAACATCTTGATCTATATTAGGCAACAAAGCAAAGGCTGATGTCACCTAGGAAGCTAAGTGCTGATATCAATCAGTCCTGTGACCTAATTACAGACCCATTAAAATTGGCATAGAATACAGAACATGTTCTGCATATTGTATATATTTCCTTTCTGGTTTTCCTTCTTTTACCTCAGTGTAATTGTGCGCTACCTATAGATGGCTGAAACGTTATCCCAAGAGCAGGGACTGACCAGTTTTAGCATTCAAAAACTGATCCTTTAAAAATAAGTAGAAAATATTCCCCTGAGTGTGGGCCAAATCTGGACACCATGATTTCAGAGTATTAGGAAAAAAATAAGCCAGTCCATCTTCCTGTTGAGGCAAACTTACAGGTTAAATTAAACACTATTTTGTTTGAACTTGAATGTCTTTTAAAACTAAACTCATTTAATTGTATGAAACAGAAACTAATTCCTGTGGAAGAGATGTTATTCCATAATCCATATTTTGAAAGAGTTATACTATGCTGTTTAGCTGTTTCATAAGGAAGCAGTCTGAAAAACCCAAACCAACGATAACTGTAAGATCTAAGCATCAAAAATCACAAGGATAAGCAAATGTTTGTTGGCAAAAAATAATTCATATTGTCAGCAAACCCAGAACACAGAAATAATAAAATTTAGTGTAAAAACTGGCATTTGAGCATTTGTAAGTTCTAGATTTCAAGTGCTGCTAGTGACATGTTAAGAAGCTTCCATGTGTTCTGAAAGGAAAAAATACATATATGTATTTATTTTTCACTTCCTGCAATTTCACTGAAAGGGCTAAAAAACAGTAAACACTTTGAATTATATAGATCCAGGAAAAACTTGCAATAGAAGTCTGAATTTCAATGTCTTTTTGTATCTTTTAGATTTTAAATAAATTCTTATAGACAAAACCAAACACTGCTCAAATACAGACAGCAGATTAGCAGGTGTCAGAACTAGTCAATTACAAACAAACTCCTGTATACAAAATGACTGGCCCCCTGCTGATCATATCACACCTAATACTTGCTTTGCAGGTAAGAAACAAACCTGCCTTTCACTCCCAAGCTGCTTCAAAAGGTATGGCGTCTGCAGAAGAGCCCACATCAAAGCAGTGCCAATCTTGCCACATCTCCAAGTGCCAAGACCCTGGTTCACCACCTGCTGCCCTTGGGAGCTACTTCAGCCCTGGTGAGTTGGGGCTGTGCCCCACTGCCTCTGCATGAAGATACACCTCCTGTGGGCAGGCAGGTTGGCAGCCTGACCATCTCAGTTTGAAGTCTTATGCTACTTCCCTCAGCTGAACTGATAAATACAATTAATTCTTCCCCTTCTTCCTGACTTCTCGTACTATTTTGTTTCACATGCAATCCTCAGCTGTGCTTCCACTGGATTTATTCCTAGAGGAGGAAGTACCTGCCCCTGAATTTACAATATAAAATGATCTGATGGGTATGCAATGATTTTCTTTACAACCCCAAAAGGAAGCACACAGGCTACTTGAAGAAGAGATTGATCTTTCAAAAGACATACAAAATACCTAGGCTTTTTATTTTTAAACAAGAATGGTTGCACAAAAAACACCCCTGCAGACATGTTCCAACTAAATCAGCTTCTAGTTCAGACTGGTCATAATAATGACTGACCTTTTACTAAGTTTTGACCTTAGGTTTAGAAATTATTTTTAGAAATATTTGGATGAGATAGTTGAATAACTGCTATTTTCATGATTTCCAAGAACATTTTCATATTGTGGTTGTTACAGAATCAAACTAGTAAAAATTTCTGACCTTTATAATCAATCTGAAATGGACCTAAAATATTTTTTCTGTTTCCAAGACATACAGGGTGATAAATTTCTGATAAAGTGCCTCTGCCTTTTACATAATTTTTTTCAAGTGTAATCAAATCCTCTTAATCCTGACAAAAATGTTGATATGTTTATACTGATTTTGAAGCCAGAAATGATTGTGATTTTTTGCAATATAACTTCAGTTTTTAGAATTACTTTCAGAGTAGAAAGCCTTGAAAAGCTCAGAATATATTTTTTATATATTCAAAATCTAAGTTGGCTCTTTTATTTTTTGAAGCTTCAATCAACTTTCTGCTTTAAAATGTTTTTCAACTCCATTTGACAAAACACTCAAAACATTCTGCAATGTTTCTGAATTTTCAGGGAAGTAAAACACCAGTTAGTCTTGCAGTACTTAGATAGGCTAAAATCCAGTGTTGACTAATAATACATTACTTTAGGCAATTCATTTCTCAGTTTATATCTTGCAAAGTAAGGCCAACATTTAACAACACTGAATCTCAGTTCTGCATTTCCACCTTGCAGAAAGACTGAGAGTTCCTTTAGCCTCATCATGAATATATATCTGGGTCAAGGTAGCTCTGAAGTTTCCATTTGCATTTATCAAGTCGGGTTTTCACACAGACATAGAGAAGGTTATAAAAATTCAACGTGCTCCATGTATAAACTGTTCTCATGTAGCAATTTTAGAAGGTAAATATGTCAAAAGAATGCACTATGCATTTAGTAGCTTAGCAAACTTGTACACATGCTTCATGTGTGTATAACCATATATAAAGACAAAATATGAATAGGAGCACTGGTCAGATCAGGTAACTTCATTCTAAATCAGAGAAAATTAAATCACTGGGTTTGGAACAGAGAAACATTGGACTATTAGGCATGGAGCAATCCAACATAGATACATAACCTACATACAGATGTTTCACTCATCTGGTACAGAGCCTTTGTAGCATTTACAAGTTTCCATTTATTTACTTCATTAAAGTTCATTAAATTAGTAAGACAGACTATTTCAAAAGCAGCATCATGAACTTTGTTAGTAATTCCTTGCACTGCTTGCTCAAGAAGGCATATATCACTGGGAGGAGATAGTACAGTACAATTTCAGAGTTGACATAAAATCAATTTTAAAGCTCTAATGTGAAGACTTTGGGGAAGGATATATTTGGGGAGCAATATTTGCTACAAAAATTAGCTCTCCCGTATTCTGATCGTTATATAAGATAAAGGTTCTCACATGGGAAAATCAGAGTCATCTCTGACACCAAGGACTACGCTTACCACAGAAACTACCACAATCAAGTAATTTGAAGTCACTTTGGTAACCTGACTAACACCATTCTGTAAAAGGTCAGAAATTCTGCACTATAGATTAAATAATCCACTCAAAATCTATTTGAAATCAGATACTAACCTGTCTATCATATAACCCTCTAAATGACAGAAATTTTAAACTAAACAAAATTAAAAAATCTAGCAGATTAAATGAGAAAGGACAGACATGTTTTACTTCTTTTGTTTTTCTTCATATTATTTTTTCCTGCTGATTTACAATTATTTCTCCATAATTGAAAGAAAATGAAGATTTTATAAAGCCTTAAAAATTATATATTAATGAACACTCTATGGGAACATTGAGGGATCCGGCTAGACAAAAATACATCAATGTCACAAATAAATCTGACACTAAAACATACTGATTAAAAGATATTAAATATTTTACATGGTGTCTTGCTTCAACAAGAACCAGTAAAATGAGATCTGTTTTTCTTTACATAGTTTTCCTAATGGCTGAATATAAAAATATTGCCTTACCATGCTTCTGAAAGCTACATGTATTTAACACTGATACAATAAACTTCTATCCTTAGACTGCAAATCAAATACAATCTGCAAGGCAAAGTTTGCCCTG
Source organism: Sclerurus mexicanus (assembly GCA_013396755.1). Classification (NCBI taxonomy): domain Eukaryota; kingdom Metazoa; phylum Chordata; class Aves; order Passeriformes; family Furnariidae; genus Sclerurus; species Sclerurus mexicanus. The sequence goes on along the minus strand of VWZF01002279.1, from coordinate 330,105 downwards.
AGGAACAAGTGTGTATCTCAGTGGGAGTCAGGAAAAGGCAATGGAGTTTTTTCATTTATCAGGAAACATTATGCCCAAATGTCACTGGCACATATGTAGAGTATCATTGAAAGTTCAACAACAGTTTTAAATTCCTTCTTCCAATATAAAATTTAGTTATGCTGTCAGATAAGAGAATAATAGGTTAAACATGTGAAAATATATTTGATGATTTCACTCTTGTCATATTTTAGAGTACTTCAGATATTGTTTCTCCAGGGAAACAAGACTGACAATAAAAGAGAGGTATTTGTGGTTACAAATGCTAGGAGGCAAAAAGGTGTTCTGAATCTATTCATTGTGAATGATATTATACAAAGATATTTTACAGGATTTAACTTCTCAACCCCAAAGACTGAAAGCTTGTTATTGAACATCTAAAGCAAAAGAAAAGGTAAAAATCCTAGAGGCAAACACTCTTGGGCATGTATTCAGTTTTTAAAGAAAGCTGAAATAAATATAGTTTTTGAGGGAGGAGAAAACTGACAGCTTGTGTTTGGATTTTTTGTTTTGGTTGGGGCTTTTTTAAGTGGAAAATATATATTTTGGACTAAGTCTGTGTATCACACTATAGGCTGCATTACTTAACAAGCCATGAGATGTCTGTGTCATTAGTGAGAACTTCTACATGTCTAACTATATGGTCAAACATGAAAACATGTATTACCATATCTGATGGTAATACAGAAGAGATACACCTCCTGCAAAAATAAGGCAAGTTAAGGTGAGGACTGAAGTAATCAAAGGTGGAAGAATTTTGGTATTGCTGTTGTGAGAAAATACCTCCTCTAAGAGAAAACACCTTGTTCTTTGAGAATTTTTATATTGAATGAAATTGAAACTAGGGTTGGAAGGAGTTCCATGCAAGTTACATTACACACAGATATTTCCTAAAGGTAATAGAAATTATGTTTTCCATCCCCAGTATTTTTTGAATATAAGAAGACATAATTTGTTCTGCTTAAGCTTCTGAATGTGCTGATAACTAGACCTAACATGAAATTAGCATCAACTCCATTTACTTAGTTCCCCACAAGCTTTGCTGGTACATTTACAAAAGTGGAATCCAACTTACTGACTTCAAACATTTTAAAGCTGAGAAATAGTGTTAAAGGCTATTTTTACACCTGTGGAAAGGCAGTGATGAATTTCCTTAGTTTATCCTCCACTACTCAGTCTACCTACTGATGACTTTCTATTCATAATTTATTTCTTTATCATGCTTTTTACCATCTAGCTTATAGAAATGTTTCTTCTACCTATTTAAAACATAGCCATCCATATTGCATACAAAATGGAAAGCTTTTACAGCTTTTCCCTGAACATTCTTATTTGGAAATTTTTCACAGTAACTATGGCACATGAAAAAAGCTGTGTTGGAAAGAACATAGGACCTGCTTTTTTACTTTGCATCTGTCTATATCTAATTTTCTAGACAGAAAGATAGTGTCAGATAAAAGAAAAGAGCATTTACAACTAATGCCTCATGCATATCCAAAAAAAAAAAAAAGAGAGAGAAAAAACCTATATTTTGGAATTTCCTTTCAAATTAACTACATCTGAAAATAAGAAATAGTCACTAATGTTCAAAAGCATTCACCATTAGTCTCATACATAGCACCAAGATTAATAAATAATTAACAGCATTTCCAAAACAAACATACCTCAAAGACACTGGTGTCTTAATTCTTCTGAAGAATTACTACCTCAGCTGCCTTTTTGTCTTCTGGTCTTGAATTTGTTTTGTAGCCTAGAAAAAATAGATCTCAGCTTACTTTCAAACTGAAAGCATAAGGCTAGATGCCAGGAAAGGAAAAAAAGAACCAAACCACTTAATAGCATTGCAGTTAATTCCTCTGTAATCCTACCTCATTATCTTAAGCAAATAAATCTCTAAAAAGGATTGTCTTTTTAAAAGCAAATTAGAAAACTGAATGTCATCTGTGCAGGGAAACATTCTCTTAAAATGCAATCAGAAAGTAAGATCATAAATAGGGCACTATATAAAAATGTTCCTATCAGGCAATCCTTAGCAGATTTTCAACAGATGTGTATGTAACTATGATTTCACAAATTCCTAAAATAAAATGTGTCGACATCGTTTACCACAAACTTTCAAGAGTCTAAAAAAATGTGCTCATTTAGATTCTAGAGAAAGAACAACATCATAAAGATACATTCTTTATATATCTTCAATGGCAAGCACTCCAGCCATGCTGCCCAAGTCAAGAAAAGCAGATGCAGGGACTGGAAGAATAAAGACCCCAAGCCAGAGTGTATCAGGTTCAAGACCATCTAAGGAACCTCAATTTGTACAAGTCCCCCAGGACCTGATAAGAATTCATTCATGGGTCCTGAAGGAGCTGGCAGGTAAAGTTGCTAAGCCACTATCCATCAATTTTGAAAAATCATGGCAGTCAGGTGAAGTCCCTGATTACTGGAAAAAAGAAAATATAGCCCCCAGTTTTAAAAAGGAGAAAGCAGGACACTTGGGGACTACAGACCAGTCAGTCTCACCTCTGTGCCAGGCTAGATCATGAAGCAGATTCTTCTGGAAACTATACTAAGGCACATGGAAGACAAAGAGGTGATTTGTAATAGACAACATGGCTTTACAAAGGGGAAATCCTGACTGACAAATTTGGTGATCTTCTATGATAGGGCTACAGTGTTGGTGGATAGGGCCAGAGCAACTGACATCGTCTACCTGGACTTATTCAAAGCATTTCACACTGTCCCACATGATGTTCTTGCCTCTAAATTGGAGAGACATGGATTTGATGGATGGACCACTCAGTGAATAAAGAACTGGCTGAATGGCCACATGCAAAGAGTTGTGGTCATTGGCTCATTGTCCACATGGAGACCAGTGAAGAGTGGTGTCTCTCAGGGGTTGGTACTGGGGCCAACACTGTTGAACATCTTTGTCAATCACATGGGCAGTGGGACTGAGTGTATCCTCAGCAAGTTTGCTGATGACACCAAGCTGTATGCTGCAGTTAACACTCTGGAGGGAACAAATGTCATCCAAAGGGACCTTGACAGGCTTGAGAGGTGGGCCAATGCAAACATCATTAAGTTCAATAAAGTGAAGCACAAGGTTCTACACCTGGGTCCACCTAGAGGTTGGACGGAGAAGTGATTGAGAGCAGCCAGGTGGAGAAAGACTTGGGGGTGATGGTTGATGAAAAACTCAACGTGAGACGGCAGCGTGTGCTCGCAGCCTGGAAATCCAAACAGAATCCTGGCCTGCATCAAAAGCAGTGAGGTCAGCAAGGCAAAGGAGGTGATTCTCCCCCTCTGCTCTATTCTGATGAGATTGCAACTGGAGTACTACATACAGTTCTGGTGCCCCCATAACTAAGAAGAACGTGGAACTGTTGGAGCAAGTCCAGAGGAGGGCCACAAGATTAATAAGACTGGAGCGCCTCCCCTAAAAAGACAGGCTGAGAATGTTGGGGCTGTTAAGGTTGTGTGGAGTCGTAGCAACCTTCCAGTATCTGAAGGGGCCTAAAGGGAAGCCAGAGAGGCTGTCAGAAACTGTAACAATAGGACAAGGAGTAATAGGTACAAATTGCAAAAAGGGAAATTTACATTAGGTATTAGGAAGAAATTCTTTACTATGAGAGTGTTGAAACAGTGAAACAGGTTGCTCAGGGAGGTTGTGGATGCCCCAACCCTGCCAGTCTTCAAAGCCAGGTGTCCCTGCCCATAGTGGGGGGTGTTGAGACTAGATGCTCTTTAAAGTCCCTTCCAATCCCTTAACACTCTATGATTCTATGTAAAATGTAGCAAGAGTAGCTACTGAATTGTCATACCTTCCACTCCCACACATTATCAAAATTTTTTATTTACTGAGATTTTAAAAGAAATTAAAAAGCAAGTACCGCTATTGTGTTTTTATTTTATTTCCACAGCCATGTAAAATTCAGGAGACATAACCCCTAGGTGCATCTTAACACTCATTACACATTTTTATAAGTGCATGTGGTGTGTATAAGCAGTGAAGAAGGAGCACATGCCATGAAAAGAAATCAGAGAAAAACTACTGTGATCACTATTGTTGTTAGAATGTTTTAAGCTTTCTTAGAAAATTTTTACCAATTTTAAGCATTTTTGATATATTAGTTAGCAATAGAAAACATGGGTTATCAAACCCTTGGGGGAAAAAATATCAATATTATAATAGCAAAGATTTTTCTTTTTCCTCTGAGACCATTCTGTGATTCTCTTACAACTTTATAATTAACTTAAAACAACAGATATTTATAGAAACAAATTTCCATTTGCATTTTTAGCTTCATTTGTGTTGAACTTCTCAGTTACACTTTAAAATACTTCTCTTATCCTACTTATTCCATGAGTTATTCCTTTCTTCAAATTACTTTGTTTGTCTGGACCAACACAAACAGGTTATTTTAAATAAAAACAGCACAGAACACAGCTTACTTGAAGGGTATGCATTTATTAAAAAAACTATGTGAACTCAGGTTTGGAAGATGATTGTGCCATATGATACCTTAATGCAATGTGGAAGAAACTTATGAAGACAGTATTCAAATGAAAATAATAAAAGCTACACAAAGCCAAAACAGAAAGCAAAACAACTAAAAAAAGATTCATCAGAGCTTCACTCATACCCACAAGCCAGCAATGTAGTTAGTCAGGAAGATGTCAGGAAACAAATTTCTGACAATAGGTGATTTTAAGTCTTTTTACTTCAATATTTCTTAAAAACAGAAGTATATAATCACACATACATGTGCTTGAATACATGAAAGCCAATGCATGCTACAGAAACTAAACCAAGGCATCCAGCATTCACAGTAAGATACAAGAAGTGGAATATATTATGCTATCATTTCAGATTCTTTAAGAGCTAGGGGAATGTGTACTTCAGATTAACAAAATTAAAATAATCACACTGCTACCATTAAAGCAATTTCTTGATTTATTAATATTTATAAGTCAGAGTGGCCTTGACTTCAGGGTTTTCTATTACTTTTTCAAATGATAATATAATGAAGTCTCAGGCAATTTTACTTATTCTTCTTTTTCATAACAATTTTTGAGAATTACAGGTTCTAAGATTAACTGATGTCCCTCTATCCAAAGGCTAGTGTCATCAAAGTGCTGTAACATTTTTATGGTACATTGGAAACAAGTTAATGGAGGGACAGTGGTAAAAATAACTCTTGCTTGAATTATGTATTTATTAATCAATATTTAGGTGAACAGTGGCAACAAAGCGGTTCCTTCTTTCATACTGTCTTTTTCTTATTTTGATTCATTAAATAAAAGTCTTCAAAAACATTGTTTCATGCAGCAAGAGCACACATTTAAAAGTAGTTTCCAGTCTCTCACAGAAATCCTTACACCTTTGTATTTTTACATTAGTTGGAGCATTTTCATCAGATTATTGATTTTATGGTGTTTGCTGATTCTTGAGAAGTTGTCCAGTTCTTTCAGTCTGCTAATTCTTTTTCGGTTTTACTTTCTCCTGACTTTAGTTGGTTGTTGTTTGTCTGTTTTGGTATTTTAAAGGTTCCCACTAAGTCAGCATCTTTGTTGTCCATGTATTTTTTCAAAACTTTGAAAACTGGTGTTTTCTACTGTGCTGTGCTTTAAGAAACACCATTCAGTACCATAAGCATCTGTAGTAGTACAAAATTTAAAGAAATTTATTTATTCTTAATTATATCAGATTGAAAGAAACCCTTGGATTTAATCTAGTCCCTCTAGACATTTGAAGGTCCATATTTACTATCAGAAAGGGTTTGCTTTTGCAGACTGAGAGCTTTCAGTTTTGTTTCTTCAGCCATTTTGCTCCTCTAGTGCACAGTTGTGTGCAGGGTTAAAATAAAGAATCATTGATCAGTTTGTACCTAATATTCAGAGAACTTGAATTTTTTGTCATCTAGAGCCTTATCTTCCTCAAGGGAAAATTCTACCACAAAACTTGTACTAAGCGACATTATTTAAAAAAAAAAAAAAAGAAATCAACAAAACCACAGAACTGGGACAGTCATGTTTTATGAAGTCCAGTCATATAAGTTCAACTCTTGTCATTATGGTAGTGACTATATTGTTGGAAATCATCATTTAAAGGTTTAGATAAAAAGAAAACTGAAAATACTTTCTTTTACATGTTTTCCACTGTCTTGTGTCATGTGAAATGTCAAGTTATATTTCCTAAGTTAGAAACAATACTATGAGTAAAAACGCTGATTAAATCCATAATAAATTTATTTCTATAAAATAAAAAAAAAACAAAAACAAACAAACAAAAACACAACAAAAAAACCCCAACAAGCCAATGACAACAAAACAACACACACAGAAGATAATCAGACCATGGAGGTATAATTAACTAATTTGTTTATTATTTTGATATTGTGAGGTCTTACTAGCCTATTTACTAGTGTCATCTACTCTTTCATTAAAACTCAGTTTGTTTACACATTGTGAATGTGGACTATTAGCTACTATTTGTTTGTATTGCAGTACCCAGATGGAAAGCATTTTCCTAAGCTAACAACAACTAGAAAAGGTAATTTTAAAACCTTAATTTTCTCTGAGCACCTTGGCATATCTTCACCTATAGAAAAAAGCAAACTTGCAGACAGCAGAGACAATGACTGAAGTCTTCAGCTTACAGCTCAAGCCTTCAGCTATTGCTTACCTATAATCAAAAAATCAATTACTTGTCTCAAGCTGTTCAAGGTGCAATTGAAAACAATTCACTTTCTGAAGGCAAGAAGCTAAATAACTTTGCTCCTGAATACTTTGTAACAACATGACAAAGGAAAGAGAAGAGTTTAAGCACCAACTCAGAAGAACTGTGTTTATAAGGTGGCATTAGCATAATTCAGTTGTCTATGTAGAAAAAGAAAAAAAAAAGAATAAAGAAAAAAGCAAGCTTCTTACAAACAAAACAGTCTAATGTCATTAAAGAGAAGTTAAAATAATAATAAAAGGGAATTAAAATCCTTCAAATACTTGTTGATCAAAGCCATGTGCTAACCAAGATACAGAGGTAGAGTTATTTGGCACGCTTAGTCCAAATGCATTTACAGGATAATCTTCTGAACTATACCCTACGTTCGAAGCACTACCCTCACAGAACTGCAGCGGATTTTAAGCTGAAGAGGTGTGAAATATACATTGGTTGACCACAGATACTCTTTTTCTTAGTTTCCCACATTATATTGCCATTATATTTTTTAAATAGATAGATTTCTAATTGAGCTGATTAATTCTTTTATTAATGCTTGAGAAAACAAGGTTAATACTAAAATGTTTCATGTGAAAACAAGGATCAAGGTGCCTCATAGCCATGTCTTTACTATCAGCATAATTTTTCTTTCTCTTTCTTTCCTTTTAAGTTTGCTTTTATTAAACACAGAGCTGAACTAGACACAAAGCAGTGTGATGCTACTTAAAAGCCTTCATTTTCCAAAGTTCAGGGATACTGCAATTGATTCTTTCCACTGCTGTTTTCACTTAGAGCAAAGATTGTCTTGATGTTGCTACAGAAACAACTCAGGGTTTTCAGAAGAACTTAAAGAATATTTTAACTTGCAATCTAGAAATACATTTTCAGCCAACCTAATGAACACCTTTTTTACACCCAAATGCACAGTGAGTTACTGGGTACCTGAAAGCCCAAACAATAATGTTTTTAGGACTCAACCTTGCTTGGCACTTTTCAGCTGATATATTCAATTAAATTCTCTTTATAATGAGATTGTGATACTATGAGAAAGATACAGATGTATCTAGGGTAAAATCTTCAAGATTTTAAATTCAATTTTATTTCACTAATTTACTTGACAGTAAAATGACTAATGAACATAGTTTTAGAACAAAACAGAATAAAGTCTTCCAGTTGGAAGGGACCTTCAGTGGTCATCTAGTCCCACTGCCTTACCAATTCAGGGCTGACCAAAAGCTAAAGCATGTTATTAAGGGCATTGTCCATATGCCTCTTCAACACTGACAGCCTTAAGGCATCAACCACCTCTCTAGGAAGGCTGTTCCAGTGTTTGATCATCCTCTTGGTAAAGAAATGTTTCCTAACAGCCAGTGTAAATCTCCCTTGGCAACCATTCCCATAAGTCCTGTTACTGGTTACGAGGGAGATCAGCACCTTCCTCTGCTATTTCTGTCCTCAAGAAGTCTCTCAACCTTCTTTTCTCCAAACTGTACAAACTCAAAGTCCTTAGCAGCTCCTTGTAGGCCTTTCCTTCCAGCCCTTTCATCAGCTTTGTTGCCCACCTCTGGATGCACTGCAGGTCTTCCAAACCTTTCCAAAATTATGGGGGCCAAAACTGCACACATTATGCAAGGTGAGACTGCAACAATGCCAAATACAGTGAGATAACCACCTGTTTTGATCTAAGAACACATTTGCAATAATTTCTTACAGTTCTAATTCCACAGAGCGTAAGTAAGTATAAAATGTAGCTCTACTTGATACGTATCTTTCCCAGGAAAACGCTTGTAAGTTAAATAACCTGTGATGATTATTTGTTTCTTTTCCTCTTATTTTAGACTGTATAATTAAAGACATGTACTATACAGGCAAATCGCACCTGCCTATCATTCAAACTTTACAAGACATTAACATCTGTATGGGCATGGAAGTCTCTGAGATAAAGAACTGCCATTAATTCTATTATTTGACTGAAAAGGAATGCAGCATTCAGGATTTTTACTTGTAACTGTTAATGAATCCTTAAATATAAATAAATCCTTAAATATCCTTTAATATTAGCAGATTTCTCTTCACTAAGAAGGAAAATGGCATAAAGAAGTGCTCATTTCACCATATCTAGTCTTTCTACTCACTTCTGAAAAGGCATTCCTAAAAGTTTTTCCTCATACACTTGCTTCCGTAAAGATCCATAGAAATACTCATAAAATATGATAATTAACTATACCACTACACCAATTAAGTCTAAATATATGAGGTCGGGGCCAAAATGTTGATCAATGCAAATGCAACTTTATCACTGAAATGGGTATGTGTGTATAAGAGGTTCTTGAAAACCATGTATAGAGCAGTTCAAGAGCTAAGCATTATGGAAATCAAGTGGATCAATAAAATAAAAACATTTTGAGTAGAAATCAAACTATCAAAGTATTAAAAATATTCATTCATTAACTTTAAGGTTCTACAGTCTCACGTATTTATTGATTCACAGAAATTAGTTAGGAAAGTGTTACACTTTTTCTGAGATATTCTTTTGACCTAAATTAACTCTGTTAGAATGTTGTTCTTTTGTTGCAAGCACACAGCCTCTTTCAATTTTTGATAAAATTAATTTTCTTTACATTGGATTAAAACAGGTTCTGGATTATTTGGAACCAGTCTATCATCAGACCATCTTTCCTGAATGAAGAAGAATGCAGTTATTCACTGAAAGGAGAACAAACTCCAGCCAGAATTCTGCCTCACATTTTGGCTGCAATTATGTCTGCTACCACCCCTATTTGTGCAGAGGGAAGCAGTATGGATTTTTCTGTTTTGTTCCCCCACACACAGGCTCAAATTTACATTCAGAGGTGTGCAAAGGAGAAAGGACTTGGGTGAAGAGAGGAAATGCACCCCTGGAGATATTTAAAAGATGTGTAGATGTGGTGTTTAGGAACATCATTTAGAGGTGGATTTGACAGTGCTGGGTTACCAGTTGGGGTTGATGATGTTTAAGGTATTTTCCAACATAAATGACTATTATTCTATGAAAATAGGAATTAAACATGATTGTTATACTGTTTTTCTCTTCTTAACAAAAGAGTTCTTAAAATTTTAGTACCTAATAGCATTTTACTATTTCTATATGAATTTCAAACAGTGACTAAATCTCTAGATTTAAATATATCTATAGTTTACTTCTTTCATTATTTAACATTTTTATGATTTCAAGACCTGAATGAAATATGCTAAATCCAAATCTTCACTTAAATATTTTTCTTAAAAGAAATTAGCCACTTAAGTCTATACTATAAAAACAATACTTATCCAAAGTCCCCTAGAAGTGAAAAACCAGAAGGATAGTGTGAGCATAGGCAACAGTGTTCAGGTATCTGCAATGATTATAAAATTTACTGTAACAGTCCTAAGGTCATTTGCACTAGTACTCAATTGTACATCCATTAATACACAACATTTAGAGACCATATTAGAATTCCATTGGAAAAAGTGACCCTCCACTTACTAAAGTATTACCCCTAATTTCCAAGGAAGCCATAATAAATTTGTTAGCTAAATCTCTGACTGAAATAGATCATAGCTGTCTTACCAATTAACCTTTCAGTGCACAAAACCCCAATTGGTTTCTAGTGATTTTCTTTCCCACTCATGGTAAATGGAAAATGTTCTCATATATGCAGTACAACTCAACTATTAATTCAGTCAAAACAAACAAACAAAATAAAAGGTCTTTGAATTTCATTCAAACACACATAGATAGCGAAAATAAATTTTTAGGTACCTTGATAACAAAATTAGATAAAAGTAAGAGCACTCAATTATTGCTATAATTATTGCTCATAACAACATTGCACAGCTTCCCAAAACAAAAATTAATCAAATTCAGTGGAGCTTAATTTAGAAAAATTGTATTTTCTGACACAAATATATTCTGTTGTTAAAATTCAGGATGAGTCTAACTATTACTTACTGTCAATTCAGTCTGAGACTTCTGTCTGCAGTGACATTTTAATCTATATTACCAAAAGGACAAAACTAAATATCTATCACAAAGAGAAACCAAACAGATTTACTAAAAGGCAAATACATAACAAAGAGGAATCCAATTGTATTAAGCAGAAACAATACAAAATAGAAAGCAGAGGAATTGCTTTAGATTCACCATGGCAGGATCATAAATTTTCTTCAGAGAATGATAGTGAAAGCAAAAACTGGTATGAGCTCATTTTTCTGTCAAATAATCAAGAGTGATAGCATAGGTTTTCTTGGATACATAGAAACAAAACCTCTGCTTTCCTTCAGACTGCTTGAAGTGTGATGATGTTCTTCACATAAAAAGAGACATCTGAAGCATCCGAAGATAAAGGAAGCAAACAACTTTTTTAAGCCATGACTTAGAAGATAATTTCTGAGCCCACAGAAGGTCTCACAGTTTATCTTAAATTACACAGTGACATACATCTCTTCTTCATAAAGAATAACCGGGCCTTGGTCTGCTCTGTAAGGTATTAAACAATTTTTGATTTCCCACAAAGTGACTCGAAGGAAAGAAAAGGATGAGAAAAAAAATGAAGGCTTTATTTAGCATATGATCCTGACTGCCGTTGTCTGTGTATCAGGAGAGCAGAGCAGCCTGTTCCTCTGTCTTAGACGCAAAAAGAAAGAGATGGGAGAACTCCTCAGCTGAGTTTTAGCTCTGACTGAAACGTTCTTTAAATTCTAGAAATGCATAAGTAAAAATGTAAAGAAAAAATGAAAATACTTGTCTGTCAAATGGAACAAAATTTTGAGGTGAGAAAACTCACTGATTAATAGCCTAATAAGTCATTTACTGCTGCATTATTGTGAACTGTTTTGGCAGATTTTGCTTCACTTTTCTAACCTATCACATGTATATAGCAACGTTTTTTCCCTTGTCTTTTTTTCCCTTTCCTTGATTCATGAGTGGGTCAGACTCTTGCTGGTGATACTAAATAACTATCCTTGGAACGTCATTGTACCGCAATCAGAAACATATTACAAACAAAGAAAGACTGTCTATTGTGACAGATAAAAAGACTTTACTCAAGGCTTAAATATTTATTAAGACAAACCTGAAAATTGATTAAAAATAATGTTCTCCTTCAATGTGATATATCCAAAGAAGTAGGAAACTGTAAGCCTGAAGCAAGAGATGTAGTGCTCCATTAGAGACATCATATAATGCCTAAAAATGAGAGAAAGCAAATCAGAACCAGTATGATTCTTGTACTGTAGTGAGCATGCTATCCTGCCTGTATTGGGAAGTCCCAGTTTAAAGTACATCTCAGTGTCTGTTCAATGCATACTTCATCAGCTTCTTTATGAGTACCTTACAGAGAAGAGCATCAAAAGCCTTGTTGAAACCTAGGTAACCTTGTTGACTGCTCTACACTGATCTATCAAGACAGTAATTTTCTCATGTAAGGTGATCAGTTTGGTCAAACATGACATTCTGTCATGGCCCATGGACTTATGTATGTCCAGTTTGCTTAAATATTCAAGTATTAAGTAGCTGATCCGCTTCCACCATGTGTATACCTTCCTTGCTCCAGGCTTTTTCATGTCTTCAGGGTTTGGGATTTCTGAAGGCTGGTTTTGACAATTCAAATAGGAATTCTGAAACTCAGCCTTTTCCATGTTCCATGCCACCATGTTCCCTACCTCATTCAGCAGTGGGCCCACATTTTTTCTATTCTTTCTTTTTAACACCTATGTAAATATAGAAATCCTTCTCATTGTATTTTGACATCCCCAGAGAGATTCTGTTCCTTTAGGGCTTTGTCCCTCCTAAATGCATCTCTACAGGCTCAAACAGTGTTTCTATATTCCTCCCAGATCACCTGTCCCTGCTTCCACCTTCTGCATGCTTCCTTTTTGTCTTTGAGTTTGCTCAGGTGATCCTAGCTTATCCATGCAGTGCTCCTGATATTTTTGGCTGGCCTTCAGCTTCTAGGGATGGACTGAGAACAATAAAATCTAAAACTGCTAAAGTATTTATCAAATGGTCTTCTTAGCTTAGCAGTGTAACACATGGGAAGCAAGTTCACAAAACTATGCACACCAAGAGGCTTTTAATACTTAAATAAAACTTGGAGGAAATCAACACAATCAAAAGGTAAACTCTATACTCTCATAGTACGGTTCTCATTTTATTCTCAAGTCACTGTCAGAGAAAAAAAAGAAAAGAGTGCAGCTGCTAAACAGATTAGGGGAATTTAATGAATCTGTGAAACAGTGTTGAAGTGTTGCCTCTTCTGTCCTCCAAAAGCCTGTATTATATTTCTGTGAGTCACTTTTTTTCTGAGAATTATTAAAAGAGATCTCTCCAAATACTGATAAGGTGCAGCATGTGAACCTTAAACAACTGGTGTACCATCCTTCTACCCAAATAGCTAAGAGCTTTCAGAAAGCACATACAGGAGAAATTTTTTTCTCTTTACTAATAATTCACCCTTGCTTAAGTGCACAACTTATTGCTTTTCAGACTGCAGGTAGTTAGTTCAATTCCCAATAAAATGAGACTTTATGTACATTCAAGAAGTACTTAAACTAAAGCAACTGATTTAATGCTGCTGTCTGAATCATTAGTGTGCTAGCAGGGGACTCCCAAATCACTAGTTTAAGAACTGCTACTCAGTCGTAAAGGAATTTTTCAAAGTGCTGCACCAGCACTCAAAGAACTTCAAAGCATAAAGAATTTTTCTGTACCCAGCTAGTTACTGACACTTCTCAATTACTGTGACATTTTACAGACATTTTGCAAAAGTGCCAGAACTGCACAATGTAAGGAAGAAATGAACCATCAAGTCTTCAGAACTCATTAAATATTTTTAATTGTATATTAAGTTTCTCAACAATTGAAGGTACCCAGATTATTCTGTTGCAAGCCAATCACATGACCCACTCCTCAGGGATATGCAGTATCATAGTAAAGTAATGAATATCACCTCAGCCAGATTACTAAATCTGTTTTTTGAAGGATATGTGCACAAGAGAGGCACAGAATACAGCCAGTGACATCTTCTAGCAGAGAACACTTTTTTCATTTTAATATTTCCTTTTTTGGTGCCCGTGTGAAATCACATAACAAACACAAAGAAGCCAAACAAACTGTTTTCTGTGTAAACACATCCACACATGTTTTATAATATGTACTCCCACACTTATATAGACAACATGCTGATAATTTTAAGTGAAACCGTTGTGCTCTTAGCATTCTTTCTTTTATGTAAGTAACGTAGCCAACTTTACCAAAGCCAGCTTTACTAAAAACCTTAAGTAAAATGAAAAATACAAAGACTTGGGAAAAAGCATGGAAAAAAAAATTATCATCACCACCATCTGCTGCACTAGACTCTCTCCCATTTAAAAAGTGAGGCCTTCAAACAGGCATTTAAATTAATACTTAGGTTAGCTACTTACGTATTCTCTTTCTAGGTCCAAATTTATCTGCCATTGTTGACATCCAAAATTACATTTTTCCATAGTCTCCCTAAAATCTTTGTGGACTCTGGAAGTTGGACTCTGGGCCCTATCTTCTCTGAAATAAGAGCACACAACTTCCACTCACAATTATTCCAAATAATTCTGCAGGGATGATGACAGTAGAGAGATAATATATTTGGTTATCCCTTTCAATTAACAGACTGAGTTGTAAAAATTGCCCTTTAGAATCACTCCTGTCTTTCTCCTCCTGTGCTCCTGGAATACTACTAGCAGGTTAGGAATGAAAATTAGATGAGGTATTAAGCATAACATTCTTGCTGAAGTACTTCTTAATTTTTTATGGAAGAATATAGAAATTACAGGCTGAGAGTTTCCTACTCTCTTGCTCCTTTATTTTTTTATAATGGAGTAAGAACATTTTGGGAAGAACACAGCAACGTGCAGTAACTTTCATCTTCAGTGTAAAGGGGATGCTTTTCAACCTTAGGACTGCAAAAATAGTGAACAACATATCAAAATTAATAATATACCAGAAGTCCTCCTCTTATCCCAAGACCGTGAAAGCAATCAAAATTTAAAATATCAATTAGAAAACAGAAACAAGTAATACATGAAATCTCAAGAAGAATATTGTACATTTGTTAAATAAAAGTCTAGATTCATTCTGGTTTTACTAAAGATATAGAACTCCCAGACTACAGTACAGTACCTTTTGTTTGTGGATTAACTCTGCCCCTCATATACTCAATGCTATAAAGTCTTCTTAGAATCAGTGTTGTATCAAAGTTCTCATTGGTACTGAAACAATGAAAAATATCTGTACAAATCTTAACCAAAAATAAGCTAAAGTGAATTTATCAGATTTATCTAATAATTCATTTTCTTGCCATTATAGTTCCCACATTTTGTACTGTGTTCATCTTCATAAGGCAATTTTTGAATGTAATGTTATTAAGTATCTGAATTTACTCATAACATCATTATAACTATTAGCACATTCAAAGGGTTTGGAACCTGATAAGCGTTATGTTTACACACACGCTTTCTGTCTCCATGAAGTAACTTAAATTGAAGATGGATTAATCCACCAAAATTTAGACCTTCAAAATATCTTTATCAGGTAGTAATTTAGATCCTCTTTAGGGTCAGTGGCAAAACAGATGTCTGTAACAGGTCAGACAAGTTGCTTCTTTCCATCAGTTATAAAAGCCATGGCCAGACTCACCAACAAAAATGATTTTTAGGTATATATTTTGTTCCTCATGCTGAACCCTGGAGAACTTTTTAACTTCTGAAGCTTAAGTTCTAGCTCTGCCTCCCAAGAACTTCAGAGCAATGTTACACCTACATTTCTGGTATTCTGTACTGCCTCAACAGAGGAAAAGGTATCAGAACTGAATAGCTGAAACTATTATGACAGATATGCTTTACTGCAGCTGAAGCCAGCCTTAGAAGGCAAACCATACATAGACAAATTACTCCTCCAATATTACGTCCTTTGCCCTGCCTCTGAATGACACATATTCCAAGAGGTTTTCATGAGTGCTGATCTCCCCCAGTCTTTCTCTCTAGCGTTATGTCTTCCTATGTAACTTTTTTTTATTTTAACAAAACACATCTTATTCCAAAAATCTTGCATGCATACTTAGAAGGTCTTTCAGAAGAAAAGGTAAGTCGCCCGTCCATTATTTTAAATGGAAATACAAATTTCCTATAGCATACCGATTCTATAGGCGTTTTATCTTCAAAAATTATTTGACATGTCTAATAAAAGCCCAGGAGGCTTTTTGATACCTATATATTAACAGTTATCACTAAAAGCATAGTATGAACAGGTTGTTTCACAGAGGAACATTGACAAACAGGAAACATGTAAATTATTCTTTCTACAGATTTGTGTTTCTTCTTATTTTTATGACAATGACATCAGCTCCCCAACATCCCTATCACACCCCTACTAAACAAAAGATTGCATGTGCTGTGCCTGCAGCTATTTGTGCACTGAAAGAATAGTTACAAAAAAATATAAAGACTGGTTGATTAGCTGCTACAAACAGTATGTGTGATGTTCAAGTCGTGTCCTGACTGTCCTCCCCTAAAGGGAGCATTAATGCTGGTCCCCCCATTCAACTTTTTAACCAGTTCCCACACAAATAATGTACAAACATAATGACTTTTGAGACTTCTTTCTTACTTTCATCTTCAGTACATGCTGGCAAATCAGTTCAGGAGGGACTGACAAATAGAAGCAAGGCAGCCTTGTTAAATGGCATTTAGAAAGGAAAACAAGCCAAGAGTGTCCTAAGCATGCAATGAAACAAAGAATTCATTTTATATAAAAGTAGTAAAACAGTAGTTATAAATTGTAGGACAATACACACTGATAGACTATAATAGCTATGCAGATTCTGTTCTGCTGCTATGCCAAGATGGTGTTGATTGACTGAGCTCAGTACAGCATTGTGCATGAGAACTAGTTACAAAATTGTTCTTCACACTATGCTTGCCATATGTGCAGGCCTTTTGCTTAAATAAGCTATATGAGGTGTCAGTACAATTTTAGCACACTTGAAAACAGAATGCAAATTCAAAGCCTACGATTGCATCCATATGACCATATGGTCATAACCATGGAATATATCTGAGTAAATGGAATAGGTACTCTTCTTCCCAGAACTAACAGTTTAAAAATAAGCTTAATCACTTACCATTTGAATTTCAATCAGCCAGTATATTTTTTTATAAAATGGCACATGCATAATATAATAAATACAGTAATAAAATCCTAATAATAATCCTTTAATAATGTTCTAAGTAACAGAAAAAAAAAATCTAAAAATACCCAAAGATTTAAGTGTTGTGCAAAGAAAATCTTACAAACCACAGAAGTCTAAAAGAAAAGCAATCTACTTTTCTACTTTAGAACTCATTACAATTATTCTTAAGTCACCTATTTAAAATTTATTTTTCCCCACCACCAACTTTAGCTTAATTTTATTTCTTCATAAACTTTTGAAGCAAAATAAGTTATTTCAAATAATGTAAGATGAATGTTGTGGAAGAGAATTCTCATTTTATAATTCAAAGTACAAGGTAAGAAACATATATCAATTAGTAACTGAAAAGATGTGATGCTTTTTTCACTTGAATAGTTTCCAAGTGATTGTCTTCCTTTAAGCCAATATCAAGTGCACAGTCTTAAGTGACTACAGCTTCACCTGCTCTGAATTCTTCAATAGTAAATACATATAATGTTTTTGTTTTCATTTTCTCTTCTAGCAGTAAAAGAGGTTTTTTTTAATATTTGATCCATCTTTGGAGAAAAATAGATAAAATATAAAAAATAGATGGAAAGTTAAGAGTGCCATTAAAAAATTAATAATGAACAAAAGTATGTTAATACCTTATAATAACATGGTAAATTATGTGAAGATAATTATCCTCATAACCTTACTTAAAATAATAAAGGTGAAACTAAAGTATTGACTAAGCTGAAGCTATGACTAAACTAAAACAGGAAAACCAAGGAAGAAAAATCTTGATTATTGAAAAGCACATTGAAATGAAACTTGTATAAATACAAACAACATTTTCAAAATATATTAGAAACTCTAAAACAACCCACTTATCCATCTCTTTCTAAATAAAAAAATACTACTTTTGAAATTAATACATTTTCATTTACAGTAATGAAATAAATGCCAATTAATTATCAATATAATTTTTTAGACTGTGTGCACATAACATCTCACTGAAATGTTTAAAAAATTACACATAATTATCAATATGCTGGTTTATTTCCCTAAAGAGGTTATCCTATCCAAATAATGAGATTTGCTGTTCATAACCCCTGAGTAACCAGCTTGTTTCAGAAAATAGTAAGAACAACTAGATTCAATTTCTATGTGATGATAGCAATCCTACTCCATAAACATAAGGCAGATGTGTTGGTTTTACTTTTTTTTTCTTGGTCTCTTGTGAAAGGAAGTCTCTTCTTGTCATTAGACCAACAAAGATGAAATATTGACTTACTTTGTTTTCCTTCAATTTTACTGCTCTTCCAAAAGATACTCAAAGCTGTTTACGTCCCTAGACTGATTAACCAAGTCATTGAAACAAACAGAACATCCTAGGTAACTTTCTGATGTGGAAATAAAAAGTTACAATTTACCAAACAGTCTTGATATGCTTGACTTTATCAATTAAGCAAATTTTCTCTTCCAGTTCCAAATACACTTCTATCAACTTTTTACATGTCAATACTGCTACATTTCTCAAACTACAAGTATCTTCAGATGCTTCTTGGTCAGTCAAGCGTAAGTGCTTTTCTGTTGGGAAGAATACTTCATATGCCACTATCTCATGACCTCTCAATAGAGAAGCAATTTACAGTAGTGAAATTAAAAATAGGTAAAAGAGGGAGCACAACTATTAAGAATGCCTGAAGTTCAAAAAAACCCAAGCAAATAAAAACAACAAACAAAGCATCAAACACAAGCCCATAAATAAAACTCACTTGTACCTTGAAGCCAAACCAGGAAATTTAGAGTAGTATTTTCCCCAGAGACAAACTATGATAAGAATAAAGAATGCAATTAAACCACCTTATTATCCACCCAAGTACCTAATTTTCTAAGGTGTGATACATGTGGGAATATTCATGTGGAGACTGAACCTCAGATCTGTGGCTTAGGTAAATAACAGCATTCCAGGTGTGGAAACCATACCCTCAATTATGCTACAAATGATACACAGCTGGCAATAGATTTAGCAACACCTGCAACTAAACTGGTAGAGAACAGGATTTTACTGTGTCTTCCCAATGAGTCACACTTACAATCTAACCAGCTGCAACAGTTACATTCTTTATTTCCTACTACACATGACCTAAATCTCAGTTTCTAAAGTTTTTAGCAGAGTGTGTGTTCCTGTATGCTAGGCTGACATTTATGAGCATAAAATACAACAATACTTAACTAAGTGAATGAAGCCAGAGTATTAACTTTAATAAATTGTATTCTATATTCTGAAGTCTCATGAAGAAAATATTAATGATTGTAATTTGTGAATGATTGGAATTCAAGTAACATCATGGCCTTTGAAAAAGACATGCTAGACATTTTCATCAATACCTATGATTCATCTGATTATATGTAAGGCTGAGTCAGAGCAGAACTAATGGATTACTTTCCCTGGATCATTACTTAGTAGAAAAGTAGTCTGCTGTGTACGATAACTTCTTTTAGAAATGTTCTCTGCTGGAAGACCCTACTGATTAAAAAAACCCCAAACAAACAACAAACAAACAAAACAAAACAAACCCAAACCAGAAAAATGCCAATCAAAAATCAAACACTTGTGAAAAATTAAATGTAATAGCAGCAAATTCCCCCCTTCTCCCCAATAACAGCAAAATCGCTGTTGGATTTATTGCTGTTGCTTTGCTCAGTTCTGATCACTTTTAAATTTTGTGACCTATCACTGAAGAACATTTGTTGAAAATCATTAATTTATATTTATTCTTAGAATTTATTTCCAATTTTGAGACAAAGGGGAAAAAATATAATGGCAAGTTTTTGTAAGTATGCCTATTAACTTCCAATTAACAGGTTTCAATGGCAGTTGTCAGCTCTTCAGCTGCTTGACTAAACATAGAACATGTTTGTACACACAGCTGATTATCGTTACTCCAAAGCTCTTTAGACACAAGATTTAGATGTGTAAAAATTCTTCATAGAGTCTTATGTAACAAATGCTGGCTATTGCGCAATTAAATCAATTGACCATTTTAGCTCTGACTAATTTATTTCTTCTCTTAGGAAAGAAATAATAATAATAAAAAAACACATGTAGTTCAAGGAAATTCTTTATAATTTAGGTGGATTTATTTTTTTCAAAATATAATCTCAAACCGGTTTTTTTTGGAGCTATAACCTCAATTTTTTAATATTTATTTTCTATTTGAAGCTTTGTTTAACATGGTCTCTACTTATCTAGGAAGATTTTAACTTTTCCAACCACAATCTCAAGGCTGGAAGAAACTGGTCCCAAATTTATATTTTAATATCATTATTTTTTCTCTCGGTATAAAAATGTTATAACTTAAGAAACACTGTATTTATATAACTGCCCTTTTGAGTGTCACAATTTCTTACATATAAACAAAAATACTGGCAATCTACATGTGCAAAACAGGTTAATCTGAAGACCAGTATTTTCTTAGCTATTCAACATACATACCAATGGCTATTTTAATAAACATCCAAAACCCCATCTAGGGCATCTCCAAAGCAAGAAACATTCCTGAACTACACTCTTTGACATTCTCTGTGTAGGTTGAAAGGAAGAGCATGTTTTAGCAGCTGTTTTTGCAGTTGCATGGGACACAGAGGATGCAGAAGGCATGCCAAGGGAACTGTGGCCCTGTACCAACATTGCTCCCTCCAAACCTTTCTCATCTGGCTCCCCCACGGGACCTAAGCCTCACATACAAAAATATACTTTTTAGCCCTGGAGTCCCTGAAGCTGTAGGATTTGTGGATCTCTTAAGCCTAACATCATTGTGGTTGTGAGGCTGAGGTGCATCTGAGGCTTAGGTCCCGTGGGTAGCCCAGATGAGAAAGGTTTGGAGGGAGCAATGTTGGTACAGGGCCACAGTTCCCTTGGCATGCCTTCTGCATCCCCAGTGTCCCTGGATCTGTAGGCTTTGTGCATCTCTGAACCCTAATCTTAATGCACTTTAACAGGTTGATTTACACGGCTGCTAAACAATCTTTGACATAATCTAGACTAAATAGTTTTTAAAAATTAAATACAAAAGTGAAAAAAAAAAAGAAACAGACAAACAACATAACCCATTTTATGAAACTAAATAACTGGAATTAATTACCTGTCAAGTACATTAATAAAATACCTGGTTTACACATTCATAGATTTTTGAAGACAATAAAAGCATGAAATAAATATTATTTCTATAGCTAAAAAAAATGTGTCTTACCTTCTCCCAATCTTCAAGTAACTCTCACTGGACAGTTTATCACACCTAAAGTTCTTTTTCTAAGTACTTTATGGACAGAAATTTTAAACCTGTTAAACATGTAAACCACAAGAAGATTAGAGTGGTTTTCACTTGATTAGGAGAAAGTCCAAAGAATTTATTTAAATATTACTTCAATGTTTAATTAATTCTAAATCTACCACCTGTAGACTTTTTGAATATGACAAAGCAATCTGTTCGATTCATTAGTCCCAATTTCTCTTCAAATAGCTATTTGCTTATTGGAGCTACTTCATTTTCTGAAGGCAGCAATACTGAAGTTATTTTAAATCACTGATGTTGTACAACACAGGCTTCTAGTGTAACTAGCATTCCTCCACCTACATATTTTTCTGTTTAATTACAAAAAGCAACCGTTAACAAAAAAATAAAGAGATGCTATAGTTAAATATTGCTATGTTCATGGAACAGAGTGGTATTGATTTCTTTTTGCAAAAGAAATGGCATTACTGAAAGAAAAGGAAAGGACCATATTTTATTCAATAAATTACAAAACTGCCAAATTGAAACAAAAAGATACCTAACAGAGGAAGTACCAAGACTTCAAATAAACTTATACTTCATTTATATAAACAGAAAAAAAAAAATTGTGTTGCATGACTTTCCTTAACCAAATACATATCCTTTTACAGTCCACATACAGTCAGCACAAGTAATGAGAAATTTCTGAGAGAACAGAAAAAATAATGAAAGTAGAACTTAAAGAATTCTACTTCGTCCTAAATGCAGAATTTCAGACATAATTATTCAAACAGTACTGAAAAAAAATGTATCTATAAAGTAGCAAAGTGGTCTGACTGTAGAAAGTAAATAATTTGTTGAAACAGTTAATCTTCTCTCAAGCTGATATATATTATTTTGATACACAACAGTCTCTTGAAATATATAGTATTTTGAGAGCCACATATGCAGAGTTGTTGATTTTGATGACAACACACCATTATATATCAGCAGAGCATCAAATCAGTAATCACATTGCTTGTTCTGAGACATAAGCTGAGATTCTGCAGAAATGAGTTGGGTACACAAAAGCAGAGAGCTAAACTCAGACCATTAAGCAGAAACCAGATACCAGCAGGTCATTCTTTACTTTCTTCTTCTCATATGAACTGAACAAAACCTAGTGAATATCTAGAAGTATATTAAGCCACATTTTAGTAATGATTTGGAAGAGAAATAAAAATGTGTCATTTTTCTCTGTGTACAAAGGAATAACATTATTCTACCCGAGCATAACCTAAAAGTACTCTCAGGGGTCATCCATTTGCAACTTCCTTCTACTGTACTCACAATCAGTTTTCATCTTATCTGCAGTTTTTATTTAAAAGAGACTTATTTTATTTAAATATACTTTAAAGAAAGAATGCAATATACCAGCAAAAAAAGGAGAGAAAAAAGAATCAATGTCTCCATACGAAACACTGATGATCATTCACCAATGTTTGTCTGGAATAATCTGTATGGTTTTGGTAAATCTGCCCGATGCATTTGAACTCAAATAAGAGCCTAGAAAAGCCAGTGGCATATTAATGGAATTGCAGGGACTTTACACACAAGGAAATGAAAGGAGCTTAACAAAACTAGGGACAAGAGGAAAATAATTGCTCTCCAGAAATTCATTAAGTGCTACAGACTTGGGACAGAAAATTATTTAAAGTAAAAGAAATTAAAGCTAGTTAAAGGAAACTTTAAAAATAGATTTAAAAACTCCCAGTCTCTCACAAACAGAATCTTCAAGAATTCCACATGGACAGTTTCAGGCCAGCAGCTGTAGTCCTTAATGTCAGGTATCTCACCATAACGGGACACTTCAAGTAATCCACTGGCTAGGAAAATCACTTGGATACCTACAAACAACATATTGATGTTCTTGATTACACTGAAATGTTCCCATATCTGCCCAAAGTCACATCTGGTTCAGACATGAATACTGACTTCACAGAGTTTTGGCCAAGTGTTTAACAGAGTGTGTTGCTCACCTACTGGCAACATGCCCACAGCAGTACAAGAAAGAATCACTCTTTTCCTCAGCACCTCTTCCCTCCCTTGCCACTGATCTTGATATAGAGACTTTGCTGGACATTGCCTCCAGGTCCACAATCAAATGTCTGCTGTGCCTTGCTGTGTGTGAAGGATACTGGGATAACTGTGGAATCTACTCAATGTGCTTAATGCAAGGGAGCTATACTTGAGGCTGGCCACAAGAGCCAGGGACACAGAAATGATAAGAGAAAGATATGAGTTGCAACCAATCTCAAAAAGGGACAAAAGAATAACTGATGAAACCTACAGGATTGGGAACATCAATTTCATCACTGGAAAAAATCACAAAGGAAATCCTTTTGGTCTGCAGCCCTTCTTCAGCCCTCCAGAGTGAGCCTTGGGAAACCAAAGGACAGCTCAAGGGTGATGGGAATATCTGAAAAAGGGATAGATCCTTGGAAATTTTGTATTTATCTCATTTTAACTGGATACATTAAACTGAACTATAGGACTTATCACTATTGTATGTGGATTAATAATAATATTCTT
Source organism: Sclerurus mexicanus (assembly GCA_013396755.1). Lineage (NCBI taxonomy): Eukaryota > Metazoa > Chordata > Aves > Passeriformes > Furnariidae > Sclerurus > Sclerurus mexicanus. The sequence continues at coordinate 306,295 of VWZF01002279.1, read as the reverse complement.
GCTAGATTAAAAATTAGACTATAACACTCAACAAGACTGTCTCAAATTGATAGGAATTCAAGCAAGCTAATCTGAAACTTGGATGCAAAAAATTGGTAACAATTTTATACTTAAGACTTTCACATCACTCAATTGTCTTCTTTTGGAGATAAAAAAAAAATAATTAAACCAAGTAATAACATGACAATACTGAAAGGCTTTATCTATATCTGATAACTCCTCCTTTTGTCTTGCATTACTTTCCTATATCAATGCTGTTCTAATAAAGACCCTTTCCTTCTGATAAGCTAAGGACATTTTTGATTTGTTATAGCAACCGATTCAAATAGATTTGAAATAAGCAAATTAATTTATATACTTTTAAAATGTTGGTCATTACTAACTGTCTTATCATGCAGTCATTCATGCGTATTTGTTCCAAAGCTGTTCCAACTGCTTAGGGAACTAAATATGTGTTTATCCCAGGATGTGGGGGAAGATAGGATTTGGTTTCAAAACGGACTGACATAGAGGAAGGATACTGCCAGTAAGATGAATGGCAAAAGCTGAAGCAAAAGCTTGAAATGGGGCAGGGGCATCCAAACATTCTTGAATTCAGAAATCATCAGGGCAATGTGCAGCCAAGACCCCCTTTCTGACAGAAGCAAGAGGTAACAGGGATGCTCTTGAGGACAAGCTACAGTCAAATGGAGAAACTGCCTTTGCTACGGATGAGGCAACCTTCAGAAATTTCAGGTTTTGCTCTAGTTCCCCCGTTGGTGAACATTACCAAATATTACAGCTCAACTACTCTGCTTTGAGCAAGACTGCCCTTCAGCACTTGCAGGAATTTTGTGGAAGCAACACTTCTGCTTGAGTTCCAACAGATACAATGAGTAAGTTATTTTCCCTCATGGAAAGAAATAAAAAGCCCACCCAGAAAAAATTTCAGTCATGGTTAAAATTAAAAAAAAACCACAACAAACAAATTAAACAAAAAAAACCAAAACCACGACAAAAATAAACGAAAAACCTGGGAAAAAGAATGACGTGGCTGCTGCTCAAACACTGTAATTATGTATAGATATATAATACATATACAGTCAAGTTTTGTTTCATCTGTCCTTGTTTTATCATCTTATCTTATCTTATCTTATCTTATCTTATCTTATCTTATCTTATCTTATCTTATCTTATCTTATCTTATCTTATCTTTTGATAGTATCAGTGTTCACTGATATTAAACTTTTTATCTGACATCTGGTACATCTTGTTTAGTTTAGCTCACAACTGCATATGAGCAAAAATCTTTTTTTTTTTTTTTATCCACAAACAATCAGACTACTATAAAAAAAGTCAATTTATCTCAATAAATGCCTTCATTTTTCACTGTGGGAGGTTCCTGTATCTTCATACTAATTTAAAAAAACCAAACTATCTCAGCAATGTCTAACAGTAAAAACACCAAACACACTGCTTCAAATGAAAATATGAAAATGCTCATGAATATTTCAGGCAGATTTCAGTGTCAAGGGATAAAAGTTCATAAAATTTCACAGCCTGAAGACATGATTAACTTTTAGAAATAGCTTTGCTTTACTAAAACACTAGAGATTAATTCAGTGCTTCAAAGTGAAGAACTTTAATGTGAGAACTGGGCTATTCAAATTACAGGAGACCCCTAAGAAAGGTGGTTAAAGCCAAAGGATTTGCCACATTAATCCTTTAGTTACAGCAATTATTGAAAGGCCTTATTGGGGTTACAGGTTTTCCACCTTCAGTCTCCATCTCTATAGAGAGAAACACAGGTTTTAAGCAGAGAAAATGTAGAATCTTCTAAAACTACACTTACAATTTAAGAGGAAAAACATTTAAGCAACAAAAAATCATCACACCAAGCCAACACTGTTCTTTAGGTTTGCAAGGCAGTATTACAGGTTATCTTCTTCAAATAGAATTTGTATTGGTTGTGCACCATAGGAATAGGGACACAGTGAAGTAGCTGCAACCTGCTTTTGTGGCAGCAAATGCTGCAGCCCTTTGAAATAATAATATGATGAAGAATTTTCTTTGGCTACTGTGAACTCGGAAAATCAGACTTTTTCATTGTGGAATAAAATTTGCTGGTTTCCTATTATGGATATAAGACAAACAAACCCTAAAAAATCAAAGTGAAAACAAGCTAATATTTTGCTTACATGTTCTACTCAATGAAACTCCATAAATCTAAACTTCTTCAGAACTGGTACCTCATAATGCATCTTTTTCGATTGAAATTGGCCTCTCATTAGAAACTTCAATAAATCTGCAACTAAAGGAATGCATCAGTGCCCCTGAGAAGCTGTGATTTTCACATCTATTGAACTAGGCAGTTTATTTTATTATATGCATGTGTAGGCATGAGATTTAAAAGCAATTTGGGTTGCAGTGTTGGTTTTTTTTTTCCCCTGTCCCAATAAAAATATATTTCTCTATTTAAATGGCATATGATTTCTTCATGGAGATACTTCTTTCCTCCTCATCTAGTCCTTTAACTGATTTAAACAGTTGGGTTCTAAAGTTTAGATGTTTCCTCTGCCTTTTTTACTATGTGTTTGAAATTTACAGAGCTAAATTGAGCATTGTCAAATCCAGAAAAATTCTCTAAATATGATAAACAAGATATCTAAATATGATAAACATGAAAAATGTAAGGTTTGCAGTAAATTATCTGTGATACATTTAAAATAATGTTTACTATCTTTATGCTTTGTATAGAACAGTCACTTAAAATAAATCCAGTTTTTAAAAAATATATTTTCAGTGTAATGCATGAAAAAGCTTTTCAATATTTTTTTTACTGCAGCATACCATAACAATTATAATTTTACTGCCTGTTCCGAACTCTCAGGAATATATTTAAATGGGCTAATGGAGGTAGATAAAAAGGAAAGCATGCAGTTTCCAGAATTAATCTTTAAAATATCCTATCCTGCTTGAAATGTCATCAGTAATAGGTACTTCTATGGCTAATGGTATTCCCATTATTCTCCACTTATGGTTTCATTGAAATAGTCATCTTTGGGTTTTTTTTGGTTTGTTTTTTTTTTTTTTTCTGTAATGGTAACAATAGCACTTATTAGATTTTGTCAGCTCCAGAGAAGAGTGATTCTCTGATATGAGCTGGTTCAGATGAAAGTTCTTTTCTTTATAGTGGCTTGATTTTAGGATAATTTAGTATTAGATTTATTGTTGTTGTTGAAGAACTTTCAATCCACAACTCTTCTTCATGTTGAAATATAACTGCAGGAGTAAAAAAGTAAAAGATAAAAAGCACATGAAAGGAAGGAAAAATAACACATAATTGATGAAAATAACATCCACAGAATGGCATTCCAGCCATTCAATGGCACATGTATGATGCTTAAAAAAAATGAAAGATGAGGGACAGCTCAGGTGTGCTGCTGCTGTGTTTGGAAGAAGTTCCTTTTTCATACAGACTGACTCACATTCAACAAGAACTCCAATGCAGTACATACTGCCAGTACCTAAGACATGAAATCACAACTCACACTTCACGGAACTTAAGTCTTCTTTTGAACCTGTGCAAAGATGGTTTTCAGCCTAAACTGATAGGAAGCCAAAGACCCTGATGAAAGTGGGCAAAATATTTTCATTTTAGTACTTATGAACTATTATTCTATGACATCAATTATGTGCTGTCCTTGATGGAATCTTTTAAATACATTTTGAAAGGTATTTAAAGTTGAATATCAATTTAAAAAATCATCTTGACTGGGAAAACCTCTAAAACATTCTGTGTTAAAATTAATCTTTTATCTTTCGTTGAACCACCTACTCATCCAAGTGGCTTTCCATTTAACAATGAGATAATCTGTTCTCAAAGCAACAAAATCAGGAGTTATTCCAATTCCTTTCTGCTCTTGTTGCAATCTCTAATTAGAATCAGAATCTAAACATAATAAAAACTATGATAATACATTCCAGGAACACAAACCCCAGCCTTGACCTGTGAAACACTCAGAGAGGAGTAGATTCACACAGGCATGAGCGAGAGGCCCTGAACATGCTTTTGATGAATTCCTTCCTGAACAAACTAGATGAATTTTTCTGGGAATGCTTTGTTTGTGTGACTTTGCACGAGTCTATAAGAAGCTCTCCAAACTCTTTTTTATTGATCTGTTATGATTTATTACTCAAAAAAGATGTTTGTGAGAAAACCCACAAATTATAAGAAAGAGACTAAGTACTAAAACTGAGATAATTTTATGATTAGTTTGAAAGTCAGAGAAGGATATTTTAATACACACACACACATCAATCTTTCATGAAAATGTGCACTTGTGCAGAGCCACATACCACACTGGACAGGCTTCATCTGTCCAGTGTGCTAAGAGCATTCTGCTCTTAACACTGAGAGCAGATAACTCAAGAATTTGGGTAGGTGCCCTGCTGCCTCATGAAACACTGAAATAAAACAAACCACATCATTAAGAATTAGTAAATCAATAAAGAATTAAACCTAAAATACATGTGGCCAGACCCTTAGGGATGTGTCCACATATTCTGGGTTTATTTACTCACTGCAAGGACAAGTATACAGCCATACAAGAGGAAAACACAATTAGTCACTGCTAAGGCAATGCAATTGTACAAGTTTTTAGTTATAACAAAAATCCTTTTTTTTTTTTTTTTCTTTTCTATATGAAAGCTTGAATGAAAGAATATAAATGAATTCACTTTCATCCAGGTTTCTTGATTGTCTTTATACCAAAGCTCACTTTGAGATGTAAGACTTCCTTTCTAGAAGATTCATTTTCATTCAGTAACAGCTTTCCAACCATACATGATGGACTCTTTCTTATATTCTTCCATAAGCACTAGCTGCTTTTCAGTTCCAGAAATACAGTAGCTGACTGTATGTAATATTAATGTTGACACTGGCTGGCAAGTTTTATGATTTTATACCTTTCCTTTGTTTACGTCACGTTGTTTTCTTACAAATGCCATTCAGCAAAATCTTTGTTTTAGGCACTCAGTCCATAATGATAAAACCTGACGTTGCAGGAATACATTTTAATTTGAATTTCAAAGGGTATTTCCATGCCAAAGGATGACAGCCCCATATACTTGTAACTTCTCAAATGAGAGACCACCATAGGGGCACTTGGATGTTAACCAGTTCAGACCTTCCCCAGGTTAATAAGTTTGTGTGTGTCCAGTGTTTCAGAGATCTCTGAAGGAAGCCCGTTGCACAAAACAAGTATGACAAAACTGCATTTTAACTTTGCAGAGAGGGACACATTCACAAGGAATCAGACAGATCCCTTGATTCAGTCAAGGGATATGTGTTTGGTTTTGTTTTTTTTTAGGTTTGGGGTTTTTTTCTTTTTCTTTTTTTTTCCTGGAAAACATTTTTCATTGCTCATGAGCACATAATCCAGCTCTATAAAAATAGGATTATTAGTCTGTAAAAATTGTCAGTCTCAGTTATTCTGTGATCGGTAGGTGTCCTCATTATTAAAGTTACTAAAGTTTCCCAAATAAATCCACAGATTTTGCAAGCAACACAGAACAGTTAATATCACTGCTGAAATACTCAATATATATACTTTACAATAAACATCCAATGATGCTGCTAAAGTGTCTCATTATAGAGAGAAAATACCAATATTATTTGCAGTTACCAGAGTATACTGTCAGAGCTGTCAGCAGTTAAAATCGAATTAGATTTGACAATCAAGATTTCAATTGCAAGCTGATCTTTGGTAATTAATGTAATTAAGAGTCTGAAATACAGAGAACAATGTACTACCACCATGAACATACTGTTTGCTCAGATGAAGAATTTTCATGGTGCTGTTTAATTGGCATGACTTTTGCTATGGATACACTGCAATTACCATATCATGTTACGGACAGAGTAGAGAGAGGAAAAAAATTGTCTAAATTACTGTAATTTTTTTTAAAGACCAAAGTTTAATTAATAGTTATAAAAACTCCCTGCTTAATAGTGTGAAGAGTGATACACAAATGTTGAGAACCTATATCTAAAACTCTCCTATTTCAAAATGGAAATACCAAAGCTTGATTACTGCTAACAAGCAATATGCAATTTATACAGAATATTACCATGAGCCTACTTGCAGAGAGTAAAGCGTCACAGAATTGGCAAGGCTAAGCATCCTGCTGGAGAAAGAACATTTCCCAAGAGAAAGCTCTTTTAACAGCACAGGAAAATGGAAACAGAATTCTAATATACTTGTATAAACCTGATTACAAAGGCAGACTAAAAGTTGTTGCCATCTCCATCTTACTGTTAGCCAGCACCAACTCCCAGAAGTGTTCCAACTTACAGATTTAGTGGAATGTCTACCAAAAAAAACCACATATCTCCATAACACATTGTTCTTGTTTCCTCAAGGAAGGAACATGAAGTGCTAGCTAAATCATATGAAGAATCTAAGCAAGATTTTCTTCTACAAAGGTCTTCAGCAAACTTTGAAAATACTGGTTGCAATCACAGTACCATTTGCTCCACAAATCATCACGGGGAATAAATCAGTCACTGCCACAAAGCACTAAACCTCTAGAGTTCAGGATGAAGGAGGTATCTCTGGAGAACCAGGATTTTATCATGAGAGAGGAGACAACATGATCAAATGCAATTAATTAGTTCTGACTAAGACATAGCTTTGCTTTCAGGCAAAGGTCATGCATTGGCAATCTGTCAGAAAAAAAATGGAAAATTGCAAAACAATGGAAAGCTCTTCTTCTGAAAGAACTGTCTTCAATATTGCTGTTTCAGTGGTTCCTGAAAAGCATAACTGTTTTTAATAGGCATGGATAAAAAGCAAGATTTATATCAAAAAAAGTTTGCATTTTTTTATTCCTCTTTTTCTTTTGTTCAGTTATTTTGAATGGTGCAGAAAACAAAGATATTAGCAAAAATTCAGCAAATCCAATGAAATAAACATATAAATACCTTTTTTTGACAAGCTATGAACACTCGAAGTATTTTTCATTAAATTTCAGAGAATATACCATCTTATATTCTAAATCCAAATGCATTATAAAAAGTAAGAGTATCTTCAGGCTGGATTACACATAGATTCATTCAGAATGTCAGGGCTCTGTGCTGCTTTCAAAGCATACTTCTGTGGGCTCAAGAGTCTAGCTATCAAACTATGTTAACACCAACTCAAGATAACACTGACATATTAAAATAGGACACTATTAATTTCATGGAGCCCTGAATTCCACAATACTTCTCTTTCTAGAAGTAATCCTGAATACAATTACAGTATACCATTGCTCTGCATTGGCCTTCTAGATGGCCTTCATTGGCTTCAAATTCATTACTATGAAAAAGAAACTGAAATCAGTTATACAAGCAGTTATGTTTTTACAGCTCTACAGTTTGTACCCTGGTGCCCCTCACTGATCATTCAGCCCCCACCATTGTAAATAGTTTGTCCTCATTTTGTACAACAGGAACCCACACTTAGGAGGTTGCACTGGAGCAACTTACAGTTGCTCCTTTCAATTTCCTTTCAATAATTCCTTTCAATAATTAATCTTTATCACAGGTCCCCATGACACTGACCTATCCCACTCAGTGCAAAGACTACTTCTGTGTGCCCAACTATTTCCACATATTGACCATGATGAGTTAAACTGCCCAAGTCTCTGTGTCTCTGTTCTGATGGTAAATTCCATTTGGAGATGAAACTTATTGCTGGTCTGAGTGAACAGGTAAGAAGAGAACAGTTTAAATCTATGTTGAACTACATGAATTAAAAAAGCAAGGAACAGCTCAGATGAGGTAGGATAGCAAGAAAATGATGATATAAAATGGTTGATATCTGGGAGGCAATTAGTTTTAGTAACTCCAGTTTGATCATATATTGCAGAAAGTAAAAATTCAAATAAAATATTAGATGAAATAGCTTAAACCCAAGAACTACCAAACTATTTTTAATTTTCTAGAAAGACTGGGGGGTATGCAGTAACAGCAAGATGAAATACCCTCCAGGAATTGGAGAGCCAAACCACTAAATTGGCTTTTCTCAATGTTGTCAGAAGCTGATTTTCATCTCTTCATTTTGCTGATAAAGAAAGGTTAGAAATGCCTATTGTTTTCCACCCACAGCTTGGAAAACAAGGCAATTTGAGACTCTGAACTCAGTGATTTTTCTTCCTATCACAAATGATCTATAAGTTTCATTACTCTATGATCTTTGATTCCTCAGGCAGAAGTTCTGTTACATAAAATAAGCCTCCCAGAAACTGAAACAAAACCAGACATGCACAGAATCCCAAGCAAAAACATCTCAGCAGAAAGCCTTATTGCATTTTTTTCTGCTTTTCTGAGCTCTGCCTGCAGAGCTACTACCACTGTCAACTTGCCAGCAGGTGCTATATTCATACAATTTGTTCATTCTCAAGTGCAAATGCTTTTTTCAAAAATAAGACAAAACAAACTCCCTAAAAAATACACCAACTCGCCACAATGAAGAGCCAAGAAATCCAAACACTTCCCTCTGGCAGCATAAGCCATTTTCTTTTCATTGACTGCTGCTCTGGAAGTTGTTTTTCATTGTTCCTCTTATGCTTGTTTTCTTGCTGCACTGAAGGGCAGGCACAATTATGTAACAATGCAGATGAAGCTAAAGAAAATTTCAGTATTTTTCCAAAAAGAAAACCTCAAAAATAAGGTTTCTGGATTATTGAAAAGTGTTTTTAGTTCTCATTTTGAAGTGTCATCATGAAAAATAAAGAAAAAAAAAGAAATATTTAACGACTCAAGATGAGTTTCTTATGACTCATGGCTTTTAACTCACTGAGACTTCATTCTCCTCTTGAAGTCATGATTAGTAAAGTAGTTAATTTATTATTCTTAGCTCTCTGGGAATAAATAAAATAATTCAGTTGTTAGAAATACATAGATGGGTAAGTACAACACACTGTCTAATGACAGCAGAAGAACAGGTGAGCAGTGATTACTCCTACACTGGCTTTGTTTTCAGAGCTTTTGGCAGGTATACAGTGTAAGTAAGAGAAGAATTGTTTTTAAAGAAAAGTATGAGAAGGATAAAGGAAGGGTTCCTAGTCATTGAGATTATCATTTTAGATGTGTTTCTATCATGCAACGGAAAAACCTTCATGTAGAAATAGCAGTTTATCTAGAAAGGAAGACCACTTGAAGTAGGCACATTACAGGGTATGCTGCTGTTTTTGTTTTTTTTTGGTGGTGGTTTGTTTTTTGTTTTTTTTTTTTTTTCTGTTGGAAGGTCTGTATGTTGCACCATAAGCAATTCATGACCACAGGAAACAACGAGTACATCTAGTATGCTCATTGGCCATATCCCGAGGTAGCGCTAAAGTCAAAAACTTCTGTTTCGAAACAGAGAATAAATGAGAAAATAAATAAATAAATAAAAGAGGTGGAGATTCCAAACGTTATATTTGTAAACAGCACAAAAATGAAACAACCAGAAACTAACAGGGGTTGAGACAGTAAACTTCCCTGTAAGAGACTTTCATTTCCAATGGTTGCCTGCCTGTTTTGGTAGGACAATTTGAATAAGCATTTCCATACCTGTGGGAATTTCTTCATCATTAGAATAATATTGTTACTTCTTTTTCCTTATTATTGCTCAGTATAGCTATTATAACACTATACTAAATGAAAAGGCCAGAAGCAAGAACAGTTTGATGGAAAGAGCACCCAAGATGAAAATCAGAATATGAAAAAAAAATAAAAATTGATGATATGTTGAAAAAACCCCAGGTTCTAGTACTCATTTGCTCTGACTCAAATAACTTGAAACTGTCTCTGGAATTAACAGAATTAATTACTGACTTTATGTGTGTGTGTATTTTCCATCTACACCCTAAAAATATATTTTCAACAAAACTAAATTTTATCTCATTTCTTTTTCATACTTCTAAATACCTTTTCCCATCTATTTATCTGCCTTTTGCCCTCACATTTTCCTACTGAAGACAGGGGAAAAGGAGGATAAAGACAAACACCTACAAAATTTAGGTGTAACCCAAAAAAACACAAATGTTTTTGTGTTTTTAAAGACAAAATTGAAACAAGACTTCTTACAATAAAATGCAAGTGTTAATTTCAAATATCCAAGTGTTCATCTGAAAAACAGAAAAAGCCCATTCAATCAAGTTTGATATTACTTACTTTAATATTTCACTGAATTGAACAGCAACATCTGTACTGCAGAAAGAGTAATCTAGAAATAAATGATTACTATATTACATTCTCTTTCAATTGATATATAGGAAAGGAAAAGGAACCTGCATATAGATGAAGTATATATATTAGAATTCTGTCCCTGTATTCAGTTTGATCATGAATTCTTCACAGGACTTTATATTAAGTCTTGAGTTAACTCCTGATTTTAGCTGAAGCTGAAATCAACTGAATATATGATTCAGTACTACTTATTTGAAAGTGGCATTCCCCTAGTCCTCCTCTCAATCACTTGACAATTTTTCCTTTTAACCCTATTATTATCATATTTTCATGAGGCAGTAAAAATGTCAATAATCAGTCAGAACAATATACAATTATGACACCAATTCCAACCCTCTAATTAAAAAAAGAAATTGCTTTTACTGTCTATCAAAAGCTTCATGATCACTTTATTCAGGCTTGACATATTCGCTGTGAAAATATTGCTCTTTTTATTACTATAGTAAAAGAATGGCCAACAAAATCTTTTCATAATTGTATTTAAATACTAACATCACAAAATGGTTTTAAAGACTTATATTCATATTTTAAATTAGAATTATTGGAAGCTCTGAGTAAAATCCTTTGAAGTCTAATAAAATAAAATTTCTGATATTACTTTTATTGAACAAAGAAAAAAGACATTTTACTTTTGTTATATTTAATAAAATGCAGTTATGCTAAGCAGATACTGGAATAATATTGCATTGTTATATTGTGAAGCACATGCATTAGAAAAATTGATTCAGAACACAGCACTCTCTCAGAGATATGATAAAATAGTAAAGGTAATATTTCCAAATGTTCATACATATTTTCCTTCTGTAGATGGCACGTATGTATGCCTGGCCTACAGAGACAAAGTAATATTTTGTAAAGTGAGAGCAGCTAACTGCCGAAGTAAGCAAAACCATGTCCAGCTGCAGAAAGTTGTACAGGACAGTATTGGAGAATGAAAGAAAGAGCAAATGGGCAAGTTCATGTAGAGACACTGTAAGGCCAGCATATCTAGCACTTTGGAGGAGCAGACAAATGTCACAGCAGTGGAAACTGATCTGTTGGTAGAGCTGTTTCAGCAGAAGACAGTCAGGTGCACAGTGAACATCAAAGACGATTACCTTTTTCCCATTTTTAAAAAGTAATTTCTTATTTGTCTACCACTCTATTACTTAATGAAAGAGAACAAGAGACACAAAGATCAACCTGTACATGAAGTAATGTCAAGCACCACGGTGAAACTGGAAGAAATGAGATTTTTCACAGATTGTCAAATAAATACTAATAGAATTGAAGCATACCACATTTTCACCCAGAAAGAGATAGCATCTCTCAAAATCTCTATTCTATGACTATTCAGAGAAGGTTTGAGAATTCTGTTTCTAGCTATAAGGGGAACTGCCATCAAGCCTTTTGTACTCAGTTCTAGCAGTGTCCACACTTCCTGCATGTGCTCTGCTGCACCCCTCTGTCCCAGAGCCCAGTATGTCAGACAGTGCTCGATGAACCCGCTGAGCCTGTGAACAGGCAGCACTTACATTTCAAATTCAAATCCAGTTATGAGGGCCAAAAATAAAAAGGGGATGTTTCAGAAGTTGGAGAGTGTAAAACTGTATTTATTAAACAATTTATGTCTTTTTTTGGTGCAACCTCTACCATTAAATAAAGCCAACTAATCAAATGCCCTGTATATCTTTAAGCTAGATAAATTAATGATCAGCAGGGGGTAAATCTTTCCAAAACCAGTTAATTACAGAGACATTTGGTAAATTTGTCTCTTGGGCTTTTAATCAAGTGTAAACCTGAAATTCACTAAATCTCAATTTAATGCTCACAAAGTGTAATCCATTTTGGTAATTTACAACCTTATGGTACAAGGTAAATGCTGTATCTTTTCAAATTTAGGTATCTGACAAGCTCCAAAACAAGAACAAAAACTGAAAATATGATGCAGAATTCTTAAAATACAAAACATATCTTCCAATTTTTTTTTAATTCATATTGTGTTGAAATCTCATTCCTATATTTTCCATTGTGACCACCAAATTGTCAGTTACAGAGCAAAAACCAGCTAATTCTCTGAAACATATCAATATCCTTTACAGCTATACAAGACTAAAGCAAGTATTAACTACTGTCAGATGCAGCTTCTGGTTTAGAGGGCATTTTTTATTCTGTTTATAAGAACTTCAATCTGTTAATAAACCAGCAGAGCAACAACCCATTTCCTGTAAGATACTTTCTGTTTCGTTCAGTAGCAACAGCAATTCTAACACTTATTTCCATAATTTCCATAAAAGCTGGGATGTGAGACAGGCAATATAGGAAAAATCAATAATGCATATAGTACTGTGAAAATTAATAATACAGGATGGTTTCAGAAGGTAATGGCTGGGAGAAACCTATAATGCATCCAACAGCCACACATAGTTCTACATCTGTAATCTCTTCTAGATACCAGTGATGCATGAATTTATCACTCTCCTCACAAAGACTGGCAGGGCTTATTTTTGTGTTAACTCATGTACATGTCCTCATACAAATATCTACTTAGAAATTTACTAGGTGTTATCACCTGTGACGGTGACTCATCCAGACTATTTTACATGCTGCCTAATAAAATATTTTCATTCACTTGAAATGGAATATATTTATTGAAAAGTATCTTGTCTATAAAGTGTGAAAAAGGAGAGTTTCTTTGTGGAGGTTTTTTTTTAGCAATGCATGACCTTCTGAATCATGGCTACAACCTCTACTGAAACCCACAGTATTTAATATTTCAGTAATAACTATAAAAGTAAAATTTCCCTAATTATAAAAGCCAGAATTAAAAAAAAAACGAAAACAAAACCAAAAACCAACCAAACAAAAAAAAGCAAAAAAAAACCCAAACAAAATCAAATAACAACCACCAAAAAAAAAAAAAAAAAAAAAGAGAGAGAGAGAGAAGACAAGGACTCCATTGCCAAAATGGTCTTTGGGCAAGTACCTTTATAACAAACAAATGTAACTTATAATACGTGAAACAAATTATAAGATCTTTTCATCTGCAAAGTCTAATCTTCTTGGCGGGTGAGCATGCCTCATTTTTTCCTGGCCTTCAATGCTGACAGAACAAAATACCTCCTGCAAATCTGAACCTGTTTTGACACATGGGGAAAAATGATTGAAAACTTTGGTTACACAACCATCAATGATCAGTTATGTCTCATACTTCCCTGTATTGTGCAGTATAGAAATTCAGCAATTATTGCAAATTATTTTATATTATTGCAAATTATTAATAAGCAAATATTCATTTTAATTCTCCAGTAATTTATATATGGAGCAATTTCTCACAAAGTTAAACACACCAGTTTGATAATTTAATTGTAAATATTTTGCATATTTTCTCCATGCTTTCACTGCTGTCTTGAAATTTTTCAGCTATATTTCAACATCAAATTGTCTCTAATATTTTGATACATTTGTTGGAAGCATCAGTGATGTGAAAGAAAAGTATGCTCTTTTTCAGCCAAGTCTGTCGTATTTTTTTTATGCTTTTTTGATAACTATTTTTTTGATGCTAACATCCTGCTGGTAATACACAAAGCCATTTCTCACATTCAGCACCACCAGAAGATACTTCTTTCATAGGTGAATGTCAGCAAACTAAACTAGTTGGTTTTCCACCTTAATACAAGAATCTGTTTCAATGACCGTGGATCACACTGTCGTGTGGTTTAACTGTGTGTAGGATATCTTATTTTCTTCATTTCCACATTTCTTAGAAATAACTACAACTTTCACGATTTTTCATCTGTAAGGTCACACCAGAATTATTTTTTATTACCTAACTGTGTCTTAGATTCCATAATGCTGACTTCTGGGCAAAGCACAGAAAAATCCTTAAAGACGCTATCATCTTCTTAACTGATCCATGCACACAATTTTTTCCACTTCTGTTATGGTTGGTTTTGGTTTGGTTTTTCTTTTTTTAAATCAAAGTTTCACATTTCTACATTTTAGGAGATAAAAGTAGATGAAAAATAGGGAAAACAGATGGAAAGGAAGATGGGGGAGGAATAGTTCACATGAAAATGCAACTTAACCAACTAAAAATGAATAAATTTCTGATTCAACTTTAGTTTAGGATCACAGTGCTGAGCATCTTTTATGCGGTAGGAGAATACAAAGCATACTGTGTGTTTGTATTCCATCACACAAATATTTGTCTCTGCAAAATATGCAATATAAAATAAAAAGCCTGATCATAAGAAGTAATCCTAATTACTATTCTCCTAGATGAAATAAATATACTGAAAAATGCACTTCAAATGAATTTTTCATTTCATTTAAGGTTTGAAAACTCTTCTCTTTGAAGTTTATGATGACACAAAGGAATCTTTGGTTTTAAAGCTACTTTGTAAACACTATTTCAGGTCTAAGACACAAGGTGATCTAAACATCAACAAGTAATTCTTGGAAAAGAGCAAAGCAACTCAGACTCATTTATTCAAAAGTCCTTCAGAACTTTCGGTAAAAAAGATACAGTACCTTCCTCCATTATTCCTATTTCTTTACATCATGACCTCGCTTTTTCAGTTTACAAGCAATGTGCCTGGTTTAGAGCATGAATCACTCTCCACCAATTTTGGAGGAGTCCTTCAACTCACTCATTTTTCAACGCTTTCAACAAGTCTTAAGCTCAAAGTAATCTCACTTCTTTTTCCAGTTCTACTCTATGGCTTTAACCCTCTCTTACATAAAGAACACAGAAAACATTCAGATCATGTAAGAGTTATACAGGGTAGCATCCTTCTTCACTGATATGCTGCTGAGCCTGAAAGAAATTTCCCAAAGATTTCTGGTAAGACCTTCACCTAGAAAATTCCAGGGTCTGGAAGAGTTGGAAGAAGAAGAGTTGCTACCCACATTTAAAATTCCACTCATGAACACACTATTCACTGAGCGTAGTGTCCTTATGTAGAAAAGTATTTATTGGTTACACATGCATTAATCTTTCAAAAGCTCGGTTTTTTGTTTTTGGGGTTTTTTGGGTGTGTTTTTTTTTGTTTGGTTGGTTGGTTGGTTGTTTTTTTTCTGGCATGCCATGTACTTCTGAGGCAAAGTAAGGCACTGAGAGGAAAAAATGCATGTTAAGAGACAAAAACTGAAACATGAAGCCACTTCCACAATTTTATTTGAGATGTAAAAATTGCTTGGTTTTGGGAATGCTAAATGAGAACATTCTCTCTCCTCTTTTTTTTTTCCCCCTCTTTACACTTTGTGAATTGCATATTTTGTTAAAAAGAAGTTACTTCAGACATAATCACATGCAGAAAATTTGTTTCAATCAACAATTACTGTGTTCACTGTCACTCGTCAAAGATTTGATAATCAATACAGCTTTCCCTTATTTGTGTAATGGATGAAGGAACTAAGGACTATCTTCAAAAATAGAAGACAGCGAACAGAACTGAAGAGTTTAGGAATCATCTCAGATATCAGAAAGAAAAGTATTGTTTCAGAGGATCTAAGATCTGGGATGAGAGGAAAATGTAAGAATGTATTCCTCAATTGACTAATGGAGGAAAACAAAAAAATCACCTGGCACTTCAAATTTTCCATCTTCTCATATGTAAAGTCTTACACTGTTGCTCTCATTAAAAAAATCTACTTAATGAGTTCTCACTTTTTCTTCTTTTCAACTCACACAGTTTATTGATGATATTTCAAGTTTTGTATCATTTCCCAGATACCTCTGATACAACTCCATTATTTATGTCAGTCTTGTCCAATACAGATTATTTCTTCCCTTCCAAAGGCCAACAAACCAGATATTCTCACCTCGCTATGCCCATCTCATTTACATCCATATTTTTTTGCTATTGATTTTGTATTCTTCTGTGTGAGCTGGGATTTGAACAGCCTCTTTCAGAATATTCTTGCTCCTCACCAAGAGCTGACAGCTAAATGAAATGCAGCTCTTGCAGGCTTGAAACTGTGGAGAGAAATTTTTTATGCTGTTTGCTACACTGTTAAGAACTAGAAAAGCAAAACATGGCTTTTTTGTTTACATTAATTGTTAAGTGAAAAATGTTTCAAACTCAGCTTTATTACACTATACTGATACTGATACAGTTGTATATGACCTTAGTGCATAGTGTGGATACAGGACAAGTCTGTTACAGGGCTTTGTATGCAAACTCTTTCCGAATGTAGTAGAGTGCAACGTTTGTTACATTAAGAAAATTACTTTTCTGTAACAGATGATTAGATAATAAGACCAGATTACTTGGTAACAGTTAATATACCTATACTATTGACATTGACTTTTAAAGCAATAGAAGAATAAAAAAGGAATTAGCATTTTAAATATTCATTAAATAGCATTTAAAGTAATCATAGAATTAAACAATGGCTAGGATGGAAACTTAAAGATCATCTAGTTCCAATCCCCAACCGTTGGCAGGGAAGGTTGCTCAGAGGCCACCCATTGAACACTTCCAGGGATGAAGCATCCACAACTTCTCTGGGCGACCTGTTCCAGTGTCTCACCACCCTCACAGTAAACTATTTCTTCCTGACATTTGATTTAAATCTACCCTGTCTCAGTTTTAAGCCATTGTCTCTTGTCCTTTACTACATGCCCTTTTCAAAAGCCCTCTCCAGCTTTTTTTGTAGGCCCCCTTTAGGTACTGGAAGGCTGCAGTGAGCTCTCCCTGGAGCCTTCTCTTCTCCAGGCTGAACAGCTCCAACTCTCTCTTCATAGGAGAGGTGCTCCAGTCCTCTGACCATCTTCATGGCCCCCCTCTGGACTCATTCCAACAGGTCCATGTCCTTCTTGTGTAATGATATGATACATCTCAATGAATATGAACATCTTGCTTGCAAAATTCTACTAAAGTGTTTTCAAAAAGTGGGTATAAAAACACATAGAAGCAAGTCATTACTATTACCATATTCTTCTGTTTACTTAAAGCGGAGAATATCATATCTGCTCTCATTTGTCACTGGAGATAAACACAACACCTTTAGGATTAGCTTCTCTGTGAAAGTTAGTCTGAATTAATTTCTACTCATGAGTATTAGTTAAGGCATATTTCAGGTCATAATTGTTACCTGTTGCTTCTTTTGTGAATAGTCTTTTGTTATGTATAAAAGCCATTTCTAATAGTAAATTCCCATGTACTTTCTTTCTCAATTACAAAGCTACATAGATCATTCAGATAAATTAGAAAAGCCTACAGAGATCACAAACTGGCAGCTGTCTGTAGGAGCAGCACTGCTTCACTCAGCAGAATTTCCAGTGGCTATTCATGTGTTATTCACTGTTCTTTCTTTAGAAAAACAGCTTCTGAAGTCATGTGCTATTCCCAGACAACTACATTGTAAAAGGCTGGAAGACTTAATTTACTCTGTCATCATTCATATTCGTAAGGATTTAACTGGCTGAGCTTTCAGAGGAAAAGGTAGCAGTGAATGGAAAAAACTAAGAGATTAATTGTGTTTCCTTCAGATATTTAACAAAGGAAACTTAACTGTGACTTTGATGGCCATTAGAGTTATCACAATGACTAACATTTCTGTTTCTCCTGAATACTTAGATTTATGCAATATATATTACTGAGTTTATTTATATTTCAAACTGTTGCCAAAGCTGTAAAAAAATCAATCAGATATTCTTCTATTTGATGACCAGTGATGGGTTGACCTTGGCTGACTACTCGACACTTATACAGACACTCTCTCACTACCCCTGCTCAGCAGAACAGGGGGAGAAAATAACATGATAATAGTTGTTTACACTCAAGATGTGAATGGAGAGTGATTATTCTGACCCTTTGACATCATTTTGCTAGGCTGGATAACTTAAGACAGCTGAAAGGAAGAAGTTCAATTCATCTGCTAATCATCTTTAGAACTGAATATAGAAACAGTAACACCTAACTTGGACAGACAAGTAAGCATTGCCTTTCTCTACCTTTTCTGCTGATAAAGTTTCCTTTTTTAAAAATGTGATTGTTTCTAATTTCAAAATTTCTAAACATTTAAGCAAATCACCAAAATCTCTGTGCTCGTTTGTCAAATGGCCTAGCAAAACATCCAGAGGAAAAAAAAAAACAAACACTAAAGCAATCAACTTAGCAAAAGATAACCTGTAAAACATTTCAAAAAGCACTTAATTGCTCTCTTTTTCAATGTGTACTGAAAGTAACACAGTGGGATTAGATGGTGAGACATTTTTACTTGTTTTCATCTGATAGTCTCAGAAGTTAAGAAATTATTGTAAAATACCAGAGCCAGCAGACATACAGTACTGCCACTCAGAGAAAGTAGCAGTGACAGGATTGATGCAGAAGATCTAAGAACAGTATTATAAATATTTCAAAAGAAAAACATACTCAATATTAAAACAAACAAACCAACCCTTGTTAATTAATAACCACCCAGAGAAGAGGGAGTCATTCAGCACCTGACTGATTTTGGAAGATGTTTAAAATCAACCCAAAATCTAATTTACTTTCAGTTCTGCCAAAATGAGCTCCAACCAAGATTTAAAAAAAAAAATAAAAAAAAAAAATCAATAATTAAGTTGTGTAGCTAATCTCTGTCTTCTAGGGAAAGCCCAAACAAAATAAATTAAATGTACATAATTCAAGTGCAAATGTTATTACTATTTGGAGTCACAAATCATTGTAAAATAACACAAAAGACAAGAATTTTGAATAAGTGAAGACAAATAACTTGATTTGAATAAAATGAAATATAATATTCACCATTATTGAGTGCACACAGCTTGAAAGTGTGTACTGATGTCTTTATGATAATAAATTACCTTTCCAGTAGATAACTAAAAACTTGTTCATATAAATGAAACAGTGGAGTGGGGAAAAATAAAAAGCTGTGGTGTACAGAAATTCCATAATCTGAAGCAATGGAGACTATAACAATACACCAAAGTTCATCTGTCTTTACTGACCACCTGTAGTGTCTGCAAAATATGGCCTTCATGATAGAGAGATTTAACTACAGGAGAGACTGTAAAGACACCTTTTATTTCTGTCATGGACTTGGTATATCAAGAAAATATTCTAATCTCAGACAGCAACCCAGAAATCAGGCACATCATCTGAATTACCCTTAAAATAGATCTGAATATCTGTCACCAAATAATGCCTGGAGTCATGAAGACTGGAGTGATTGCAAAGGGTCTTGTTACTTCAAATATTTATTTCATGTGCTCATGAAAATCTTCCTTAGTACTCTCAATGTACAAAGGAACAGATATTATTACTTAACAAATAAAAGGTCCAAATCATTTTCTCCTAAATTTAGGGTCTACTACTGCTTCTGTATAACCAGAGGTATTCTTATCTATTTGAAAAACATGTCAAATTATGTCTTGGTTTGATTTTAAGACCCAAACAGTTTTAACAATTTTACAACTTTTATACAATCACTGACCCATTGCAGCCAATTGTCTTCTGGATGTTGCAATCACACACTGAAATTAAATGTGTGGAGTTGACTGTTTCTGGTTTTATTGCCTCTCATTCACTGTGTGAACAGCATCATTTTCACTCTTTGTTTTCTTATGATTACATACCAGCCTCAATACTCACAAAAGGTCAATTGATATCGTTGGGAATATGTCTACTGATAAAAGAGGAGTATCCTTAATCTTTGGTTTAAAGAAAAAGTAATAGGCCTTGCTATACACTTATAGACTCTACATATTTAGTACAAATGAATGTATATAACTTTAGACCACAACAAGCACATTTATTTTTTTTTTAAATCTGCTTGACATTCCAGAATCAGATTGAAAGATACACATCTGACAGAAATAATAATCATATGGACTAAAAGAACTAATGGACTAAAAGAAGAAATCACAGAAGAATGCAAAAACTAAAAAGTAAAGGAGAAAAGAATCCCCAAAAGCAGAGATGTACCCAAAGTACATATTTTTATTTTCTAGATTTTTCTCATTATTTTTCTCATTATAACTTCTTGATATTTTAAAGAAACCCCAGCAAAATAGCCCTCTTAACAAAATTGCAATCTGTGCAATCCTATGATATGCACCTATTCATATTTCACCTAGGTTTAGTAAATGTGGAATTTTTCCACTCCATCCACCTAATTCTCATCTACCATCTCTCCACACCATATTGGTATTGTTGGCTAACAACACACAACAGAATCTGAATTATGACTACATTGTTTAATTTCAAATATAGAGAAAATTCTAAACTAGTGTTGTGATTGGGTTTCAAGGATGGTGGTTGGTTTATGTGGGTTTTGTTTTGCTTTTAAAAAAATGTATTTCCTTCTGAACCAGATACATTGCCATTATCTGTCAGAGATCAGTCAATGCCTTACTTCTGACTATCATCTTACAGGATTTCTGAAGAAACAATCTCATTGTAATTAATTCAAGAACAAGCATAAAAGTAACAAATAATTTAAACACGCTTTCATATTATATATATCCATATACGTACATTTCTCATTTTCTATCCAATTATTTTTATTTAAACTAGATGTTCTCATTGGTAGAAATAGATCCTTTGTATTTATCACAAGTGCTAGGAATGATCAGCTTTTATTTTTAGTCCCACGGCTGGATAAACACATCATGTGGTGGGTGAGCAATTGGCTCACAGGTCAAGCACAGAGGGTAATAGTGAATGAGGTGACATCAGACTGCTGACCTGTCACTAGTGGGGTTCCACAGGGCTCCATCCTGGGCCCTGTGCTCTTCAATATCTTCATAAATTACTTGGACACAGGACTGGAGGGGATACTAAGTGAGTTTGCAGATAACACAAAAGTGGGAGGAACTGTAAACTCCCTTGAAGGCAGGGAGGCCTCGACAAATTAAGAGTGGCAAACAAATAAAAAGAGCTTCTCACTATTTTCATTACTGAAAAGACCTTGCTAACTTTCAATGCAGTAAAAAAAAAGTAAAAGGTCTACTATGTCTTTATTGTAGGCTACCTCAGATCTTACCCAGTAGTGCCAAATTATAGAATCAGAGAATCATTAAAGTTGGAAAAGAACTCTAGGATCATCAAGTCTAACCATTGAAAAACCTATTAAATTAATTATCAGCACAGCTACATGGATAATCTGCATCTCTAGATGCAAACTAACTTCTGTCACAATAGCATTTTCTGAATAGTCAGGAATTTTTTTATTTAATATTTTAATATTTTCTTCAATATTTTCACTTTTTTACTTTAATATTTTCCAAAATCTGCTATTTCTTCATCATGGCAGAAAGCTGAGTCAGGGAAGGGTTGGGTTAGATATCAGGAAAAAGTTTTTCATCCAGAGGGTGGCTAAACAGACTTCCTCGGGAAGTGGTCACAGCACCAAGCCTGACAGAGTTCAAGAAGTATTTGGATGATACTCTCAGTCATACAGTGTGACTTCTGAGGATGGTCCCGTGCAGGCCTCAGTATTGGACTCGGTGATCCTTTTGGGTGCCTTTGAATTGTACAGTTCTATGATCTTTTTGACAGAAGTTCTAGGTAACTGCATATACTTAAGATCATATTGTTTTACGTTGAGCGCATTTTCATTACATTATTCCTAAGTAAATATATCTGTAATTGCTTTGTCAACAGTGGAACATTATACAGTCATTTCATAGACTGTATGGAAATACTAGATTCTTTACTATTGTACCACACAAGGGCTGGTTATAATAGCCTGAAATATATGCTTAAGTTCAAAAAACTAATATTGCTCTGCTACTCCTCTTTGAGAGGAGTACCTGGAAGGAGTAAATAATCTAATAGGGCTGCTGCCTGCCTAAACAGAGTTTGAATTCTAAAGCAGCTTTAGAAGATAATATGAAAATTATTCATCGAAAGGGAGAGCTGTAATGAGGAAAGTGCTGTTCTTATCCGAATAAAACTGAAACCCAACACCTTGAAAAAAATATATTTAATGAATAATCACAGACTAACTTCCACAGGAGGGAAAAAACTAGTCCACTGATTAATTACTGAAAGGAAGAAGAATCATCCTTCCTTAAGCAATGGAGACTTTGGTGATCCACACATAGCCCAGGGTATGATGCAAGTCTCAAGAGACACAGGCTTTTGAGACTTAACATGCGCTATTAGTCAAACAGGTCCAGAAACAGTGGGAGGAAGTGCTTTTGGAAAGAAGGATCAAAAGTTATGGCGCTATGTGTGACTGTTCATCACATGATATCAATAAAATTTTATCAAATTGATGAAATTGAAATCCTGGTGTGTGCAAGATTTTTTCCTCATGATCTGTATATATTGGAAGACAGCCCATACATCAATAGCAAAAATATTTAGCACTTATATGTCTTTTATTTAAAAGTAAAGTGCTAAAAAATTCTGGCAAATAGTAGCATTTTCTCTTCATTTTTATGGGCCCCTCACTATTCTTGACTATCTACTAAGAGGTTTATTAAGAGGAAAAAAGTCCTTAAAGCAATGCACACAATTCATCATCTAAATGGGCAGTCATAAGGAAAATATGTAGACTAATATTAATATGATCCACACGACAGAGTTTGTGCGACCTTGACAATTAATAAAAATTAATTTGTCTAAAGAAAGCATATTATACTTCCAGTGAACATTCAGCTATATAGAACTTATTTTATTAGAGATATGTAATTTTTATTATTTTGCTGCTGCAATACTTGACTGCTGTTTTGCATGCAAACTGACTACATCTGAATGACATTATTGTCCTCTGTATTAATTCTTCTAATTTTCAATGAATTACAAAACATGTTAATTAAAATTGTCTAATACTACTGAACAGACAACATAACATGTTTACCACGTTGCCAGAAAAATAACTGAATTGCAGCATCTGTTTCACTGGAAGTAATTGTTTTCAACAGGGACAAAATATGCAGGAAAAACAAAATGATAAATGTAGCAGGTTTGTGATAAAACAGTGTAATTACTTTACTTAGCAAAACATTACAAGAGGAAGATTTACTTTTTCCTTCTGAATTAAATGTCCAAATGAAGTTATATTTTACTCTAAGCACTTCATTAATTTTGGTAATTATTTCCTTTATTGAATTCCTTCAATATTCTTATTTGATTGCAAATGTTCAGTAGTGTTTGCTACTTAAACATCACAGCAGTAATAAATCTTAAAGGCCAACTATGAATTAGGAAAAATTAAGACTCTTGAGTGCATTATGCTTGTCATAGACCATAGAGCTTAACATTATCTTATGTTAGTTATGCTCAGCTAAACACACCCACACTCTGATTGTTACTTCACAGCTTCCAACAACAAGCCTAGTCCAGATAATTAACAAAGCACCACATAAATGAAGAGCCCTTAGTTTCCTCCTCTAGCACAGTGGACATTTGTAGATCGAATGTGCCTCTTCCCTCACATAATATTAATGAGGAAGTATCAAAAGGAGAAAAGCATATGAAAACTGATAGGAATTCTACATTCATTACAGTAGGCACAGAAGAAAAAGGATAGAGAAAGGCATGTTTCATTTATATCTGAGATTAAGCTCAATCACACGCTTCTTGATTGTTATAGAAAGATCCACAAGTTCCATAGTTTTAAAAAAAATAATGAATCATTGATACTGTGCAAAATGTAAAAAAAGTAATGTTTTGCTTTGAGTAGGTGAAATGAAGAAGACTATAAGACTCTGGGCTGTCTACTTATAATTTTTCATATAGTTTTTGTGTTTCTCATGTGAATTAAACATTGCTGTTTCCAAATTTCTCTTCTAGGAGCCAACTGATTTTGAATAGTCACAAACTTGTCATGTGTAACTATGAATATAAAATATTAAACCATGAATAGTGACTTATATCATTTAACAACCAAGAGCTATGGTTGGCATGGAATTAACCATGAAAATAAGTGTTGTATCAATCTGTCCACCTTGATTATTCTAGTATTGCAATATGCAGAAGTATTGATGGTATAATATAGGTTTTTGCAGTAAAGTACTTACTGTTTCAGACTTGGGAGATACTTCCTATTCCAGCAAAGAGATTGTTCTCTCCTTTTTCAAGTTTGAAAAGAGTATGGACTTTCCCCCCTCTCCTCCTCCTCCTCCTCTCTTCTTCCCATCACATTTTCTTTCATCTCCAGAAAGTAAAAGATGTTCACCTTTCATTCAGGTAGGAAAATGGAACTCTGATACTCCCCCCCCCCCCCGTGTCAGCTCTGCTCTAATATTATAATTCTCTTACTCCACCTCTTGATTCTTTAGATGCAGACCAGAACTGCACATCATAGTTATGATGTTAAACTACTAAAATCTGAAATAGATGCAAAATGATGTTGTCTTGCTCCCAAACATGCTCTTTCCTCTCTTGATGATGTCCCATGTTTTGTTTCCTTAATTTCTACTTGATTTAGAATAATCTTTTAGACATATTTTCTCTGTTAGGTACTTCAAGCTATTCAAAAAATCTAGTATGAAGCAGTTTTGGAGAAAATAAGTTATGTTCTACATGACAACAGATCTGAAAAATCATTTAAGTAAAAGAGAGTATTACATACTACTCCTACATTACATACTACTCCTACATATATTTTATCTTTATTTTTGTGGTGTTAACTTACAGCATCTAAAACTCTGAAAACATATGTTTTTCTTTATTTGCTACAAATTTAATCAAAAGGAGTTAAATAATATTTTTATGTTGCTTCTGGGATGAACGTAAATGCTTATCTGCTCCTTCCCATATGGAGAAAATATGGTGACTTTAATCATTCATAGCAGGTGAGATCCCATTGATTGCTTCCTTCCTTCCCTGAGTTAAAAAAAAAAAGAAACTATGCACTTAATTACTTCATAAATGTTTATGGTTTGTTTTCACCTCAGCATGCTGCAGTAGCATAGATGCTCCTGATATCAATAGTTTTAAATGAGTTTTATTTTTAAACCCGCACATTTTTAAAGGTAATGTCAGCCTTCTCTGAACTGTTTCCCCATACATTTAACCTGCAATATCCCCAATTTTAATCTTTAATCAAGTTCAAAGGAACTGTATCTGACAGTAACCTTAATTTTTAAATACTAGCCAGGGCCTCCCAGATAAAAGAACAGCAACTTCTCATCTCTACCGCTACTTTTTCCGTTGAGGGAGGGGGGTGAATGCACACACCTGTGCACATTTTGGAAGGGAAACTTCCTTTCTGCTCAGCACAAGAAAATTTTGAGCATATTCAGTCTCATACCAGCATCAAGACTTTGATAACTCTATCCTCTCCTCGATTCATAGACAAGGTTGAAATGTTTAAAACCCCAAAATAACCCCAAAAAACCCCCACCACACAACTCTTGAGTTGTTGGAGCATTAGCTCTGCTGTGCTGAAAACTACTTCTCCTTACCACCTGAACTTTGAAGCTTTGACTGTGTGAATATTATTTTTCAAGCATATTTTAAAAGATGTTTTAGGATATGAAAGCAAAGCGTGGATAGCCACCAGTTATTTCATTCTGCAGATGGTCTACAATCATGCCACCAGTGCTCTATTCCATGTATTCTAATATTTGTTTTATATTTATTTCAATTATTTTAATTATTGGATATACTCATTGGTGCTCATTTGAACATAAATATACTCATTTGCCACTTCCTATAGAATTTTTTTTTTCCAGACTTCACTGGATACTAAAAATCTACATTTGCCAGATATTAATTTTCCCTTTCTCTACAGTTCATACAAAAAAAGCTACAAATTGTCAATGCAAAACTCAACTGCACAATAGCAACTGAGAAGACTAATCTAAAGACAACTAAACATTGAAACAAAAATGCTTTTAGTAGAATATTCTTGGCATGTTTCTTTTAGCAAACAAGTAAAACCTAATTCTTACTAAGTCACAGAAGTTGATACTTTTTTTTTGTTGTTTGTTAAGACAGTTTACACATACACCTAATTCCAGAGGCGATTCAAAACAGTATTAACAGCACACATTCAATCTGTGTTATTATACCATGCAAGGCACTAAAATATTATGGCAATGCATAAAAATCTAATACTTGAAGTAAAAGTTCAAACATTTTTCTCTGCCCTCTTCACACACTGTTGTTTTGGTTTGCTTTTTTTTTTTTTAACAGAAGAAGCTTGAAAACAGTAAAGAAATCATAGCTATTTTGTCTTTAAAAGCATTATTGTAGAAAATTCCTGAGATGATAAAATGAAGAGTTTATATATATGTATGTAGCTCTGTGTTGTACAAACAAGAATATTAACCAATCAGGAATCAGTAATGAAACTCTATTTAGTAATAGCATAGCCAGCAATATGACCTTTTCTACCAGATTCAGAAATTCCTCCAATAAATTATCATCAATGAACACATGAATGGTCAGCACATCACTGTACAATTCTTCCAGATCCTTGACCACATTTATGGTTTTATGCAGTTTGTCCTTCTGCCAAAATTGTACCTGGTATGCAAGTTTCTAAAGAGGATGGTGAACACTTGTCTCTTGCTTAAAATTCTGTATCACTGCCATGTCTCTGTCATGAGACTTCAGAAGAGGGTGTGCTTCATGTTGTCATAAGTAGGTGGATACACTTGAGAGAGGAGAGGACATACTTCAAAACGACATATGACCTCATAGTTACATACTTTGCAAGTCTGTTGTGTCATCTGCTTTCACAGTGGATCAGGGTATCCCTATGGGATCATCAAACATACTGAGTGTAAGGGTTAAATTCACACAGCTACCCCCAAAATAGCAGGCAGTGGAAGTTTTTAGGAGAATTTATTTCCAAGATTTGAGAACGCTTAACATTTCAGTACAGACGGCACCGAAAGACACACCCTCTGTTCTCCTCTGAGCTCTTATAGTTCCGAGCCTCCCCACTGCGGGGTTTTCAAATGTGTCTGTGAGAACTTATCTTCCCTCATACCCAGAAGTCAGCTTGTCTGAAATGCAGGAGGAGAAAACATCTGAAACTGTCTCTGGGAAAGACTCCGCTTTCTAGGCAGGAAAGCTTTCTTAAGCAAAATAAACCCTCATCTCCTTGTAATAGCTCTTCCAAAAGTGTCTTCTACCCTTACAAAAAGGATCTGAAGAAACCAGCATTTTAAACAGCAAACAAATTAAGAAACTTACAAGGTTAAACAGTATTATTTCAATGTCGAAAAAGATGTCTGAATTAGTCACTGGTGACTCCCTGGAGACCAAAGAATTGTATCTAGAATGACTGTACACCTCATCTCTACTTTCACATCTTCATTTAATTAAATATTTTAGTGAGTTTTCTTTAATATTTTCAGAATAATTTTTGAGAGAACGTTTCAGAATACTATTAAAATCTTTATGCATAATCCCTGCAACTAAAAAAAAAAAAAAAGGGTACTTTAAAATAAAAGGGTACTTTTGTACTTTTGTAGATCTTTCATCACAGCTAAGTGTTTTACTCCATACAACATAAAATGTCAGATTTTTTTTTAATCCAACAGTCAATGTATTGGAAATTATTATACCATGGACAGTGATGAGGATCATAACAGCACTTATGATAATCTATAATCTGACTGGAATCATTACTTGGAAGAAAATGGTCAAAGAAATATTTTTAAAAAATAGCAAATTATTTGTAACTCCAAAAATACTATTGCAACAGAGTTTTGGTTCTACCCTAAGTAAGGCAGTTGCAATATAGAAGACAGTAACTCATTCAGATAAGATATCCACTAAAGATTTTAATACTTTCCAAAGACTAAAGGGCATGCATCAAAGCCTAGTGTTGACCATGAAGCCAAATATATAAGAATCCTGAAGTATTCTTTTAAAACTTGGATGCTTGGAGAAAACTAGCCATAAAAAAAATAAATAAAATAAAAACATGCTTACTCATCTATAGGATTTCATGAAATACAGAGGGGTTAGCAATATTGCCAGAGGAAGAAATTTTGCTTGCCCATTGCAGTCAAGGCTTGTTATTTGTTAGGCTAACAAAGATAGTTAGAATAAGCAACAACAGCAAGATTCTTAATTTAAAACAAAACACTTTCCTACCCTCAGCTTCCTGACACCAGTCACATTCAAATCATAAACATTTTGAATTTCTCTAGTGGCTGGTCTGCAATTGGGTTCCTCACGGAAGTGTTGTAAAAATACATGGCAATGATAGCAAAAATCTTTGTAATTTCATTGGACACTGATTGTGACAGTAATTAGTTTCATTCACATTCTGAAAACCAAAAAATGTTTTTGGTTTCTGACTGTTGTCTGTTACTAGAAAAAGAAATTATGACTGTCATACAGCCTCATGAGAAGCTACGTTCCCTAATACCAGACCAAAGTTGCAATTCAATGGTAGTTTTTTTATACAAATATATTTTCTAACACTATTTTAAACCCCCTTCTCTAATTAACACAACATATGCTCTTCACTTCAATATTTATACTCCTCATGCCCTCCAAAAACTGTGAATTTCTCATTTCTTTATATGAAGATTGTGTATATTAAAAAGTTTGAAAGAAAAATTGCACAAAGAATGTAATTCCCTTCACATAAGCCATGCTGATTACTCATTCATGCTTATCAGAATATTTTACTATCCATAAATACAGTTTAAAAAATACTTTGATTAGTTCTATTTTGTTACTCCACTGTCCATTACACTGAAGCCTCAAAATAAGTGGTAAGACACTGAGAATAAAGAAAAATACACATATTTGTTATCATGTTATGAAGAAAACAGAGCACTCATCAGTGTAGTTACATGGTAACATGTTATTTAAAATTAACATCAGAAGCCCTACTGCAGCCTATAAATAATCTTCATTGTTAAATGTCCTGGGAGGAAAAATATGAAAAATATTAAATATCTGATAGTATTTTATATCTTTTAGAAGAAGAGAAGGTATTTTACTTTTTATGTATTTTGTCAAGTGAATCAAGAGAACTCTGAAGTAATATGAAAATTTATTTCTAGTTAATATCGTTATCCAGTAGCTCAAAATAACTATTACTCTGTGTGTTTACTTTGATTCTTCTAATTTGTCTGGCTTAGACCCACTTTTTCAAGTTGGTTGTTCAGCAGCTATATGCTCTGTCCAAACAATAGTAAGTTGGCTGACCTGATCACTGGATCATATTAAAAAGAAGGCAACATTTTGAAATACAACCTAATAATCACAAATCACCCCAAATTAAAAAAAAATAGTATGTATATATGTGTGTACGATAGTAAAGTATATAACAGCAATAAATACCTGATGCAAGGAGAATAAAGCAGATGCAACCAGACTTCTTAGTAGCGCCAAAAGGCAATGAGCACAGATAGCGGCACTTGAGATATTCAAAACCTGATGGGACAGACTCCTGAACAACCTGCTGAAGCTGAATCTACTTTAAGGAAGGAAGGTGAACTAGGGGACTGTCAGAGGTCCCTTCTAACCTCTCCAATTCTGTGATTCTATTCGACTTAGGGTAGTGAGTTGAAACAAGTCATCATTTGTTTACTGGCAGTAGCTTACTGATTCCCTAGGCATTGAAGACAAATGCATAAAAAAAAAGCATAAGAAAACATCATTAAGGGGTTTAAATAAAACAGAAGAATGTGAAAGGTACCTTAAGGAAATTCAGTAAAAGGGGTTATGATGACAGTATTTTAAATAAAAATAATATTAATTTAAAAAAAAAAAAGCTTCCTGGACGGCAGAAAAAATGCAATGATACATTTGTTTGCTATGAAAATTAAAAAAGATGCATTAGTCAAACACTATTACTAAGAATTTCATAAAATGCCCCAAACATCTAAACAATTTTTTCTTTATGTATACATCAACATTTTAGCAATCTACATAGGCTATACATGATTTGTATGTGTGAAAAATTATTACAGTTTGGAGAAGTTGAATATATGTAGCCAAGACTAAAGCAGAGTTTGAGACCCAGCATTGCTAATCTACCTAATTCTTGAGCCAATAGGTAAGTGGATTATATTACTGTATTAATAGTCTTGATGAAAATGCTTCTGATTCATATTAAAGGATATTAAACTGTCAGGAGTAAAACCTGGGTTTATTGCAATTGCAATGTTATCTGTTAATATTTCCTTAAATACAAAAAAAACCCCTGAAATTGTTGCTGAAGGCAGGAAGTTTATGACTTCCAATATAATGAATACCACAGGGACATGCATGTAGAGTTTCCCAGTGAGTATTTCATTTTTCTGGGAAACAAAAGAATGAGGAGTGCTGCCCTATTAGGAATAGCAGGAAAATTTAACTCTATGTTCCTCACGTCCAAGAGCAGTGCCTCTCCAGGCTCATCAGAAGAGCTGCCCTTTTCATTAAGAAAACTGAATGAAATTTTTTTTAGAACTGCTAGTGGAGTGCAAGAGACTCTTGCCAGCAGAGACTTTCAGAGGGAACCTGACTATTCTCCGCAATCTTTTGGACTAGCAAGATCTCTACTGTCCCTAATGCAGAGGACACTATGCAGCAGAAAGAAAAAACCTTCTGAATAAGAAAAATATATGAAAGTTCAAATCAAGTAAACAACAACAATGAAAACTTACTGGATTTGATTTCTTAAACAATGTTGCTGTAACACAAAAATCTATTGCTAGGGAAGACCAGCGCGCACAGTGTTATGGAGATCTCAAGCACACAGTCCCTCCATCATACATATTTCTTTTCAAGTATTAGATATACAGGAGCCAACTGGGCACTTGGCAATTTTTTTTCTGACAAATCTCAGGAAGTAAAATTATTATGGCAGGTTCAGACACTAAAGCCCATGAACAAGTCAAACAAGAATTAGGGCATTTACTGTTACCTGGCTATTTACATGTTGATGTTTTAGAGAAGCACAACTCCTGGGAAGAGCACAATTTCTGAGTTGTTAAGTGCCAGATGCTGTTGAGCTAGTCTCTTTCTCCACCTCCTTCCACCAGTACCAAAATAAAGCATCAGCATTAAGGAATGGTAGTCAACTCATTCAGCTGTACAGTGACATTAGTGCTGGTCAGGAAGGAGGTAGAAAAACAGCTAAGAGTGGTAAACATCCCTTTTTAGTAGCAGCCTGTATTTATCTTGGCTGAAATTGCAACTAAACTTAGAAAGTAACTGAAGGCAATTTTTAGGCAGTTAAAAGGTATTCAAAATTCTGTTATATCTAGGATGTCATTACTGTTTCTTCTTTGCTATTATTTTTACACTTGCCTGGTAAATGTCAGCATAGGAAACCTTAATAGTTGTGTAGAATTTTGTCAAAGAGTGATAATGGAGCAGAATTAAAACAAATTTTAGATTGGCACTCTTCATTAATCCTTGTTGATTAACGGGAAACATACATTTCAGAATGATTCAAAGTGATTTTAGAAGTAACCTTTGCAGGACATAGATAATTAATTTGCAGTTCCCCAGCAGATACATTGATTTCATAAAACTATCATGATCTATAGACAAAAAAAAAAAATGTTTTTTGCAAATAACCTGCTACTGTTTTTGCTGGTTTTAGTTGCAGTCATAATTTGATTCAGCATTCAATACTGAACAACACAAGCTTTCAGAAATTACATGACAAATCACAAGCTTCAATTTAAAATATGAGATTTTAAACAAAGGTCCCTCCTTTCTCTTGGACTGTGGGTTTTTTTCTTAACTAGTATTAGTTCATATTTTCAGGCAGGTAGAAACTGAGACCTTTTATCTTAAATACAAGTGAGATGAGCCTAGCATCTGAAATTTTGAAAATGTCTTATGAGTGACTCATGCTCTTGAATGTTGAGTGAAATGTCAGATCTGCAGTACTAAGATGTATATTTACTTTGCAACAAACAGCAGAAATATCCAAACAAGTAAAAACTGGCTTATAGTTTTAGGTACCACTTTAAGATGATAAAACCCAAACCGAACATATGTATGTAAGTCTGAAGAATCAAAAGGAATACTTTAAAATTAACTGTATAAAAAACATGACCATCTCTATAGCAATTATTACCGAGTTCACTGACATTCTGCAGATGGCACAGAACAGGGCAAAAAAATAATTTTCCTCCCCATAGAAACCAAGAACCAGTAAAATTTATTCACTATTCTATATCAATTGCATGTTCTTGAGACAACCAAGGAAGTCTATGGAAGTTAAATGGCTGATAATCATGTTTCTGAATAACAAGTATTGTTGTATGATTAATTATTGTATCAAATGCCAATTGAACACAAATGATGTAGCAAAGAAATGTTATCGCATATAAAATTAGTGACTGACAACAGAAAAGCAATTATATGTTGCATGGTACATAACCAGAATCATGAAGAATCTGTTTCACCAGCCTTCTCTGGCTGGAACAAGGAATAGCCATTTGTGATAACAAAAGTTATTTTTATATCAACTGTTTTACATCTACAGAGAACAACAGATTTTAAAGTATTTGACACTACATTGTTCAAACCTCTGCTAGTATAGATTTGACACAGAAAAATATGTGGAAAAAAAGTGTTTTATTCATTGCAGAAAGATGTATTTTTCTTCACTTATGATTTGCCACATGCTATTGACAGCAATTGTGTACCATTTTAGCATTGAATTTGGGAATGGAAGGTCTGTTCAGGATGTATTTTATCTTAAAAAGAACACTTAGCACCTTTTCTTTAATAATGTATTCTTCTATGATACTGAAAATATGAACTATATCACTAAATTCCACAAATTAATAAACGAGACAGAAAAGAAGATGCACAGCACAGTGAGAAAGTCTGCTGACACTGTTACTCACGTAATTAGGACAACTACTGACTGCAGAGAAGTGCAGAAAGACTCCACAACCCCCCCGTGATTATGAGTAAAGCATCACCCAAAAGTGAATGAGGATAAATTTAAAATGCCAGTAGGAGAAATCAATCCCAGCCTCACAAATAAAACAGTGGATCTTGAGTTACTTACTAAAAATTTAAGACCAAGTTCATAAGTTCTTCATAGAAAATGTCCAGGAAAAGTCAGCTTTCTTTTTAACAGTAATCCACAATGCTAATCAAATATTAAGAAATACGAGGATGATTTACAGAAGAAAAAAAGAAAGAGCTAGAATAATATGTTTCCTGGATTCATGGGAATTGTGGATTTTGTAAAACTATGGTTTTCAGTTCTGGTACCCTATCTTAAAAAGAATTGTAAAATATAGTAGAACAAGACAGAAAAATGAGAAAGGTTCTCAAAGTTATATGAAACTTTACACAGAAAGAACAATCCTATGGAGAAAAGTCAAACAAGTTAAGACAGATATATCATACTATGTAATAAATACAAGGCACGTAGAAGATAGATAATGACTCATTATTCACAGCTTTCAAGAACGAAGGATTATGAAATGAGACTTGTAGGAACCAGACTTCAAACAAATATAAGTAGGTGCTACATGCAATTGGCCTAAAAAGAACAGTTAAAAAATGCTATGGATAAATAAAATGTACATGTATTCAACAGAGAAAATGGAGAGATGAAAGAGAAGAGATCCACTGATGGTTACATAGATACAAATAGCAGCACCTGATGAACTCTAAACATACAATTATTACCATCTTTGGCTATATGTCAAAGGTCCAGCTTTGGAAAAAAAAGACCTTCTTTTTTCCCCTCTTTCATTCTGTTCTCTTCAGTAATTGTTAATAAAGTTTTTGAGTATAATACATGAGATACAAAAAGATAATACTGAGAAATTTCAGGAAAGACTGTGTCTACTGTAAAACATAAAATTAGTTTGATCTTAAATTCCATTGTTTCAAAGCATTTTCACTTGATAGCTCTGCAAAAAATCTTAGATATCAAGGAGCATGATGCCTTGCAGTCTTAACTTACTGAATGTGAGAAATGACTGATTTCTCAGCCTAGTTTGTATTTTATTTATGTTATTAAGCCCCTGGATTTTCTGTTCTCAAGCCAATACACTGTAGAAATATATTGATGAAATCAAAATATTTCCACACAACAATTTCTCTTTGCAGAATTAGCTATTCATCATCATAAATAGCCAGAAATTTTCTACCTGACCTTTCTCAAGATATTACCTGGTATGGCTGGATAAATATTTTTACAATACATAATGAAATTACTGTAAGAGAATACAGACAAGCATGATCAATGGAAAGTAAATGCTGAAAATAAATATTTGCCTATTCTTGTTTTCTTCTCACCTTTTTGCACAGTACATTGGTCAACATATGAAAGGCCTTTATGCTGTTAAAAACACTCATACATACCTATACATTTCTTAATCTTTGCTAAATCAGATAAGAGTCCTTGTGGGTCTGCACTGTAAAACTCATTCCAGGCCTTTTGTGTCAAAGCACAGACTTCCATCATTTACATCTGGATCTACTTGCTTTGGAAGAGTAAGTCTTGATATCTTTAAGCAAGCCATTAATAATAATACATAAAAGGTAACAAAACCAAATGAAAACAAACTAATCTCCAGTAAAACCAATAGTTTCTCAATAGGTTCCAGAAGAAAGTGGATTAGATGAAAAGTTGGTTTCCACTGAAATCATGCATATTTTAACAGATGACATCTAGCCTAAAAATTCAATTCGCACTGTCATCATGGTGCCATAATTTCGTTACCAAAAGTCAAATACTTTAAAATCACAATTTTAAATTCAAGGTGCTAGTCTGTATTCTTTCTATAGGATGCCAATACTATATATTACATATACCGTATAGTTTACAGTTTTAACAGGGAAGTGATTTGATTCATTCAAGGAACAATCACTGAAGAATATTTGAGAAAAAGTTAATATCAGGCACTCAGCATTCTCCGTTTATTATATTTTTCAACAAATAACATTCTGCTACTTTTAGTAACTTCACATGCACCACAACAGCCTTGAAAACATATGGTAACCTTTACTAGAAAAATTATAAACATTATCATAGACAATGGCAGCATCATATTTAGAAGTCCACTGAGCCTGAAACAAAGCATACTAGGCCTCTTGGTTTTTATTTTCTACATTAATAAAACAAACAAACAACGAAAAAAAAACAAAATAAGCTTAACAAAGGCACACATCCCTTAATAATTATGGTCACTTTAAATGTGTCAATAATGACAGAGGAAATTTTAATTTCTTTAATATTTTTAATTATACATGAGAATCTAACCAGCGTAATTCAAGTGTACACCTCCATGAGTTATTCTATCATGGTCTCTTCTATAACTACAAACAAACTCCCCCCCCCCATAAATTTTCCCAAACAAGACTGGTGGCCATGAATCCCATAACTGAAAAACAAACAGGACTAAGTCTCTTCACAGGAATGGCTGATGAGTCGTGGTTTGAAAACTGCAGTTAAACCTCCCTCATTTTTGAGTTGACCTCTTTTATATAACATATGTTATATATCAGGGAAGCAAATTGACTTGACTTTAATTCTAAGGAACTGAAATTTTAAGTATGTAAGATGACAGGTATTGTGGCCTGGGCTTTGAAATTCTACCATATGGAAAGAAAAAGTGTTACGGTACAAACTGAGGCTCTGATCTATGCACAGCATACAATAAAAGATGGAAATAAATACATTTTTTCAGGTTTATATAATAAATTTTGTGAATTTATTGTATATTTTCCTGTGTTTTCCATTAGTTGCACACTAAATGATAAAACTGGCATTCACAAAAAATTCATATGCTCTGAAAACAAAGCATATAACACCTGCTAAACTTATGAATTTTCGTATTCTAAAACTATTAAGCGAAGTTAGAATTTGTGTGCCAAGTTTGTATTTTCTACTGACATAGAAGATTTTGTGCATTTGAAATACACAAAAGGAGTAATTTTTTTTCATGAATGAAGTGGCAGCCCTGGTCAGAGCAGTTCCATTGCGAGAACTGACTCCTATTTTGTCCTATATATATGTTCTACTTAAAATTCTGGTTTAGGGTAGAGTAGAATTGCTTTGAGAATGAATGTCAAACAAAAATATAAGAGAAAATGAATGCATAATTAGAATACTAATACTCCAATTAGAACATAGAATTAATACTTTTGTTACTGAGGCAGAAGCACTGATATATCTATTATTTCACTGTTATCAGGGAAAATTTGTTTCTTCATACTTGTTTGCAAATCATAGCTACTTTTTTCCATCTGCAGAGAGTTACAGTTGTTCCCCAGAAAGAGCCACATTTTCAGCGTAATGGTGGCTGTCCCATTCTGTTACACTCACCAAGACATATGCAGGTGGTCCACTTGATGCATCCCCAGCAATCATTCCTATCTCTCAGGCACGGGATGCAGAACTGCCCTGTGACTAAGATGGTTGTATCTGGCAGGACTCCTTCCCCTTCTGGAATACAAGTACACACATGCACACACACGGTCTCCCCACCTACCTCAGCACAGCAGTAAGAAGGTTTCTAGGAGCATGTAATGCCAGTTCCTTGATAACGTTTTACT
The DNA here is from genome assembly GCA_013396755.1 of Sclerurus mexicanus. NCBI lineage: Eukaryota > Metazoa > Chordata > Aves > Passeriformes > Furnariidae > Sclerurus > Sclerurus mexicanus. The sequence goes on along the minus strand of VWZF01002279.1, from coordinate 269,641 downwards.
TGCTCTTCATATCTTTTATCCCATGAGTCAATGCATGGGAACCTGTCCCAGAAAGAATGGAAATCAAAGATCTGAATCACACAGTTCAGGATCATTAAGAAAAAACTTTCTAAAGCCCATTATGTATCCCTATTTTGTCCACTGTGTGTCAAGGCATATAACATGAGCCATTTTCTGATAGCTACAGGCATAACATTTCTTTATTCAGGTTTCCATTAGCAGAACATGATGATTGAAGAATATTGCCTTGACTCTGCCTCAGTGGATATGTTAAAACATTATCATTAAAGATTTTCATTTTATCTTTTTCCAAATAGGCATTTTCTGAACTATACCCTTTAAAATCTCTTTCATACATTAGACCAGTATAATACTCATTACTTTTTTCTTCCCCAAATAAAACCCTACACTTGAAATGTTCATGAAAAATAATGTGTCCATATTTTACAGAGAAACTAGAATGAATTATACTAATCAGATGAAATGATTCTCAAACTTAGAAATACTTTTGCATTTGTAATATTTAAAGTTATTATGTGCAAAGCAAGTCTCCTTTTCATTTGCTAATATTGCATTGAATAGGATGAAAGTCTTTTATTGTTGCTCCCCTATTTTTTTCTGGCATCCTTCTCTCCAAGGAAGTCTAAAACATAACAAAGGATGACCACACAGGGGTTTTAATAAATGAGAAATCAGAGAAAATTATAAGAGCTATTAGTACATATATTTATGTAAGACAGCACTGATTTTCATGGTTCACATTGTAGCGATAAGCATAATTTTTACTTTGAAACCAACAGCCATTTATGTACAAAACTTTACTTGCCACAGAGAAATATTTTGCTGGTTTTCATAGGCAAAAATATTTTTTCTAGATAAAGATATTTAGACTGAAAATCTGAATAGAAATCCGAGCCTTTTTACTGCAAATTAATTATTAATGTTATTCTAAAATAGAGTAAAATATGGATCCTTGGCTATAGTTCATGCAAGAGGGACAAACAAAAACTAGTTTATCTAATTTTTTAATCTACTCAAAACCCGTCTTCAATACATAGCTTTTTCTTCTTCTAAGACTTCTCACACATTATAACAACTATTACGATAAGTATGATGTAATGATAAGTTACATTCTTACTGCACACCTTAGCTAATCTGGTCTCATGACAGAACTTCTGTAAAACATTTATCAACATAAGAATTCCCTGACTGTAGGCGCCTGAATGGTCTAAAGGCCTTCACTATATTTTTCTCTCACATTGGGTGTTTGAATTCATTCTGGAAGGTACAAGACTGGGGAGAACAGTCTGAAAAATCAGTACTGTTGCAATCCTGTAAGTATTTTTAGAAAATTCAGATAAAATTAGACTCAACTATACAGAACAAAACAAAAATTACAAAATAAACCTATGAAACCAAAATGATAAATTTTGTACCAGTAATTATTGTTCAGTGTATCAATAATTGCATACATAAAACCCCCACTTATTGGGAGGTAAATACATGTGGTCAGCCATCTGAAATATTCACATATCATTTTTAGTGTCTGATATACATGGAATCTGTATGAATTAGGATTATAAAGAAACACTGAAAACCTAAATATGTTTAGTTTATACTGTGGGGGTTGAGAGGGCCCTGTGCAAGAAATGATCAAGGAGGTAAATGGTTTGCAAACTTCTCTTCGCTTAAGAAATCTGTTGTGGCTAACAGAAACATATGTTGAGAGGATGTGTGAGAACAACCACTCTGTCTTCCCCTCAGAAGCTGGGGTTTGGCTAAGCTAGATAAGAAGCATTCCTTTGCTCACAAGTGGAGGAAAGGAAGAGGAGAAGGGAAAGGGTACAGCTCATAAAAGCAGCACTGTGTAGGTCAGAAAGTCCCTTGGAAGACCCGAAGACCTGCGAGCTGTGTGTGTGTTTTTGCCACCCAGCTGTGAGTTCTGGCAGCTGTGTAGTGTTCCTGAAATAAACTTCCTTTCTTGCTTAAAAGCCCATGGCTTATCTCTCTGATTACCTGCATGAACATTGAAGCTTGCAATACATACAGTAATTTATCTATGTTTGCAGAGTAAATGACTGAATAATTTCAAGTAACAGGGCTCACTCATGTTAATGGACACTAAATCAGATGACAATTATGATACTTAAAATGTCAACATCATTAACCTTGTTAATTCTTTCATTGTTAAAGGAAGAGTAAATGAAAGTATGTATCATATTAAAAATAACACAAGCTAGTCTTGTATACTGCTTCTTAGGGACAGCTTATATAATAGATGATAGAGCTGAAAAAGGAGGGACAACATTTTAATCACCATAATGCTTAATTTTCAAACAGTTATAAAATATTACTCCTGGATTGAAAGTTAAAATAAATTGGTGTCCAAAATTTTCTACTCTCTGATTAGAAATCTTACTAATTGTTCTGTCTATTAAGGCAACAAGCAGACTGATTCAAGAAAAATCCTGTTTGTCCCAAAGAGAACAGAGTGCCTCCCACAAGCAAAGATCAGGTTCATTATGACATGAAGACCCTGAACACACATAAATCTATGCAATCCAACAAAACACATCTCAGAGTCCTGAGGGAATTGGCTTATGTAGTTGTCAAGCCACTCTCCATAATATTTGAAAAGTCATGGCAGCCAGGTGAAATCCCAGGTGACTGCAAGAAGGGAAACTTTGTACCCCTCTTGAAAATGGTAGAAAGGAGGACCCTGGGAATTATGAACCTGTCAGCCTCACCTCTGGGTCTGGAAAGATCATGGAACAGATCCTCTTAGAAGTTATGCTAAGGCACATGAAGGACCAGGAGTGAGGCTCCCAATCAGTCTCAAAATTCAAGTCTGAAACCCCTAAATCTCAGGTAAAGCTCTTCTCCGGATGCTTGTCTGGAAAAAGGAATGTGATGCTCTGAGTTTATCAGCAGTAAGAGATCAGCTAGAGAGGTAATGTTGCAATGCTAGCCCTAATAAAGTCCTCAACAAACTTCCAAGACACTTGCACTTTATGTACAAGTAAAACCTATTTGCAAGTTTTTGAAAGTAACTGAGCTTGGCAAGAGATACCTTTTCTTTTGTGAAGAATAAAGAATGAGAATACAGAGTTTTTACAAGGGAGAGACAACACTATTCACAGTTATTAATTTTCAGGGGGAAAAAAACCATGTTTTGAAGTATTACAAAGTTGCTCACACTTACCCAATACATATCTAACGCCTCTCTACTCTGAGTCCACTCCTTATCACTGAGCTTCTCAGTGGGAAGAAGAGAAAGCAACTAACCTCTCAGGATGCTCCAATCCACTATTTTTAAACATAGGTTTAAAAACAAATAAACAAAAACCCCACACCACCCAGGCAACCACAAATACTCTGTCATAGTGCAATTTTTTCATTTATTGTTAGGTAGGGGATTAATTTTGAGATCAGATTTATTATAGTCACAGATGTAAAAGTTTTTAAGGCTTCTGCAAAAATAAACTAGTAAGTAAATGTATTCACTATTGCAAGCTGTTTGACTCTGTCATTGTACAGAACTTTTTGTCCATGAACAACCTTTAGTGTCAAGAAGAATCAATAGTGTATCTACCTATCTGTCTGTATCTGAGGAAAAATTATTTCATGCATGAATTTCAAAATTATTAGCTATAAATACTGTTATCTAAAATATATTGTGTAAAATTCTTATTCTGAGCAGATCCAGAAAGTATCTTGGAGTCTCACTAAACCACAATTAACTTATTTTCCAGAGAAAATAATGAAAAAAAAACTATAAACCCCCCCCCAAAATATCAAAAACAAACAAATAATAAAAAACCCAAACAAAACAAAAAAATAAAACCCCAACCCAACAAACAAAACTCCCCCACAAACTGAACAAAACAAAAAACAAACAAACCACCTCCACCCAAAAAACAGGGAGTAGGTCAAATGTGATGTCAATTCTATAAATTTCAAAAGAAACAAGCATGGCAACTGAACTGCCAGTAGTATATAGATCAGTAAAATAAACAGAATTACAGAGAGATAACCTTACTAGATTCCTCTAAGTCTCAGAGGGAATTTTACATCTACATATAGTTTAGGTTATCAGTCAGGAAAATTATGTATAAATATGCACAGGACATGTATTTGTGAGTTTGCTGTTTGTAGTGCTCATTTCTCTATATAGCTCTATAGCTTGTCCAAATAATAAAACAAACCTGAACGCACAGAAAAGAAGATATCATCCGTTTGTTCATCATTACATGTGTGTCATGATGGAGAACTTAAGTATCAAGCTGATGTCAAATCAAGGTGGAAAGGACTTGGATGAACAACCTTACAAAAAACCCCTGAGTTATTCACAATACTTAAACTAATGGTACATCACGCTATAAGAATCCTGCCTTCTTCCTCATCCAGTGATAATAACTAGTAGGAGGCTTTCAAAACTGTAGTTAGCACTGCATGCACTATTTGTTAAAATGGTGCAGTAACTAAGCCATTTATCCCTCATAATTATTGAGGTGTCATTCAATTGTTACAAAATGCACAATTAGTCAAGAGTTTTTTAGTCAAAACATTCAAAAGTACAAATCATAAAATGCGATTCTGTACATTTTATCTGAAAAATCACTATTAGCTGCAATCCAAACAGCATCACACTGAAGATGATCCATACAATTTACAAATGAAGCAGCTGCTGCAGCAGAAACTTTTGAGAGAATGTGGTCTTATATTGTAAGAATAAAGAGTAATTAGTCTTAGAAATCGAAATACTTAAATTAAGCAAGGTATTCTTTGACTTAATCGAGTATTACTTGCTGTCACAGATAGCCCAGCTATCAAGAAAAAACAAAGTAGAGAAAATCAACTGAAGAAAAGGAAGAGTAAAAAGATCTTAATTTTCCTTTTTCTGAAAATAGTATAGTTCCAAGGCAATAATCTGTTCTACTCAATAAAAAAAAAAACCCAAACCTTCCACTTACATCTTTGTTTTTTAGACTGTTCTCATCACTGAAATGTCAGATCATCAGAACTTGACTATAAGAACATAGGAACTTATATGAATAGGCAGAGGTTAGTAGTGTTTCTTGAAGAATGATACACCCAACTGAAATAGCTATGCCAAACATAATTCCTCATTGAGGAAAGAAGGAAAAAAATAAGGGGGGAAGGAAATCCAAAACACCACAAAACAAAGCAAATGTCAGATGGCTGATCTCTACCTCAAACCATTTACCAGCTTTAAAAAAAGAATATGCCACAGTTAACATTAATTACTTTTAGTTTGGCTATTGTGTAGACAAGATTGAACTGAAAGATGATGGATTTTATTTACTTCCTTTTCAACACACATATATGCATCTTTATGGCATTTAATCAAAAGCCATTAAAAGTATGAAGGACTACTTTGTATAAATGGAATAATTGAAACAAAAAAATTGAAACATGATCCAAGAATATTGACTTCACTGATTTTGGGAATGGTTGCTTACTGTCTTGCTTGTTTTGCAACCAATATGCCTAGAACATGGAAATGAATATATAAAACAATTATGTACCCTTACCAAAAAGTAAAATGCTCATTTGAACAGACACTGAACAAAGTTACTTTTTTTCCCTTTGGAAAGAGATGAGTTAAAATAAGACTTACAGATAAAGTAGTAAAAATGGTGTATAGAGGCTTTTTAAGGAATTTCTATTCTCAGTGTCTCCTGACTCAAGGAAGAAAAGACATTGAGGTTCAACTTAAAAAGAAAAAAAAAAACAAAACAACAACAAAAGTTAATGGATAGCTTGGTTTTTTTCCACTTTTGCATATGTATGCATATATATGTTTTGTCTTAATTATGACAACACAAAAGTGTTCATACACAAGAGTATCCTGCATTTTCATGTCCTAAAAAGTTAGATTATGTTCTGTAATTGCCATGTATATACTAAAAAATCTTCCAGAAAAACTCAGTGAAGTCTATAAAAATAAAAAAAGGAAAGAAAAAAGGAGGGAAGGAGGGAGGGAAGGAGGGAGGGAGGGAGGGAAGGAATTCAGAAGGAACGAATTCGGAAGGAAGGAGGGAAGGAAGGAAGGAAGGAAATTTTTCTGAATATTTCTGTTATATTACTGAAATTCCAAATATGCTCCATTTAATGTTGTGACTGGTTTCAAATGCTGACTATTCACCATTAATATGTAACACCTGTTCTAATTTATAGATATTTCTTATCTGGATGAACCACTTAATTGTGATTACAATCAATGGAAAGGTAACTCAGCATTCTTATCTTTTTACAATATAGTTTGTTAGAGCTCACTAGATCATTCTATATACAGATGACATAAAGGTAGAATGTCCAGTGGCACCAAAATAAGCCAAGATTAAAAAAAACCAACCAAACAAACAACTTTTTATTTTGGAAAAAAAAGCATTTTGATTGGAGTTAATTAGCAAAATCTGTATATGCAATTAAGCACTTAAAATTTGATTATCTAGTCTACTGGAATTTATTCAATCACAGTCTACTGCCTTAATAATTTATGAAATTTTTATTCAATTTGCATTGTCTCAAGTTTGGCAGTTTACAATCCTAACTTTATCTTTGCAGAGTCAACTGGTTTTACCAGTTTGTATGTCAGTGTTCAGACCCATCTGGAAAATTTTCAAGTGGTAGATAGCTTGCTCCTTCCTATATCAACACCCTCTTATGGAAGTTACTAATTTTAGCTACACATTCTAAATATAATAAAATTATGAAAACATCAACATTTTCTGCCTCCAAGTTTAATTCTAGTGGTACATTCTTACTGTAATTGGTTGGCTGGGTGAAACTACAACAAGGCAGGAAGCACCAGACACTACTGCTATAATCACTCAGCGTAGAACTTACAGCCTTATGTAGGTTAAGTGCCTCATTTGTTGGAGTTTAGTTAAATACAAATCTGTCTGTGAAGTCATGATTTGTGGTACACATTACAGCTATTGATTGTGGAGCCTTTCAACTTAATCAGGAATTATTTGATGTTCCAGCTCTTCTTAGCACCATGCTCAAAATTCAAGAATCTTTTCAAACAAGATGAGAATGGAAGAAATCTAAGCCCTCACAGTATTTCTGCTGAACCTCATTACTTTGGATACAGCATCAGCTCTCAGTCTCTCTGGCTAAGTCTCTCTGTCTCTCTGTCAGGAAATTACATGTTCTTCAGTGCCTTTCATGCTTCCACAGATGACACCTTATTCTGATGCTGCAGCACCCACCTGGAACCACACATCATTTTCTAACCAATTTATGCAGCTACATGCAGGACAAGAGGGCACGTGCTTAAGCTCTGCCAGGGGAGGTTTAGGTTCGATATCAGGAAGAAATTTTTTACAGAGAGTAATCAGGCATTGGAATAGCCTGTCTAGAGAGGTGGTGGATTCACTGACCCTGGAGGTTTTTAAGATGAGACTGGATGTGGCACTTGGTGCCATGATCTAGTAATCACAGTAGTGTTGGATCAAGGGTTGGACTTGATGATCTCGGAGGTCTCTTCCAACCCAGCTGATTCTTTGATTCTATGATTCTTTCTGTATGTTTCCTCTGTTATGACTGACTGGAAGCCACACTACATCCTACTGCTGAGTATGATGCATAGATAACCTGAGGTAAGTCAAAGTATAAAAATTAAATTTTTTGTAGTTGCTTGTAACCCAAACTGAGTATCATATATAGGGATATGCTGTTTCTGGTATCCTGGTGCACCCCCATAACCAGGAGTTATGGTCCCACTCACATTTACGAGATATTATTTCTGTGCCTGCAGAAATAACAGTGAATAAAAATTCCCCTAGTAAAATCTAGTTTGCATTACAAGTTAAGAGTGGGAGAGCTAGTAAAAACAAATCTGTTGAAGATGTGTGGTTTGCAAGCAAGCAGGCTGCTGAAAAAGGACAGTCTCTGCTAAAATGATTATTTACTCTTTAGAATGTAGAAAACAAAAGAATATATGATAAAAAATTCTTTGAGGAAAGATTTTGCTGCTAGACAATTCAAACTCTGGCACCTTATGTAATTGCTAATGTAGTTAGTTATATAAAGTTCTTGACAGTGAAAGGCAGTTCTGCTTTTATACCTCTAAGAAATGGAAGTAATCCAGTTGCAGTATTTTGGAGGCCCAGAATGGTTGAGGTTGGAAGGAACCTCTGGAGGTTACTTGGTTCAACTCCCTACTCAATCTGACTCCCCTAGAGCAGTTTGCCTAGCACCATGTCCAGTCATCTTTAGATTCTTTCCAAGGATGGAGAGTCTACAACCTATCTGGTCAAACTGTGCCAGTACTTGGTCCCCTCACAGTAAAGAAGCTTTTCCCTATGATTGACTGGAATTAGTTGCTAAAAAAA